>CM060311.1:27070660-27075660 GCA_030674185.1 Monoplex corrugatus | reverse complement strand
CTCTCTCCATACCTGCATGCTCGTGTGTGATTGCGTGAATGTGTGTGTTTGCATTTCCGTGGGTGGGTTTAAATAACAGAACATTCGGAAAGTAGCAAGCAGTATAATTTCCCTATTGTGGGTTATAAGTTTCATGCACAGGGGTACATACCATGTATAAGCCCACCCCCCTTTTTGGGCCTCAAACTGTGCAAAGGGGGGTGGGCTTATACTCGGTATTTTACGGTATGTATATGTATTATGTATACACACACATGTATGAGATACATAGATATATGATTAGATCAGCCCACCCACCCCCATATATATATATATATATATATATATATATATATATGTATACATATATATATGTATAGATATATACATATGTACATACACATGTATATATATGATTAGATCATTCTGTGATTTGTCCTTGTCACACGAAAGCAATTACTTTGCATATCAGTGCAGACATCATTTATAAAGAGAAAACTTATATGAATTCGATTTGTGAACAGACGAGAAATGATGTTTAAAAATTACAATAAAAAAAACCTGAAAACCGCTGCTGACCGTAAACATAAGTATAAAAGTTTGGACAATGTAGTGACATAAGTGTGTATGTGTTCTGGGAAAGGGTAAGGCAATAGTCTGTGTCACATCATCAAGCAATTCGTTGCGCATTATTCCAGGCCTTTCTGTGGGCGGCGAGCGTTTTCTTTGAAGACTCCCTGTTCTTTTGGCTTCGATTGCTGGCTCAAGTTCTGTAATTCCTGTCTCGAACCAGCCTTCTTTCTTACCAGAACTGCCCATGGCTGAGTTATAAGTGGCTTCGCGAATGTCAAGTAACATCCTCAGAGCGTACGTCTGGGAGAAGTACAAGGAGATCCTGGGTGTCCAGCCGTCAGAACTCCCCTCTCGGCTTCGTCGGTTCGTTCCAAGAGCTGCGTATTATGTTTGGCTTCGGCTCGGTAACAAGGACTGCCATAAGAATATCGAAGTTGGCATCCAGCCGCCTTAGGGGCCCCACTCCGGATTTTGGGTCTACCGTTTAGCTCCCATAAGCTGGCTGTTGATCGTGGTTGACAAATCTAGTCTACCCGGCTGTTTGACTTATAGCCAAGGGTTTGGAACAATAGTTTTCCTTCTCTTGGATGAAGTGCCTTACTAGGCTAACGAGCTCCACTTGCCCGGGGTTTAAGTCAGTGTTGTCCTCCAAAATTGGCTGCCAGCCAAAGCTTAAGATCTTGTCGACCGTTACGTGCTGGTGGCGGAAGGTAGAGCTAGGAACAGTAAGCTTACAACAATGATTATGACAGGAAGAGCTGCTGTTTTGGAAGGAAATGGCAGAATTTATAACAAATAATACAAGCTTTTTTTCTTTTCTTTTTTTTTTTTTACAAATTCTGCCATTTCCTTCCTGAGCAGCAGCCGTTTCCTTTCATAATCAACGTCGTAATCTTACTTTTCCCAATTCAGATTCCAGATTCTGCCCTCCGCCACCATCACGTAAAGGTATCATACTAAACAACCACACACACACACCCCTGCATGAAAAACTGGATCCGCTTTTCAATAAATGCGAAGCGCACCGTGTTGTCCTTGTATCCCTAATACAATTACTTGGATTGTGAGTGCACACACTGTTCAGGCCGAAGAACCCTTCCTGAATTCTATCAGAAAAAAAAGACGGAGGGTTGGCTCCTGAAAGTCACTGCTAAGAAATCTGATCCCCTCTTCACTAAATACGGAGGACACTATGCTGTCCTTATATCTATAGTAAGGGGAGAAGAGATGACAGTTATGCTAGCTGGTGGCTGGGCAGACTTCCCAATAGATGATGAAGGCTTGGAGTAAGACAAGGGGAGAGGGGGATCTTTCATTCTCTCTCGGATGAGCTGGACCTAACTGGTATGCATTATGTGCCAGTGACCCGGGGGTTGTCATCTCCCAACTTTGCCACTGGGTTTGTTTGTGCCCGAATGGGTCATGCAACGCATGAACAGCCCCCGTCCTTCGGCACTGTGTAGCGTCGAGAACTTGGAGGTGATTGTTTGGCCGGATGGTGAGGCATTGTTGATCTGGATCCCATCCAGCACCATCGGGTTTTCTTGTTAACTTTGAACTGTGGCTTGACTGCTGGTTTCTGGGATTCAACCCTAATGACTTAAAGGAAGGTCCTGGTGACCGCTCGGAAAGACGGCAAAGTTGGAATCCCTTGAAACGGCATGTCCGACCTAGCTGGGTTTTTCTGTTTTTTTTTTTTTTTTCCTTAGTTTGCTTTGGTTCATTTTTGTTGTTCTTGTTTTCTTTCACCTAATGCGCTAAGGATATGATCGTCAGTGCTTTTAGCTTTTTTTCTTCATTTCTTTCTTGTTTCTTGTTGGTTTAAATTTCACAAGTTGCCCGCATTTGAGCCAATAGTGTGTCCATTGTTTTTGGGGAGGGCTAACATAAGCCATTGCTTGATGCCCTGCCCATGCTTTGCTGTATTTATGACTCTTCTTTTCTTGAATAAAATTCTGTTTAAACCAAAAGCGAAATAGGCTGTGTCCAGAACGTTCATGACTGATTGCATTCGTTTTGTTGCCTAATAAAGAGATGAAGGCCGGAGTAAGACAAAAGAGGGTTATTTCATTCTCTCTTGGTCCGTGGCTGGGCTGGACCTGTTTGGTGGGCGTGTGCGTTATGTGGAAATGTCCCAGGGTTTGTCATCTCCCCACTTTAACTCTTTCACTCCCGTAGCCAATCCGCCAACTGCAAAAACTTAACCCTTTCACCCCCTCAATCTATCCACCGCCTTTCTCCAGGAAGCCGGTCGATAGAATGACGGAGTGAAATGGATACGTTTTTGCTTTGCTTGTCCTGACTGACAATGCAAGATGCTGGGCGAAAGTTTGAGGGAGTCAAAGGGTTAACATTCAGCTTGTAACAAAATAACTGATGACTGGGTCCGAATGGTCATGCAGCCCATTGACTGCCCCCCCCCCCTCCTCCGTTGTTGCTTAGCGAAATGGTTACTGTGTGGCGTCTGGAGCTGGTGAGGCATTGTTGGTCTGAGTCCTATCAAACACCCTCGTGTGATTCTTGTTAATGTTGACCTGCAAGCTTGGCTGCTGGGACTGCAAGGAAACCAGCTCAGAAAGACGGCAAACTTGGGATCCCTTCAGGTGCATGTCAGATCTAAATGAAAAGTGAAATACACTTTGTCTGGAGCATCATGTCTGACAGCTTTTGCGCATCACGCAATCCTAGTAAACATTCATTCATACATTAACCATTCTGAGTGGTTCTCATTCGTTCAGTTTCTAATTATCATAACTAGATTTCTTTTCTCATCATGTCTCCGTTGAATCTTTATCCTTGTTATTTCATACACGTTGACACTATTTTTTACAAGATCCAAAACAAGTGCGACTGCCCCGCCCAAGCAAACAGGAATCAGAAGAACAAGAACAAGAAAACCAATGTAAGCGCGTATTTGACAAAACAAAGCAAAACAAGCGCAAATTTTCGGCCAGCCAGCCTTTGTCAAGCGCGAACGCACGGTCACAAACAGACCACAAACACCAAACAATGGATAATAAAACACATGGAGTTAAAAACCTTCCATTTGGGTCCCTTTTTTATCTACTGGACGAGGCAGCAAGGAAGTTTTTACCTTTATTCCATGTTGTTTTGTCTGTTTTAGTTCACTCACAGTTGGTTTGCGTGTTTTGTCTTGTTTTGTCAAATACGCGCTTACTATTTTTTACTTTTAGATGGTGTGGTGGAATTGCTAGTGGAAGCGTGTACCCTAGTGGTAAAACAACCTATGTAAAATGCAAGAAACCGGGTTTCAAACATGGACCAAACAGGGATTTCCTCCCCCCTCCAGGAAAACCCCGCCCTCTGTAAAACCTTGAATGGTGATTTAGGTGCTAGTCTTTCGGACGAGATTTAAACGGAGGATTCGTGAGTTAAAGATTTCACGGCAGCAAAAGATGTCCCTGTAAACATTAGTAGAAAAATCCACTCTCAAAGGGTAAACAGAAATACACGCTTACAGGATTCATTTGAATGGTAGCGTTGGCGCTTAGGAAAATGGCCCAGAGGAGTCAGGATTATGGACACGATAATTTCAATCGTGTTGGTGGGCATATGAGTCTTTATGACCGTATTGACTGGGGAGGAAGGGTGGGTGATTTTTATAATGTGATTGCATAAGACTTTTGGTGAGATAAATTTATGCTCGGGGGCTTGGTCTTTTTTCTTTCGGGTATATATTTTTTTCCCGTTACACTTAAAATATCATTTCAGCCTAGATTGACATTGACAGACTAACACAAAGATAAAAAAAACTGTAAAACCCACACGCTAGATAGGGCATCAAGACCATATCAACGCGTGGGGCCTATGTGAAGGCTTAAGGTGTTAAGCCATGATCATTTTGGATCTTCTCCATCACATGACACCAGTGACATTAGTGCATGTGGAATTCATTCCGAGCGCGGAGACGTTATTTCAGAAAAACTGAAATTGAAACTTGTGGCCAACCGCCCTCCAGGGGAGAGCAGTCTGATATTCACATGCAAAAACCTATTATGGCAGAAAGGGAGAAAAAATACATACACACACCAATGAATACAAATGCACTGGTGCAAGTGTGTGCGAGTGGATGGAACTTGGGTATGAGGGGGGTGGGTGGACAAGATATAGGCTGTATACCGTGTCGTTTATTTTCGGTCACACACACACACACACACACACACACCCGCCCCGCCCACTCACACAATAACCCCCACATAAAACAACCATGATCACTAACATCAACAAAAAGTAAAGAACACAAGAAAAAACAGGTGCGGAATAAAATCAGTCGCAACAGTTAACTAATCAAGAACAGCAAAGTACTAAACTTGAAGAACTGTAAGATGGAAATAAGTCATGAAACATTGTCAACGTCAACTCACTTTACTGAAGCATGACCACAAATTGGAAAAAGCGGACACTTGCAACAGGAGTTTTTGACCTGT
>CM060311.1:27050660-27060660 GCA_030674185.1 Monoplex corrugatus | reverse complement strand
ATTTTTCAAACATGGCATTATTATACTCTTTTTTCTTTCTTAGTAATAAGTTTTTGTATTCTCTTCTAGCTTTACAGTACCTACTGCCATCTGTCTTCTTATCTTTTGACTTATAGAACACCCTGAGAAGCTTTCTGACATTACGTTTAGCAGTTTTGCATTCCATATCAAACCATTCTTCAGAGCGTCTTTTATTCATATAGATTTTCTTTTTCATACAGTTAGCCTGTTGCTGTACACAATCAACAAATGCAAGTAATGCACTGTTTATGTCCTCATCTATCAGGTTTTTAGCATAGCTGATTCTCTCTCTGGTCTCTATAGAAAACATGTTATCAAAATATTGTTGCGCATACACATCATTCCAAACAAATTTCTCAATAAACATTTGTTTGTTGTTTGTTTCATTGTGTTGTTTGCCTATGACATTACTATCTACATCAAAACAATATTCTAAAGGTTGGTGGTCAGATTCAATCCGCTCTGAAACAGTAAAAAGACAGCAATCTTGAATAGTAGAAAAAAGATCTTCTGAGACTAAAAAATAGTCATTGACGCTATTTCCATTATCTGATATGTATGTGAAACGACCATAAGGGTCACCATTACATACACCATTCATAATCAACAATCGAAAAGCACCACAGAAATCCAAAATCAATTTTCCAAATGCATTCAGAACTGAATCTTCTGATTTTCTTGTAATATTTACATCATCGTGATCATTTCTAAAAAACAGAAATGTCATAATCATCATCAGTAACTGGACATAGATCTGCCGTTCTGCCATTCAAATCTCCACACAGAATAATATTTACATTTTCGTCAGCCAGCACTTTGTCAGCCACAGCATCTTCAAGATATATAATTCCATTTTCAACTTCATTTGTTAAATAATATAAAGAACATCTTTTTCACAACCAAAAAGAGTTTTATCAAGAAGAAAACAAAGAATATTGTCATGGTCACATGTGAGTTCAGAAACAAAAGGAACCAACTCCTTTCTAATCAAACATATCACCCCACCCGATCTCCTTCCTTGCTTTGAAAGCTTTAATGCTGGTTTACAAAAAACTGCATGAGAAGGAAACACACTTGTGTCTACATTTTCCATAAATGTTTCGACCAGACAAACAAAATCAAAGGAGCAAACATATGATAAAAAATCTTTATCTGTCAGTTTGTACAAAAGACCTTCTACATTCCAGTGAAGAAAAGAAACAGAACCGACATTACTTTAATTTATCACCCTTGCCAGGCATACTCTTATCATTAATACTACGTTCACCCTCACCCTCACCTCCACCCTCACACACAGACCCCCTACCTCCATTCTCACTTTCATTCACACTCCCATTCTGGACACCACCACTGTCATTCATATTTTCCCCACCCTCCCTCTCACAACCAGAATACAGCGCACGCTTTCCAGGCTTAACTGCTGACGCCAAATCACGGCTTCACACTCTATCCTAGATACATCTATCTCGGCACGTGCAGTTATAGGATTAGAAGTTGGTGTTATGGGCAAGGAATAACCCCTCTTAAAAAATGACCCTGGGTATGAATTATCAGAGGTTGACTGTATACATTTCTTTCTTAGGGGCCGGCCATACCACTATTTCATCTCCCGCAGTTGATCTTCGTCATTGAGAAAGAACTTCTTCCCATAGTAGCCCTTTTACCACTGTCTCTAGCTGCCTTTAGATGCGGCCCCAGTTTCTTGCGAACATCACGAACTCTTTGAGTAAAGTCCTGGCCGATGAAAATGGTGCTATCTTTCAGGTTCTTTTTGGCTTTCATAATACCTTCCTTGTCTTTGTAAAATGTGCATCTACCAATAATTGGTGAGTTAGGCTTGTTATTTAATCTATGGAGTCTATCAAATTCCACAGTGCGTGGCAGATCCAGATCAGTTAGTATTTCCTTTACAGCATTCTCACACTCATCTCTCGTCTCTCCCTCTCTCCTAGGCACACCATAGAAAATCAAGTTATTTCTCTTGGAACGCCCCTCCAGATCATCAACCTTACTTTCCATAAACATCAACCGTTCATTCAGTTTAGAGTTCTCTTTTCTAAGTGCATCATTTTCCGCATGAAGGTCACATACAGATTCTTTCAACTCTTGGACACCCTCTTTGGGACCGCTTACAGAGTCTTTCACATCTGCAAGATCATTTTTCATGCCATCAAACTTACTTCCAGGTTTGTCAACATCTGCGTAATATTCTGGAGTACAGGATTGTTACAGTCCAAACCTGGCAAGGACGAGCTTGAGTCATGGTCAGGCATCACACAGCGGTCTGAACTTGCACGGCGGTTGGAACTGTTACCGTCGATGCGGGTCTGCCTCAAGGGATTTGCTTTTGAAGGCCCAGGGTTCGCCTCAATGTCCCCTGACCTCAGCAGGAGATCACTGTAGAAAAACGTCAGGAGGACAAAACCGACCATGACACCGGCAGCCCGAGTCCGAACTCTTAGCACACGAGCTCTCATGGCTAGCTTCAATTTGGCACGTTTGGTCATGAAACCAATGAAGACCCACAAAAAGGAACCACAACGGCCACGAAACTCCAGTGCAGCAGAAGGCATCCTTAGTAGCAGTCACTGCTTTTTGAAGTCTCTAAGTTGGTTACTAATGATAACTAGCAAAAGTTTTTTTTTTTTCTCTGTGGGTACTTTTTGACGTGGGGTAGGAACAAACTATAGATATACATATACACCGCCTATCACAACAGTCATTTGCAGCCTTGCAAACAAAAGTACTTTGACTGGTACACTGAAACCAGGACACACCCAGTCACAAGTCACACAAACACCCGTCGATCCACACCTCCACAGAGTCCACCAAAACAAGGATAGCCAAGAAAATGCCGACAGAGAAAACTTCCGGCAGCCACTCCAACTTTCGACATCAGCTCACCCCCAGAATAGACAGAGACTTAGTGTACGTTTATAGAGACGGCGGGTAGCGGGTTGCCGCGAGCTGGTTACTCGCGCTAGAAAACCCGCGCCTAATCACTCGCGCGGTTGGTGTTTATAGCAAAACGGGAAAAAGCCAGACGAGACGAGAGGAGACAACACACACTTCACATGCAGTCCAGGCCTTGCAGTAGCAAACAGACAAAATGGCTTCTTTTCTTGATGAATTTTTATTGTTAGACAGCAGTTTCACAAAGTTGCCTTCAATGTTCATCTCCATGCTGATTTCCTTCCACGCTTTGTCCACAAGATTCCTGTTGGCATATTCTTTAATTCTTTTGTCCCATATTAACGGTCTGTTGAAAACTGCAGTGATCAGTTGGTCAACATCCATCTTGAGCCGTCGTGTATCAACAAATGGACGTGAGATGTCTGTGAACACAGCCACCAAAAGTACAGCCAACACAAAGTTCGGCGCGTCCCCGCGTACAAGAAATGGCAACTCTTTCTGGTAATTTCCCGCGCCGGTTGGCAGATTTGCCGCCTCGAGAGACCCGCGTCCTCTATGAACACTTGCAAACCGAAAATAGCAACATTCCTCGCGCGAGTTCGCTCGGGTCGACTCGCGCGTGCGATTTCCCGAAACCCGCCGCCTCTATAAACGCCAGCATAGATAGAGAGACACAGACAGAGACAGACAGACACAGACGGAGAGAGAGCGAGCGAGCGTGAGAGGGAAGAGAGAGAGAGATAAAGAGACTGACAGACAGAGAGAGAGAGAGAGAGAACAGACAAACAGACAGACAGACAGACAGACGGACGGACAGGTATTCCAACTTTACTCTCTTTCAGAGTTGCCATCAAGCCTTTCCCTGCAGTCATCTGGTCTGACTCTCTGACGCTATACGGTTCCATTCAGGATTGAAACAGCGCAATAGGGATACACTCTACGTTTGCTATCGTATTTTCATCTAGCATTAGGTTCCAGATGAATGCACTTACATTCTTTATTTCATTTGTCAAACACCATTCTGGCAAGTATCCCTCGACTTACCCTGGCAGCAGCAACCAGGCCTGAGAGATACAGAGTCCTGCAGTGCTGGTCAGAAAACTTGAGCAATACATTCAGATCAGTGACGCATCCGTAAAGTGGACGAGACTCATCTGTGCGATGTCGTCGGTTGTTTTTTCAACAAGCCCACAGCATACCCAGCTCTGGACTGGAGCTGGACAAAAAGGTCGAGAAGTCGTCCCACCAGTTGCTTTGGAAGGATGGACGACGAGGTGGAGGGAGGGGTGTTTGAACTCACGACCTCAATTTTCAGTGGTCTGTTGCATTCATTACTACCCTCTTCGCCCCAATGACTAAGTGGGGGATCTTCTTTGCTGCCGTTCTTGCTCTTGGAAAGATGAGCAGTATTTCAGGCCCCATTCAGGCAATCCGTGTCAACAAGCGACTGGACATGGAAGCTTTTTTCATATGGTTTGACCATCTGCGCTGCGCTGTCTCATGAGGTCGGATGACTGAAGCAGTTCATATGAACAGCCAGTCACGGGTCGTCATATGAATACTCATCACGTGTGCACACGCGTGAGAAATAATTTTTAAAAATCGGTGGGTTCAGAGACCTGATGAACATTTCCATCATAAGAACAGGAAAAAAAACGAGAGAGAAAGAAAACAAGAGAGAGAGAGAGAGAGAGAGAGAGAAGAGAGAGAGAGAGAGAGAAAGAAAACAAGAGAGAGAGAGAGAGACGGGAAGAGAGAGACGGGAAGAGAGAGAGGGGGAGATAGAAAGAAAGAGAGAGAAACAGAGAGAGAGAGAAAGAGAGAGAAGGAGAGACAGACAGAGACAGAGAGAAAGACAGAGACAGGGAGACAGTGAAAGAGAGAGAGAGAGGCATAGAGAGCGAGACAGACAGAGAGAGAGAGAGAGAGACAGACAGACACAGAGAGATAGACAGAGAGAGAGAGAGACAGACAGACAGACACAAGGAGACACAGAGAGAGAAAGAGAGAGACAGAGACAGAGAGACAGAGAGAGACAGAGAGGCAGACAGAGAGACAGAGACAGATAGACAGACATACAGACAGACATAGAGAAAGAAAAGAGAGAGAAAGAGAAAGAAGAGAGAGAGAGACAGACAGACAGAGACAGAGAGACAGAGAGACAGACACAAGGAGACAGAGAGAAAGAGTGAGGGAGAGAGAGAAAGAGAGAAAGACAGAGAGAGAGGCAGACAGAGAGACAGAGACAGAGAGACCGAGACAGAGAGACAGACACACACACACAGAGAAAGAGAAAGAGAAAGGAAGAAAGAGAGAGAAACAGAGAGAGAGAAAGGGAGAGAGAGAGAGAGAGAGAGAGAGAGAGACAGACAGACAGACAGAGACAGAGACAGAGACAGAGCGTTTGATTTCTTCTTGGTCATTGCCCTTTGCAAAGCAGCCGTAGATAATCCTGAAGGCAAAAGTACTTGCGTACAAGGAATCCCACACGTGCACTCTCCTTTATTTACTGAAGACAGATCGTCTGAATAACAACAACAGTTCAACAACTAATGGCTGTGAGTTGTCTCCCCCTCACCCCCCCTCCCCCACCAACCCTTATCCCAGATATTTTATGGTCAGTCAGTTCAGCTGAAAGCGATGTCGCTATGTTTGAATTCCAAATACAGAAAATTAGCCAAGCATTTAATTTTGATCTTCTTTCTTTGACACCATCTAAATGGCCAGCTTAACAGCATTCGATAGTCTTTGGAATTTAGCACGTGGACCTATCAAGGTTTTAACATAGGTTGTTCGATACTGGACAATATCATGCGGGAGGATTACAATTTTTTTACTAATATGTTGTTTTTTCTGTATTCATAAAGCCTTATTCCAGTTTGTCTTATCTACGCAATGGCGGCCACTGGTCAGTCATGTGACCCGGGTAGACAATATGCTGGTGCCATATCATGTGACCTGGCTAGGCTACGTGCTGATGTCTTATCATGTGACCTGGCTAGGCTACTTGCTGATTCATATCATGTGACCTGGCTAGGCTACATGCTGATGTCATATGTGACATGGCTAGGCCACGTGCTGATGTATTATCATGTGACCTGGCCAGGCTACTTGCTGATGTCATATGTAACCTGGCTAGGCTATATGCTGTTGTCATATCATGTGACCTGGCTAGGCTACATGCTGATGTCATATCATGTGAGCTATGTAGGCTACATGCTGTTGTCATATCATGTGACCTGGCTAGGCTACATGTTGATGTCTTATCATGTGACCTGGCTAGGCTACATGTTGATGTCATATCATGTCACCTGGCTAGGCTACATCCTGATGTCATATCATGTGACCTGGCTAGGCTACATGTTGATGTCATATCATGTGACCTGGCCAGGCTAGATGCTCATGTCATATCATGTGACCTGGCTAGGCTACATGCTGATGTCATATCATGTGACCTGGCCAGGCTATATGATGATGTCATATCATGTGACCTGGTTAGGCTACATGTTGATGTCATATCATGTGACCTGGCTAGGCTACATGCTGATGTCATATCATGTGACCTGGCAAGGCTATATGTTGATGTCATATCATGTGACCTGGCAAAGCTACATGTTGATGTCATATCATGTGACCTGGCTAAGCTATATGTTGATGTCATATCATGTGACCTGGCTAGGCTACATGCTGATGTCATATCATGTGACCTGGCTAGGCTACATGCTGATGTCATATCATGTGACCTGGCTAGGCTATATGTTGATGTCATATCATGTGACCTGGCTAGGCTACATGTTGATGTCATATCATGTGACCAGGCTAGGCTAAATGCTGATGCCATATCATGTGACCTGGCTAGGCTACATGCTGATGTCATATCATGTGACCTGGCTAAGCTACATGTTGATGTCATATCACGTGACCTGGTTAGGCTACATGTTGATGTCATATCATGTAACCTGGCTAGGCTACATGCTGATGTCAAATGTGAACTGGCCAGGCTACATGTTGATGTCATATGTGACCTGGCTAAGCTACATGTTGATGTCATATGTGACCTGGCTAGGCTACATGTTGATGTCATATGTGACCTGGCTAAGCTACATGTTGATGTCATATGTGACCTGGCTAAGCTACATGTTGATGTCATATGTCACCTGGCTAAGCTACATGTTGATGTCATATGTCACCTGGCCAGGCTACATGTTGATGTCATATGTGACCTGGCTAGGCTACATGTTGATGTCATATGTGACCTGGATAAGCTACATGTTGATGTCATATGTGACCTGGCTAAGCTACATGTTGATGTCATATGTGAACTGGCTAAGCTACATGTTGATGTCATATGTGACCTGGCTAAGCTACATGTTGATGTCATATGTGACCTGGCTAAGCTACATGTTGATGTCATATCATGTCACCTGGCCAGGCTACATGTTGATGTCATATGTGACCTGGCTAAGCTACATGTTGATGTCATATGTGACCTGGCTAAGCTACATGTTGATGTCATATGTGACCTGGCTAAGCTACATGTTGATGTCATATGTGACCTGGCCAGGCTACATGCTGATGTCATATGTGAACTGGCCAGGCTACATGTTGATGTCATATCATGTGACCTGGCTAGGCTACATCCTGATGTCATATCATGTGACCTGGCTAAGCTACATGCTGATGTCATATCATGTGACCTGGCTAGGCTACATCCTGATGTCATATTATGTGACCTGGCTAAGCTACATGCTGATGTCATATCATGTGACCTGGCTAGGCTACATGTTGATGTCATATTATGTCACCTGGCTAGGCTACATGTTGATGTCATATTATGTGACCTGGCTAAGCTACATGGTGATGTCATATTATGTGACCTGGCCAGGCTACATGTTGATGTCATAATCATGTGACCTGGCTAGGCTACATGCTGATGGCATATGTGACCTGGCTAAGCTACATGCTGATGTCATATCATGTGACCTGGCTAGGCTACATGCTGATGTCATATGTTACCTGGCTAGGCTACATGCTGATGTCATATCATGTGACCTGGCTAGGCTACATGCTGATGTCATATGTTACCTGGCTAGGCTACATGCTGATGTCATATCATGTGACCTGGCTAGGCTACATGCTGATGTCATATCATCTGACCTGGCTAGGCTACATGCTAATGTCATATCATGTGATATGGCTAGGCTACATGCTGATGTCATATCATGTGATATGGCTAGGCTACATGCTGATGTCATATCATGTGATCTGGCTAGGCTACACGCTGATGTCATATCATGTCACCTGGCTAGGCTACATCCTGATGTCATATCATGTGACCTGGCTAGGCTACATGCTGATGTCATATCATGTGACCTGGCTAGGCTACATCCTGATGTCATATCATGTGACCTGGCTAGGCTACATGCTGATGTCATATCATGTGACCTGGTTAGGCTACATGTTGATGTCATATCATGTCACCTGGTAGGCTACATGCTGATGTCATATCATGTGACCTGGCTAAGCTACATGCTGATGTCATATCATGTGACCTGGCTAGGCTACATGCTGATGTCATATCATGTGGCCTGGCTAGGCTAAATGCTGATGTCATATCATGTGACCTGACTAGACTACATGTTGATGTCATATCATGTCACCTGGCTAGGCTACATGCTGATGTCATATCATGTGACCTGGCTAGGCTACATGCTGATGTCATATCATGTGACCTGGCTAGGCTACATGCTGATGTCATATCATGTGACCTGGCTAGGCTACATGCTGATGTCATATCATGTGACCTGGCTAGGCTACATCCTGATGTCATGTCATGTCACCTGGCTAGGCTACATCCTGATGTCATGTCATGTCACCTGGCTAGGCTACATCCTGATGTCATATCATGTGACCTTGGTAGGCTACATGTTGATGTCATACCATGTGACCTTGGTAGGCTGCATGCTGATGTCATACCATGTGACCTTGGTAGGCTGCATGCTGATGTCATATCATGTGACCTGGCTAGGCTACATGCTGATGTCATATCATGTGGCCTGGTTAGGCTAAATGCTGATGTCATATCATGTGACCTGACTAGACTACATGTTGATGTCATATCATGTCACCTGGCTAGGCTACATGCTGATGTCATATCATGTGACCTGGCTAGGCTACATGCTGATGTCATATCATGTGACCTGGCTAGGCTACATGCTGATGTCATATCATGTGACCTGGCTAGGCTACATGCTGATGTCATATCATGTGACCTGGCTAGGCTACATCCTGATTCATGTCATGTCACCTGGCTAGGCTACATCCTGATGTCTATCATGTGACCTTGTTAGGCTGCATGTTGATGTCATATCATGTGACCTGTAGGCTGCATGTTGATGTCATACCATGTGACCTTGGTAGGCTACATGTTGATGTCATACGATGTCATGTCATGCGAGCTGGTTAGGATCACTGACGTGGCATATTGAAATCCGCAGTAATACATTTAACATCAGCTTGGCTACAGGAGCTGGCTTGAAGGTGTTGTCCATGTAATACGCCATCAAACAGCCTTAGGGGCTCCACTCCGGATTTTTGTAAGGTGGAGGGTGGCAGAGAAATGCTTGGTACTGTAAAAACCCGCTCACTTTATTGTGTGTGAATAGACGTTGAGAGAAATAACGAACGATGTTTCGATGCCCTCGAACCTGCCCATATGTACGGGCATACACAAAGACTGGGCATCTCAGTTGCAGACCCCCAAGCGGATGATGATAAATTGTCAATGGCTTCGATAGCAGATGAGACAAACAATGTTGGAAATCTATTTTTTGTGGGTAACTTTGGGAGAAGAGAAAGATAAAAAAAAAAAAAAGAAAGCTAAAATGTAAACTCTGAGTAAATATTCAAAATTCATGTAAATCGTGGAGTGAGCAAAACTGGCACAAACGAAAAGGAGGAAAGAAAGGAAGACAACTGTCACATGAACACACAGATTATTCAATTGCGTTCGCATGTTTATGTGTATGTAGGTACGTGTACATGTGTACGTGAGTGTGTGTGTGAA
>CM060311.1:27038160-27045660 GCA_030674185.1 Monoplex corrugatus | reverse complement strand
ATGATGTAAGATAGAAGACGAGGTGTGATAGACTATGCGAGATAGAAAACTATACGTGATAGAAGACTATGTGAGATAAGACTCTGTGAGATAGAGGGACCATGTGAGATAGAAGACTATGTGAGATAGAAGACTATGTGAGATAGAAGACTATGTGAGATAGAAGACCATGTGAGATAGAAGAGTTTGCGTGATAGAAGACCATGTGAGATAGAAGAGTTTGCGTGATAGAAGACTATGTGAGATAGAAGACTATGTGAGATAGAAGACCATGTGAGATAGAAGACCATGTGAGATAGAAGACCATGTGAGATAGAAGACCATGTGAGATAGACGACCATGTGAGATAAGACTATGTGAGATAGAAGACTATGTGAGATAAGACTATGTGAGATAGAAGACCATGTAGATAGAAGACTATGTGAGATAGAAGACTATGTGAGATAGAAGACTATGTGAGATAGAAGACTATGTGAGATAGAAGACCATGTAGATAGAAGACTATGTGAGATAAGACTATATGAGATAAGACTATGTGAGATAGACTATGTGAGATAGACTATGTGAGATAGACTATGTGAGATAGAAGACTATGTGAGATAAGACTATGTGAGATAAGACTATGTGAGATAAGACTATGTGAGATAAGACTATGTGAGATAAGACTATGTGAGATAGACTATGTGAGATAGAAGACCATGTAGATAGAAGACTATGTGAGATAAGACTATGTGAGATAAGACTATGTGAGATAAGACTATGTGAGATAGACTATGTGAGATAGACTATGTGAGATAGAAGACTATGTGAGATAGACTATGTGAGATAGACTATGTGAGATAGAAGACTATGTGAGATAGACTATGTGAGATAGAAGACTATGTAGATAGAAGACTATATGAGATAAGACTATGTGAGATAGAAGACCATGTGAGATAGAAGACTATATGAGATAAGACCATGTGAGATAGAAGACTATATGAGATAAGACTATGTGAGATAGAAGACCATGTGAGATAGAAGACTATATGAGATAAGACTATGTGAGATAGAAGACTATATGAGATAAGACTATGTGAGATAGAAGACTATATGAGATAAGACTATGTGAGATAGAAGACTATATGAGATAAGACTATGTGAGATAGAAGACTATATGAGATAAGACTATGTGAGATAGAAGACTATATGAGATAAGACTATGTGAGATAGAAGACTATATGAGATAAGACTATGTGAGATAGAAGACTATATGAGATAAGACTATGTGAGATAGAAGACTATATGAGATAAGACCATGTGAGATAGAAGACTATATGAGATAAGACTATGTGAGATAGAAGACTATATGAGATAAGACTATGTGAGATAGAAGACTATGTGAGATAGACTATGTGAGATAGACTATGTGAGATAGAAGACTATGTAGATAGAAGACTATATGAGATAAGACTATGTGAGATAGAAGACCATGTGAGATAGAAGACTATATGAGATAAGACCATGTGAGATAGAAGACTATATGAGATAAGACTATGTGAGATAGAAGACCATGTGAGATAGAAGACCATGTGAGATAGAAGACTATATGAGATAAGACCATGTGAGATAGAAGACTATATGAGATAAGACTATGTGAGATAGAAGACCATGTGAGATAGAAGACCATGTGAGATAAGACTATGTGAGATAGAAGACCATGTGAGATAGAAGACAATGTGAGATAGAAGACTATGTGAGATAGAAGACTATGTGAGATAGAAGATGATGTGAGATAGAAGACCATGTGAGATAGAAGACCATGTGAGAGAGAAGACTATGTGAGATAGAAGACTATGTGAGATAGAAGACAATGTGAGATAGAAGACTATGTGAGATAGAAGACTATGTGAGATAGAAGACCATGTGAGATAGAAGACCATGTGAGATAGAAGATGATATGAGATAGAAGACTATGTGAGATAGAAGACTATGTGAGATAGAAGATGATGTGAGATAGAAGACCATGTGAGATAGAAGACAATGTGAGATAGAAGACTATGTGAGATAGAAGATGATGTGAGATAGAAGACCATGTGAGATAGAAGACTATGTGAGATAGAAGACAATGTGAGATAGAAGACTATGTGAGATAGAAGACTATGTGAGATAGAAGACTATGTGAGATAGAAGACTATGTGAGATAGAAGACTATGTGAGATAGAAGACAATGTGAGATAGAAGACAATGTGAGATAGAAGACTATGTGAGATAGAAGATGATGTGAGATAGAAGACTATGTGAGATAGAAGATGATGTGAGATAGAAGACAATGTGAGATAGAAGACTATGTGAGATAGAAGATGATGTGAGATAGAAGACAATGTGAGATAGAAGACTATGTGAGATAGAAGACTATGTGAGATAGAAGACCATGTGAGATAGAAGACCATGTGAGATAGAAGACCATGTGAGATAGAAGACAATGTGAGATAGAAGACAATGTGAGATAGAAGACCATGTGAGATAGAAGACTATGTGAGATAGAAGATGATGTGAGATAGAAGACCATGTGAGAGAGAAGACTATGTGAGATAACAGATCATGTAAGATAGAAGATCGTGTGAGATAGACGACCATGTGAGATAGATTATGTGAGATAGATGATGATAAGAGACAGATGATGTGAGATAGAAGATCATGTGAGATAGTCGCTCTCCCATCCCCACCTCTTTTCCTGTTTCAAGACCTTGCCAGCGCATAGGGTATTGTGCAGGCTCAGGGAGTCTGACACATAACTGCTAGCAGATCTGGGTGGACCGCGTATGGGATTATCCTAGAGCGATGAATACCTCCCGAACAAAACCCCAAACTATGTGTGTTCAGACGTATAATAGCTCCGATGTTTTTTTACTTTTCTAAACTTCTCTTCAGACTATGATGACTCCGACGGTTTGTAGTATTCCATAAATCATTTCAGATATGTATTATGATTGCATTGTTTTTTTTATATTTGTTCATTCTTATTAGACTTATTATGGTACACATGCTTTTGGTATTCCTATTATGACTGGACTTTTTCCATTGTTATTAGACTTATTATGGCACATATGCTTTTGGTATTCCTATTTTGATTGTATTGACGGTTTTTATTGTTTTGTTCTTGTTAGACTCATTATGGTACACATGCTTTTGGTATTCCTATTACGATTGTTCCCCTCATGCAAAATAACAGCAAATGGCACAACCTTGACACAGGTTAATAAGTTCAAATACCTGGGAACGGTCAGTTCATCAGACGGCAGATGCACATCGGAAATAGCTGGCAGAATCGGCCAAGCCAAAACAGCATTCAAGAAGATGACAAGCATTCTTACCAACAAATGCCTATCAATTAACATCAGAAAGAGAGTCCTTGAATGTTATATAGAACCAATACTGTTGTACGGATGCGAGGCGTGGACAGTCAGCAAGCAAAGCCAGAGCAAGATTGAGGCAGCCGAGATGTGGTTTCTCAGAAGAATGTTGAGAGTTCCATGGACAGCAAAGAAAACAAACGAGACAGTCTTGATGGAGGCAGACACAAGTAGATCACTCATAAGGAAGATAAGGAAAAGACAGGCAACATTTATAGGCCATTTTATGAGGAAGGGGGATTTGGAGCACCTGGTCACAACGGGAAAGCTGGAAGGAAAGAGAGCACCAGGTAGACCCAAGGAGAGAATGCTGGACGGACTTGCAAAGTGGCTGGGGATGAGGAGGGTGGGGGAAATGCTAGGGGCAACGAGAGATAGAGATGGTTGGAAGTCCATGGTCGCCAACGCCATGCGCCAGGGCACCTGATGATGATGATGACATTTCTTTCTTTTTTTTCATTTTTATCAGACTTATTATGGTACACATGCTTTTGGTATTCCTGTAATGACCGTATGGACTTTTTTCATTGTTATTAGATTTATTATGGTACACATGCTTTTGGTATTCCTATTATGACTGTATTGACTTTTTTCATTGTTATTAGATTTATTATGGTACACATGCTTTTGGTATTCCTGTAATGACCGTATGGACTTTTTTCATTGTTATTAGATTTATTGTGGTACACATGCTTTTGGTATTCCTGTAATGACCGTATGGACTTTTTTCATTGTTATTAGATTTATTACGGTACACATGCTTTTGGTATTCCTATTATGACTGTATTGACTTTTTTCATTGTTATTAGGTTTATTATGGTACACATGCTTTTGGTATTCCTATTATGACTGTATTGACTTTTTTCATTGTTATTAGGTTTATTATGGTACACATGCTTTTGGTATTCCTATTATGACTGTATTGACTTTTTTCATTGTTATTAGGTTTATTATGGTACACATGCTTTTGGTATTCCTATTATGACTGTATTGACTTTTTTCATTGTTATTAGATCTATTATGGTACACATGCTTTTGGTATTCCTATTATGACTGTATTGACATTTCTTTCTTTTTTCATTTTTATCAGACTTATTATGACACACATGCTTTTTTGAATTTCTATTATAATTGTATTGGGAATTCCTATTATGCTTGCATTGACATGTTTTTTGGTTCTCATTACATGTATTATGGCACACATGCTTTTGGTAGCCTTGTTATGACTGCATTGAGTTTTTTCATTGTTGTTAGACTTATTATGGTACGCATGCTTTTGGTATTCCTATTATGATTGTATTGACATTTTATATTCTTTTGTTCTTATCAGACTTATTGTGGCACACATGTTTTTGGTTGTCCTATCATGGTTATATTGACATTTCTTTTCTTTTTTTTCATTGTTATCAGACTTATTGTGGCACACATGTTTTTGTATTCCTATTATGCTTATATTGACTTTTTTTTGGGTTCTCATTAGACTTATGATGGCACACATGATTTTGGTAGTCATATTACGACTGTATTGACATTTCCTTTTTTTTTTTTTTTTCCATTCTTATTAGACATTTTATGGCATTCATGCTTCTGGTATCCCCTGCTTCTCTACAGATTTATGATGGCTCTCGTGTATTTATCTTTCTTTATTTTCTGGCACAGACCTGGCTGTAATTTGTTGTTAATATTTTTTTCTCTGCAGAGTCTTATGACGGCTCTGAAGTTTGCAGTCAGATCTGGAGATCAAAAGCAAGCAAATTGACAATAAGAAAAGGGAAATTATCATGTCTGCAACCCCCCCTCTCTCTCTCTCTCTCTCTTTTTTTTCTTCCTCTGTCTCTTTGTCAGTCTCTTTCTCTGTCTCTGTCTCTCTCTCTCCCTCTCTCTTCCTCTCTCAGCCTCTGTCTCTCTGTCTGTCTGTCTGTCTGTCACTGTCTCTGTCTGTCTGTCTCTGTCTGTCTCTGTCTCTCATTGTGTGTCTCTCTCGCTCTCTGTCTCTCTCTCTCTATCGCTCTCTGTCTTTCCGTCTCTCTCTTTCTATATATATATATATATGTATATATATCTTTCTATCTGTCTGTCTGTCTGTAGTAAAATTGACCAATAGGCATAGGGCTGATTGGGAAAAATGAGCTACTTAAGGTGAAGCGCAGTGTCTTTACCTGTGTGTAGGAGAAGAGCGCTATATAAAAGTGATTTATTATGATTGTTATTATTATTATTGTCTCTGCCTGTCTCTGTCTCTGTCTCTCTGTCTCTCTCTCTGTCTCTGTCTCTCTCTCTCTCTGTTTCTCTCTGTCTTTCTCTCTCTCTCTCTCTCTCTGTTTGTCTGTCTCTTTCTCTGTCTCTCTCTCTTTGTCTCTTTTTTTTCTCTGGCTCTGTGTGTCTGTCTATCTGTCTTTGTCTCTCTCTCTCTCTTTCTCTCGCTCTTTCTCTTTCTCTCTCTCTCTCTTATATTCAGTGAAGATATCACTTTATACTGTTCTTATGTTTATTTGGCGGATTTGGGTCTTCCTCTTACCTATATGACTAATTACGTTGGGTGGTCAACTGTTTCTTCAACTTTTTGTTCAACATTTTGTTCAACTTTTTCCGTTCAATTTTTTCTTCATCATTAGGGAAAAAATTCAAATGGATGTATTGTCAGCCATGACTATATTTATAAATCTTTGTTTCGAGAAAACGTCGCCGAAAAATTCAATGACTTTGTTTTATGCTCTTTGCCACAAGGACAAAAATGTCAATGGCAATAAACCATTTTCAGTTTCAGTTTCAGTTTCAGTTTCTCTCTCTCTCTCTCTTTCGCTCTCTCTCTCTCTTTCTCTCTCTCTCTCTCTCTCTTTCTCTTTCTCTCACTCTCTCTCTCTCTTTTTCCTGACTGGCTGGCTGCCTGTTTGTCTGTATTTGCTTCTGATTTTTCTTGATGTGTGACAGTTTAATTATGTTCATTTGTAATGGACTTTTTCGATGTTCGTGTTCTTAATATATTTCAGACAGAATTGAATGCTGATGAAATCGATATATTTTGTGTCCATCTTTTATCTGTCTGTTTGTACTCATCATGGATGTCGCGCGCAGAAAGAGCTGATTGTCCGCTGCCAGTTGAAAGACCCTGGTATGGAGAAATGTTATGTGATGTTAGAATCTCCTTGACACCGTAGATCTAGGTCGTTCTTGGTCTGCCTCTTCGCTCTGGTTCCAGATATTTCTCTTTGACACACAAAAAACACATGCGTGCACGCACGAGCGCGATGGTTAAAAACAAAAACTACAAAGACAGTAACAGAAGTACAGACGCATGTGCACACTCACATACACACATACACGCGTGCACGTGCACACACACACACACGTTAACACACACAGACACAGACACAGACACAGACACAGACACACACACGACACACACACACACACACACACACACACACACACACACACACACACACAACACACACACACATAAAAGAAAGAGATCTTCTGTCCGCCTGTTTGTCTTGTTTTCTTCCTCTCTCTTTCTCTCTCTCTTTCTCTTTCTCTCTTTCTTTCTCTCTCTCCCCTCTCTCTCTATTTCTTTCTCTTTCTCTCTTTCTCTCTCTCTCTCTCAATCTTTATGGCTCTGTCTCTCTTTTTGTCCATCTCTGTCTCTGTGTGTGTGTGTGTGTGTGTCTGTCTGTCTCTCCTCTTTCTTTGTCTCTCTCTGTCTCTCTGTCTCTGTCTCTCTATCTCTCTTTCTCTCTGTCTCTCTGTTTCTGTCTTTGTCTCTATCTCTGTCTCTGTCTGTGTCGCTGTCTGTCTGTCTGTCTGTCTGTCTCTTTCTCTCTCTCTCTCTCTGAAAATGGAGGTTCTGTCTCCACCTATCGTAACGGCATTGCTTGTGTATTTGTCTCATCTAAGTTTTGAATGATTTTCAGCTGTGCACCATATATGCGTTTTAACCTTGCGTCACAAAGAACAGTATTGTTTTACATCCATTAAGTGGACTATACGTTGGCTTTTATAAGAGCAGAGGCGAACAATATGCTACGGGGAGACACACACACACACACACACACACACACACACACACACACACACACACACACACACACACACACACACACACACA
>CM060311.1:27018160-27025660 GCA_030674185.1 Monoplex corrugatus | reverse complement strand
AAGAACAATCAAACAAAGACACAAACAAACAAAGACACAAACAAACAAAGACACAAACAAATAAACAAACAAACAAACAAAGACACAAACAAACAAAGACACAAACAAACAAAGACACAAACAAAGACACAAACAAACAAACAAACAAAGACACAAACAAAGACACAAACAAACAAACAAACAAAGACACAAACAAACAAACAAACAAATAAAACAAACAAACAAACAAACAAATAAACAAACAAACAAACAAACAAACAAACAAAGACACAAACAAACAAACAAACAAACAAACAAACAAACAAAGACACAAACAAACAAACAAACAAACAAATAAACAAACAAACAAACAAACAAACAAACAAAGACACAAATAAACAAACAAACAAACAAAGACACAAACAAACAAACAAAGACACAAACAAACAAATAAACAAACAAACAAATAGACAAACAAACAAACAAAGACACAAACAAACAAACAAAGACACAAACAAACAAATAAACAAACAAACAAATAGACAAACAAACAAACAAAGACACAAACAAACAAACAAAGACACAAACAAACAAACAAATAAATAAACAAACAAACAAACAAACAAACAAGCATATCTTTTTGAGATGGATCATGTGCAGTTTTTGTTTGTCTTTGAAATTTTCCAGTTCTACACAATTCTGTCTCTAAATGTTCTAAAGTACAATTTTAATCTTTTTCGGTCCATGATAGAAGATATGGCGTGGACAGCTTCGTCTATTAAAACGTTTCCATTTTGCTGCTGCTGTTGTTGAGTTGTGTTGTTGTGTGTGTTGTTTTCATTAATTTCAGGTTCCATGAATACAAAAGTCACGTAGAGTATCTAGATATTTCTGTAAACCTGTCCTGGAATCTGCCCATAGATGTGTTTAATCAGCATAAAACAATAACAGTAACTGAACGTAAAGACCAGGTCTACGTTAGTGAAACCAAAGTCAGTATTACAGGTAGATAAGTGATATCCAACACCTATTGCTCTAGGTCATCCAAATGCAGGTAACATGAAACAGATGAAAGTTTCCATCTTGTCTAACTCCTCTGCAGGTTCTGCGAAAAGAAAGTTACTTGATCTTTTCGTATTCAAAGAGAGAGAGAGAGAGAGAGAGAGAGAGAGAGAGAGAGAGAGAGGAGAGAGAGGAGAGAGAAAGAGACAGAGAGGAAGAGAGACAAACAGACAGACAGACAGACAGATACAGAGAGATAGAGAGAGAAAAAAGAGAAAGGAGAGACGAAGAAAACAGAGAGAAGAAAGAAAGGAGACAAAATAGACAGACAGATAGACAGATACAGAGAGATAGAGAGAAATAAAAAGAGAAAAGGAGAGAGAGAGGGGGAAGAGAGGAAGAGAGAGAGAGTGGTTATGTATGCATGGTTGTATCTTTGTACAATTCGTCTCATCCCTGAAATAAAAAAAATAAAACCATCGCATCGCTACCGACGTCACAGCGTCCCCAGAGTGTGACGAGTAGGGGAGAAACCACTCCGACTATAACGACAAGAGTTATCCATCACTGATGGAAAGTAGAAGAAATATATGCACAGTGGGAAAGCACCAATGCCCAAGATATCCTGTGTTGCTTTTAAAGGTCCCAGCAATCGATCCGAAGTTCGGGTAAATGGATGAACCAGCATCTTACACACACTCGTATTTTATATGCAAGACAGTTGACGGCACAGAAACCGTTCTACATCCAAAACCAATTCAATTTTGCTTTGATTCAAAATGCGCTTACATTTGATTTCTAGTCAAGATTTTGCGCTATATAAATATTGTAATTATTATCATTTATTATTTTCTGTCGATTTATTGTACTATTTTTTTTTATTACCGCGGCTTTATGTCTGAAAAAAGGGGTTAGAAGACAAAGATAGTATTACCAGATCTGTCTTATGTCCTCTATCTCGAGTTACTTATGAAAATCAAATGCAGAGATGTGATACGTGTTCTCAAAATGGCAGCAAACTAAACCATATTGTTGCAGATATATCGGTTTATATTCTCCTGTCAGGGCTATAATTTATAAATACAGTTCTTCACCTGCAATACCTTTATATGTCCTCTGTTGATTTGAACTTTATGAGAATAGCTCTTGTCATACAATACTAAAAATGTTTTCTGTTCATTTCAAGTTATAAATATAGTTGGCTTTTGTTTGTTTGTGTTGTTTTTTGTTGTTGTTTTTTTTGCCATACCAAAACCGCTCTCTGTTTTCCAGTTATGAATATAGTTCTTTACTTGCAATGCCGTATATGTCTTTCGTTTCCCCCGCGGGGATTCCACGGGGTCTTTCAGTATAAAAAGTATCTCCACTTTCTGAAAATTATGTACTAGAAATTTCCTTTTTTTCTGTCAGTCTCTTTGTTTCTGTCTTATTCCTTTTTGCTTGTCTTTTCTTTCTACCATTTTCTGTCTTGCTGTTCCATTCACTTGTATGCGTTTGATAACATCTTGCATACTTTGTCTCAGGATTGATAATTGGGTATATGTATTTACGTGCATTTTTTGTTCTTGGGAAATGAGATATGATATATGCTTTAGTGTTCTTAGTTGTGTCTGAATTTGTATTCAGGTATGCTTTGGGAAATGAGATATGATACATGATTTAGTGTCCTTAGTTGTGTCTGAATTTGTATTTAGGTATGCTTTTTTTTAAAATCCCCAGTGTGATAAATTGGAAGGAGTGGTCAACGCCAGGAGCATCTCCTTAGATTATGTGCACGAATGCATTGATGTGTGTACTTAATTTTCAATTCCTTTTTTTTTTTCTTTTTTCCTGTTGAAGTATCGTGTCTGTATTGAAATGCTACGAACCCTGACATGGCTGTATGCAGTCGTCTGCCCTTTAAACAAAAATAACAATAACAACAAATGTCTTTCGCTGTTTCTGACCTATATCAACACAATTATTCTCCTCCAATATTGCAGGCAGGGTTTGCTGTATTTGATGTGTATCAGTCACATAGAACATTTCAAAAAAAGAAAGAAAGAAGTAAAAAGAAAAAAAAAACACGAAAAGGCCTAGGAATTTACAGGTAGTAGAATGTGTACGAAGTTTACAGTACATGCTGCAATTTAAATCACAAACACTAAATCTAGACTTGGCATTCCCAAATCTCCTATTCCAGCTGCAAGTCTTTTAATGTTTTTCGGTCCATGATAGAAGATATGGCGTGGACAGCTTCGTCTATTAAAATGTTTCCTTATTGCTGCTGCTGTTGTAGTAGTTGTTGTTGTTGAGGTGACAAACGACTCATTCTTAGCGGGCAGGTCAGAATTGATTCCTGCTTTGTTTTCCGGGGATGCAGATACCTCAGCTAAACAACAAACGGGTTTTTTATGCAACTATTCTCTGGGTCTCTCTGTGGGGGGGAATTGAACATCATTTTTCAGTCTGAATTATCTTTCACTTCTCTGTCTCTGTCTTTGTCTCTACCTGTTTATCTGTTTGTCTGTCTGCCTCTTTCTCTGTCTCTGTCTCTCTCTCTCTCTTTCTATCTCTCTCTCTCTCTTTCTATCCCCCCCCCTCTCTCTCTTTCTCCCTCTTCTCTTTTTTTTTTAGTCTATCTCTATCTTTCTCTCTCACTGCCTGTCATTCTCTCTCTCTCTCTCTCTCTCTCTCTCTCTCTCGGTGTGTGTATGTACCTCTCTCCTTTTCGTTCTGTCTGTCTCTCTGTCTGTCTGTCTATGTATGTCTGTCTCTCTCTCTCTCTCTTTCTCTCTCTCTCTCTTTCTCTTTCTTTCTCTCCGTCATCCTCTCATTTTTTGTATTTATCTGTGGGACATACAGACAGACAGACAGACAGAGAGAAAGAAAGACAGACAGAGAGAGAGAGAGAGAGAGAGAGAGAGAGAAGAGAGAGAGAGAAGAAGAGAGAGAGAGAGGAGAGAGAGAGAGAGAGAGAGAGAGAAGAGAGAGAGAAGAGAGAGAAGAGAGAGAGAGGAGAGATCGAAAGTGCAAAAAAAAACAGAAAACAAAAAACAAAAACAGTCCCATTTCACAAATTTGTACTCATATTTCGGCCGTGAAATGTCATCTTCATATGTTATTAGATGATGTCACAAATACATCAAACCGTCAAAATTGCCCGCCTGCCTCTCTCTCTCTCTGTCTCTCTCTCTCTGTCTCTCTCTCTCTCTCTCTGTCTGTCTGTCTGTCTCTCTCTCTCTCTGCCTGACTCTGTCTCTGTCTGTCTGTCTTTGTCTGTCTCTGTCTATCTGTCTGTCTGTCTGTCTGTCTCTGTCTGTCTGTCTATCTGTCTGTCTATCTCTCTTTGTCTCTGTCTCTCTTTCTCTCTCTCTCTCTCTCACTAATTCCCTCCCTCTATCTCTCTCTGTTTGTGTGTGTGTGTTTGTGGTTGTTTGTTTGATTGTGTGTGTGTGTGTGTGTGTGTGTGTGTGTGTGTGTGTGTGTGTATGTATGTGTGTGTGTGTATGCGTGTGTGCGTGTGTTTTGCGTGTGCGTGTGTCTGTGTGCCTAACATGATATCACACACACACACACCACACACACACACCACACACACACACACACACACACACACACACACACACACACACACACACACACACACACAACACACACACACACACACACACCACACACACACACACACACACACACATACACACACACACACACACACACACACACACACACACACACACACCACATACACACACACACGCATTCACATTTCCACCAGAAATTCAATAATAATGAGCATAGCATGAAATGAACAGCAATATATAAAAATGATCCGTTTGCCAGACAAGCCCCGCAGAGAAATGCATATGGCAAAATATTACTGTCAAATAGACAAGACTAGAATTACCCTAGAAATGAACAGAGCGTGTTCCTAGCACTGAGTCACAGCTGGTGATGTACTGGTGTGAGAAAATGAAAAAAAAAAAAGTGATTATTCCACTGCGATTCACGTTTCCTTCTGTTGAACTGTTGAGAAATATTGATATCCTTCTAAAAGTTTATATAACTTTCTTAATGTAAATATTTTATTCAGATCTTTCCCCAGAGGGGATGCCGGGGGCTCTTTCAATATAAACAGTATACCCACAATCCGGAAATTCTGTGCTAGAAATTTTCCTCTTTTCTGTCACTCTCTTTGTTTCTACCTTGCTCCTTTGCTGTCTGTCGTTTCTTCCTACCATTTTCTGCCTTGCTGGTCCATTCACCTGTATGTGTTCGAAAAAGTCTTAGATATTATCTCTTAGGATTGATTACAGGGTGCATGCATTTAGTGCATTTTTGGCTCTAGGGAAATAAGATATGCGGAAGCAATTTTACGTAAATTCGGCTTGTTTTTAGATGTTTTAGCGACCTTTATTATATTTAAATTTGTATTTAGGTATGTTTTTTTTAATCTTCTGTGCGATAAATTCGACGGAGTGGTCAACGCTAGGGGCATCTCCTTAGATTATGTGCGCGAATGCATGATAGGTGTGCTTAATTTTCTTTTTTTTTCCTTGTTGAATATTGTGTATGTTTTGAAACAGTTATAGCCCTGATATGGCTCTGGCTCTATGCACAGTCGGCTGGGTTTTAAACAAAAATAACAATAAGAATAACAATAAAATTCAGATGTTCATACGAAACAGTCCCCCTTCCCATATGAAAATGAAGTAAAAGGGTTTTCCATTTCCATAACCCCGAGAGATAGGAAGTAAGGTGGCAGCTTTGAGTGAAGTGCATTGGAGACTGTCTTTGCACATTTGACTAAAATCCATATCAGGACACTGACTTACTCTGATGCTTGCAGACTGGGCGCAGCGCATGCAGAATTGTAAATTGCCATTCTTGCACCTTTGATAATTAAACTGCTTATGATACTTTCTTTTGCGTATCGGAAACATGTTCAGAGCTGAGTGAAGTGCCTACAGCACTGTCCTATTACAATTCATATGTTTTGGAGTGAACATTAAACTCAAAATTCTACATCTGCAGATTTGAGTAAAGTCCATATTCAACAGTTCTGTTGTGATATTTCGAAATTTGAGTAAGTGCATATGTGATTGTTCAATTGAAATATTTGGAGATTTGATTAAAGTGCAAATGGATAAGGATTTATATTTATGCTTTGTTGATTATACCAAGGCTTTTGATCGGGTAAGACATGAAAAATTGATCAACCAGCTAGAAAGGCTCAGGACTGATGGAAAAGATCTAGGAATAATAAGGAGTATGTATTGGGAACAAATAGCAGCAGTGAGAATGGAAAACGATATTAGCACTTTCCAAAATATCAAAAGAGGGGTCAGGAAGATTTGTTGTCACTTTACAGCGAAACCATCATGAGAAACCTCGAAGAATGTCCCGGGATAAAGGTTGGAAGAAAACAACATGCGTTACGCATAAGACACCGTGCTAATTGTAGAAAATGAAAACGACCTACAAAGCCCTGTGAATATGATAGAAATCGAAAGCAAAAATAAAGGGCTGTAGCTAAATAACAGGAAGACTGAAGTCATGGTAATCAATAAAAATACAAAACAACAAATAAATAAAACCTCATGCAAAATAGCAGCAAATGGCGCAACTTTGAGACAGGTTGATAATTTAAATATCTGGGAACAGTCATTTCACCAGACGGCAGATGCACATCAGAAATAGCCAGCAGAATCGGTCCAGCTAAAACAGCATTCAAGAAGATGAAAAGCGTTCTTTCCAACATATGTCTATCAATCAACATCAGGAAGAGAGTTCTTGAGTGTTATATAGAAACGATAATGTTATACGGTTGTGAGGCGTGAACAGTCAACACTCAAATTCAGAACAAGATTGAGGCAACTGAAATATGGTTACTGAGAAGAATGTTGAGAGTTCCATGGACAGCAAAGAAAACAAACGAGACAGTCTTGAAGGAGGCAGACACGAGAAAATCATTAATAAAGGAGAATAGGAAAAGACAAGCAACATTTATAGGACATTTTATATAAGAAAAGAGAAATTAGAGCACCTGGTCACAACAGGAAAGCTGAAGACAAAGAGAACACCAGGTAGACCCAGAGAGAAAATATCGGACGGATTTGCAATGTGGCTGAGGATAGAGAAGGTGGGAAATGTACTTTTAGCGACACGGAATAGATTCGTATGGAAGGCCATGATCGTGAACACCACGTGGCAGGGGACATCATGATGATAATGATGATAATGATGTGATGATGATGATGATGATGATGATGATGATGATGATGGACGATGCTAAGTGTTGTGAATGTATTCTTCGTTGTTCTTTTGTATACTTTTGACAGAGGCCAATTGGCTAAAACATTGCTCCTGTCTTATTTTGTTATATTATGTACGTGTTAGTTTAAGGTGTCTTTCGTTTTTTTTTTCTGGTTCGCATTCGTGGAGTTGATTCAAGTGTATATCAAACTGTCGTTTTGCACAGAAAAAGAAACAAAAATAAAAAAACAAGAAAAAACAACAACAGAAAGACAACAATAA
>CM060311.1:27003160-27005660 GCA_030674185.1 Monoplex corrugatus | reverse complement strand
TTTGAGATAAAGATACCCAAACCATCTACTGACGTATAGTAACAGTGAACATCAATGCCTTCTTCTCCCACTGGACGAAACAGCAGGGAAGTTTCAGTCTTTTCCACCTAATTTATGCATTTGGTGTTTGTTTGTTTATTTGTTTGTGATCTTACATTGACGCTTGACAAAGACTCGTCGGCCGAAAATTTGCGCCTGTCTTGTCTGGTTGTATTAAATACGTGTTCTGATTCAGTTTTCGTGTTGTTTTTTGTTTGGATTTTTTTTATTGTTTGTTTGTTTGTTTGTTTGTTTGTTTTTGTTCCTCAATGCCCTGCAGCACACGTGGCGGTCCATAGAGAGAGACTAGCCTTGAGCAGACAGGAGCGGATGATCTTAATTGCTGCTCTACAGTTTCCGCGCACTGAATGAATTCCATATGCAGTAAGGTCACAGGTGCCGTGTGATGGAGAAGATACAGAATGATCACGGCACAAGCTTTAAGCCTGTACATAAACCTACGAGCTGGCCAGGTCCTGAGATCCTACCTAGATAGTTCCATAACCCTGGGGTCGTAGGGGAGTGAGGTGACAGAGACCTCAACTTTTACCGGGGCCAGGACTCCGAGGGCGGCGCCCATCCCCTCTCCCTCGCTTCAAATTCATATTCATATTCACTTTTTTTTTCAACCAAGACTTCAAACAGGCAAGAAGGCTAATTGGTCTTCAAGGTGTGGGACCTGGGCAATCAATCTATCTCTCTGATGTTTTATACCAAGGCAGCCGGGCAATGCCATGCTCTTCACGATTTTCAACTGCCGTGGGATCTTTACCGTTTTTGTTTCAGTATCAGTTTCTCAAGATGACATCTCCGCGTTCGGGAATCCCATACGCATTTTAGCGTGCGCAGCCAGAAAGCTTACGGGTCCGACTCGTTTTTCGTTTCGTTCCGAAGGACTAGACGCTCAGTTCGATTTTTCGGTCAAACTCAGGAGAAAAGTCGAGGCCTCTACGGGAAGCCAACCCTGGAACCTCGAGTTTAGGTACTGGCAGGTGAACGTCTGAACCATTCTGCCACACTTCTCCCCTACTTTACAGCTAAAGGTACATGTATGATGGGCAATAACATCTTCCCACCCTTACAATTGTTTTTTATATGTATTGCATGCATCTTTTTTCTGATTTCTTTCGTTTTGTATGTTCCTTCCAGTTTTAAGAGGAATAGGGGGAGATTATAATCATGGCTTGAAGAATGGTCTAATCATACCCAACAGCAAAAGTCAGACAAATCATAATCATGTACCCTGCCGCATGGCGTTGGCGATCATCCCCCTCCATACAAATATATCCTTTGTCGCTGCTAGTACGTCTCACACTTTGTCTGTCGTTACCAGGCAAATAGAAACACACACACACACACACACACACACACACACACACACACACACACACACACACACACACACACACACACACACACACACTCACTCACACACACATACTCACACACACCCACATACACACACACACACACACACACTGACACACACCACATACACACTCACACACACACACACACACATACACAACACACACACACACACGAAAACAGAATCATATCTCGTATTTATTATAACGCGACTAGACAGGTAGAAATTTTCAGCCAACAGGCCTTTGTCAAACGTATGCAAAAGAGAACAAAGAATAAACACCGAAGACAATTTAGAGGCAAAAAAACAACAAAGCTTTAACTGATGCTTCGACGAACATTGACTTTTTCTTCACACTGACCGATTTCACATTGTTCCACGGCTAATTGCTAGCACTTCAATATCTCACATCACGATTGCCAGTGAAAAAAAAAATCGTTAGACTGACCGATCATTGCACTCTCCCTGTCGATTCTATAATAGATTAACGTGGCTTCGACATGATGTTTTGATATTGATTTTAACGACAGGATTGGATTAGTGGTTCTTTTTTTACTCTCTATTCAACTCGCCGAGTTCCACGACCTGCGTTTCTGGCAGCACTCTAGTCTATCATTCAGTCAGAACAAAGCAACAAGAAACTAGGAACATGAAAATAAAAGGAGAATATTTGTTTTAATCGGCAAAACCAGACTGGCGAAAATGTTTGGTATATAGGGTTTTGGTCAAGCGTTCGCAAAAATCAACCAAACGAACTAACAAACAAACAAACAAACAAGCAAGCAAACAAACAAACAACAAACACAGCTTAAAAATTCACAAGATTCAGAACAACAACAACATCAACATCAACAACAGCAGCAGCAGCATCAACAGCAGCAACAACAACAACAGCAGCAAAAACAAATACATCCACAACAAAAAACAACAAAAATAAACAACAGCAACATCGTCAACAACAACAGCAACAACAACAATAACAGCAACAGTAGCAACAACAACAACAACAACAGTAACAACTACAACAGCAGCAACAGCGACAGCAACAACAATAAAAACTACAGTAACAACAACAACTTCAACCACAAAAAC
>CM060311.1:26993160-26998160 GCA_030674185.1 Monoplex corrugatus | reverse complement strand
TTATGCTCAGTTTAATGGTTTTAGATGGTCAGAACCTACTCAAACAGGCCGATAAAAATCATATCTAAATTTGTGTAATTTTCAAGTTTGCTAACTTTGGAGGCCATTTTCTTGGCCACTTTTCATTGGAGACCAATTTGGGTGGTAAATTTGGACTCTGCATGCCCGATATAAACTAAGAGATGTGTTACAATGGTAGCTTGGGATACTCGCATTTCCGTCGATTTTTGGTCAAAAATGGCTGCCGAAACAGGTCCGCGGCTGTGAAAAATGCCGGAAAAATGGCCGAATTTGATTCTGCTTTGTCTGGTGGAAAATGATAGAGTAGAACGCGGAGATATTATTTATGCTCATTTTAATGGTTTTAGATGGTCAGAACCCACTCTAAGAGGCCCATAAAAGTCATCTCAAAATATGTGTATTTTCAAGTTTACTAACTTCCCTGATCATTTTCTTTGGCACTTTTCATTGGAGACCAATGTGGATGGTAAATTTGAACTCAGAAGGCCCCAAATAAATCAATGAGATGTGTCACAAGGGTAGGTTGGGAAACTCGGATTTTCCTTGATTTTTGGTCAAAAATGGCTGCCGCAACAGGTCCGCGGCTGTGAAAAAGGCCGGAAAAATGGCCGAATTTCATTCTACTTTTTCTTGTGGAAAATGATAGAGTAGAACGCGGAAGTATTATCTATGTCCAGTTAAATGGTTTTAGACGGTCAGAATCCACTCAAACAGGTCGATAAATGTCATATAATTTTGTGTATTTTTGAAGCGCTAACTTCGGAGGCCATTTTCTCGGCCACATTTCATTGGAGACCAATTTGGATGGTAAATTTGGACTCGCAATACCCGAAATAACCTGTTGAGATGTGTTACAAGGGTAAGTTGGGATACTCGCATTTTCTTCGATTTTTGGTCAAAAATGGCTGCCGAGACAGGTCCGCGGCTGTAAAAAACGCAAGGAAAATGGCCGAATTTGATTCTGCTTTTTATTGTGGAAAATGATAGAGTAGAAAGCGAAGGTATTATTTATGCTCAGTTTAATGGTTTTAGACGGTCAGAACCTACTCAAACAGGCCGATAAAAGTAATTTCTAAATTTGTGTAATTTTCAAGTTTGCTAACTTCGGAGGCCATTTTCTCGGCCACTTTTTATCGGAGACCTAGTCTGATGGTAAATTTGGACTCGGCATGCCCGAAATAACCCGATGAGATGTGTCACAAGGGTAGGTTGGGTTACTCGCATATTTGGTCAAAAATGGCTGCAGCGACAGGTCTGCGGCTGTGAAAAAGCCCAGAAAAATGGCTGAATTTGATTCTGCTTTTTCTGGTGGAAATTGATAGAGTAGAACGCAGAGGTATTATTTATGCTGAGTTTAACTTCGCATTCCCCAAATAACCTGATGAGATGTGTCACAAAGGTAAGTTCGAATACCCGCTAATTTGTCGAATTTTGGTCAAAAATGGCTGCCGCGACAGGTCCGCCGCTATGAAAAAGGCCAGAAAAATGTCCAAATTTGATTCAGCTTTTTCTGGTGGAATATGATAGAGTAGAACACAAAGATATTATTTATGCTCAGTTAAATGATTTTAGACGGTCAGAACCACCCAAATAGGCCAATAAAAGTAATCTCAAAACATGTGTATTTTCAAGTTTGCTAACTTCCTCGGTCCATTTTATTTGGCACTTTTCATCAAAGACCAATTTGGATGGTAAATTTGGAATCAGGATGCCAAAATTAACCTGATTAGATGTGTCACAAGGGTAGGTTTGGATACCTGCTCTTTCGTCGATTTTTGGTAAAAAATTGCTGCAGTGACAGGACCGCTGCTGTGAAAAAGACCGGAAAAAATTACCCAATTTGATTCTGCTTTTTCTGGTATAATATGGTAGACTAGAACACGGAGGTATTATTTATGCAAGTTTTTAGACGGTCAGAACCTACTCAAACATGCCGATAAAAGTCATTTCAAAATTTGTGTATTTTTCAAGTTTACTAAGTTCGGCGGCCATTTTCTCGGCCAATTTTCATGAAAGACCAATTTGGATGGTAAATTTAGACTTGGCATGCTCGAAATAACCTAATGAGATGTGTCACAAGGGTATGTTTGGATACCCGCTTTTTCGTCGATTTTTGATCAAAAATGGCTGCCGCGACAGGTCCACGTCTGTGAAAAAGGCCGGAAAATGGCCGAATTTGATTCTGCTTTTTCTGGTGGAAATTGATAGAGTAGTACGCGGAGGTATTATTTATGCTCAGTTTGATGCTTTAGACGGTCAGAACCTACTCAAACAGGCCGATAAACGTCATCTCTAAATTTGTGTATTTTTCAAGTTTGTTAACTTCGGAGGCCATTTTCTCGGCCACTTTTCGTCAGAGACCAATTTAGATGGTAAATTTGGACTTCGCATGCCCCAAATAACCTGATGAGATGTGTCACAAGGGTAAGTTGGGATACTCGCATTTTCGTCGATTTTTGGTCAAAAATGGCTGCCGCGACAAGTCTGCGGCTGTGAAAAAGGCCAGAAAAATGGCCGAATTTGATTCTGCTTTTTTTGGTGGAAAATGATAGAGTAAAACGCGGAGGTATTATTCATGCTCAGTTTAGTGATTTTAGACGGTCAGAACCTATTCGAAGAGGCCGATAAACCACATTTCAGCTGCCTAAATCTTGTTCTGACTTTGCGTGTTGACTGGCCACGCTTCACATCCGTACAACAATATCAGTTCTATATCACTCTGAAAATATAATCTGTCAGCCTGTACTGTTCCCTGCATGCCGACAGAGATATCATAAGATTCAACAGTTTTGCAGGAACGCTAAGAAGCCTCTTCAACAAACCAGGTCAAATGCTCTGGTCAAATCAATGAAGGTAACATATAACGTCTTTTTTTTTTCCCGGGCCCTTCTCATGTATCTGTCTGAATGAGAAGATTATGTCTATGGTCTCCTCGTGTACCTGTCTGAATGAGAAGATCATGTCTATGGTCTCCTGTATCTGTCTGAATGAGAAAATTATGTCTATGGTCTCCTCGTGTATCTGTCTGAATGAGAAGATCATGTCTATGGTCTCCTGTATCTGTCTGAATGAGAAAATTATGTCTATGGTCTCCTCGTGTATCTGTCTGAATGAGAAAATTATGTCTATGGTCTCCTCGTGTATCTGTCTGAATGAGAAGATCATGTCTATAGTCTCCTCATGTACCTGTCTGAATGAGAAGATTATGTCTATGGTCTCCTCATATCTGTCTGAATGAGAAGATCATGTCTATGGTCTCCTCATGTACCTGTCTGAATGAGAAGATCATGTCTATGGTCTCCTCGTGTATCTGTCTGAATGAGAAGATTATGTCTATGGCCTCATATATCTGTCTGAATGAGAAGATTATGTCTATGGTCTCCTCATGTATCTGTCTGAATGAGAAGATTATGTCTATGGTCTCCTCATGTATCTGTCTGAATGAGAAGATTATGTCTATGGTCTCCTCGTGTACCTGTCTAAATGAGAAGATTATGTCTATGGTCTCCTTGTGTATCTGTCTGAATGAGAAGATTATGTCTATGGTCTCCTCATGTATCTGTCTGAATGAGAAGATTATGTCTATGGTCTCCTCATGTATCTGTCTGAATGAGAAGATTATGTCTATGGTCTCCTCATGTATCTGTCTGAATGAGAAGATTATGTCTATGGTCTCCTCGTGTATCTGTCTAAATGAGAAGATTATGTCTATGGTCTCCTTGTGTATCTGTCTGAATGAGAAGATTATGTCTATGGTCTCCTCATGTATCTGTCTGAATGAGAAGATTATGTCTATGGTCTCCTCATGTATCTGTCTGAATGAGAAGATTATGTCTATGATCTCCTCATGTATCTGTCTGAAAGAGAAGATTATGTCTATGATCTCCTCATGTATCTGTCTGAATGAGAAGATTATGTCTATGGTCTCCTCGTGTATCTGTCTGAATGAGAAGATTATGTCTATGGTCTCCTCGTGTATCTGTCTGAATGAGAAGATTATGTCTATGGTCTCCTCGTGTATCTGTCTGAATGAGAAGATTATGTCTATGGCCTCATGTATCTGTCTAAATGAGAAGATTATGTCTATGGCCTCATGTATCTGTCTGAATGAGAAGATCATCATTATGGTCGACCTCTGTGCCCTGAAGCCACACTGGGACACTGGATAAACGAGATGTGCTAGCGTTAGCGGTTTCTTCAGAACCACGCACACAAAGTCTTCTCTGTGGAGAAAACCCCCACAAACATTACGACTGAATTAGAGAACTATTTCACGAAGCATCAGTTTCCAAAGAACAAATATGAAACAACAAATTGAAATAAAAACATTTGGAAGACGAGAACTGTTATTTCAAATACACTAAATAAGGATTTGTGCACAAATTAGAGCAACAATAAAATCACCTACCCACTTGCCAGAAACGCAGACTCAAACATACAAGACACAGACACACACGTACAAACACAGACTAGACACGTACGAACACAGATACACACACACACACACAAACACATTCTCACACAAACACGCACGCACGCACACACACACACACACACATACACACACACGAGCGTGCACACACACACACACTACACACACACACACACACACACACACACACTCATACCACAACCACAAACTCACACGCACGCACGCACGCACGCACGCACACGTGAGCATGTACACACACACACACACACACACACACACACACACACACACTCACACACACACAAACACACGCCACACAACCACAAATTCACACGCACGCACGCTCATGTTCGCATGCACACACACACACACACAAACACACCCAAACACACACACACACACAAACCACAAACTCACGCGCTTGCAAGCAAGAGTGCGCGTGTACACACACACACACACACACACACACACACACACACACACACACACACACACACACTCACACACACACTCACACAAACACACGCACACTCACATAAACACAACC
>CM060311.1:26983160-26988160 GCA_030674185.1 Monoplex corrugatus | reverse complement strand
AAGAAAATCTCCACACTTTTTCCACCAAACGGGATGTGCCCAGGCAGGATCGAACCCCAGACTGTTGAACTGAAAGTCTGACGTCTGAACTCACTCGCTACGCACTATTTACGTCCCTTGCCATTGCCCTGAAACGCACCATTTGTATAGGTAATGAGAACAAATTCTCATACAAACACAATTGAAACAGAGAGTTTGGAAATTTGGCATGCTATATAAGAAAAGATTGGTGTGCAATAAGCTGAAATTTCAACTGTCTAAACCTCATGGTTACCGAGTAATGGTACAAGTAAAAGTTAGAGAAATTTTCAGGTATAAAACGTCTTACAAAATACACACTCAGGTCAGTATATCAGTTCCTACAGTCACATTCTGAATGAAATTTCATAAAATCCAACTTGCACACACTCCAAGTACATTGTCCAAAATAAGTACAAATGTTGTGACGTTGATCATCTTCAGAGGATCAGTCTTGGTGGTGAGGACATGAACAGGCTTCTTGTCGACCCACATCAGGACTGCGACACTCCCTGCAACAAATCCAGTAAGTACAGTTCAGTTGCACATCGATTTGATTTCTTATTTGATTGTCGTGCAAGCCAGTCTCTGCTTCATCTCATTGACTTTTGGAGTGTCTGTTGTGAGTGATGGGCCTTGAAGTTAACTGTGTGTCGTCTATTTCAACTAGCCATTCGAGAGTCCCCGTTTTCCAACCCCGCTAAGAATGCTCTCTGTCTTCGTTTGAGGCGAGATCGTTAATATTGCTATATTCACTTCATGTTATTTTTTTTTTTGTTGGTGTCAAAATAGATCTAGGATGTAATACTGTGGGCAGCTCTTCTGACGATATTCTGTCGCTACAGTGCAACGCCATCCATTTTTTAAATATATTTTCAGTTCTCGTTTTCTTGTGACAATTTATTTTATTTTATTTATGCATACATTTCTTTGTTTATTTCTTTTATTAACATATTCATTTACTTCTTTTTCATGTGTGTATATCTTATGTGTGTATATCTTATGTATGTATATCTTATGTGTGTATATCTTATGTGTGTATATCTTATGTGTGTATATCTTATGTGTGTATATCTTATGTATGTATATCTTATGTGTGTATATCTTATGTGTGTATATCTTATGTATGTATATCTTATGTGTGTATATCTTATGTGTGTATATCTTATGTGTGTATATCTTATGTGTGTATATCTTATGTGTGTATATCTTATGTGTGTATATCTTATGTGTGTATATCTTATGTGTGTATATCTTATGTATGTATATCTTATGTATGTATATCTTATGTGTGTATATCTTATGTATGTATATCTTATGTGTGTATATCTTATGTGCGTATATCTTATGTGTGTATATCTTATGTGTGTATATCTTATGTATGTATATCTTATGTATGTATATCTTATGTATGTATATCTTATGTATGTATATCTTATGTGTGTATATCTTATGTATGTATATCTTATGTGTGTATATCTTATGTATGTATATCTTATGTGTGTATATCTTATGTGTGTATATCTTATGTGTGTATATCTTATGTATGTATATCTTATGTATGTATATCTTATGTATGTATATCTTATGTGTGTATATCTTATGTATGTATATCTTATGTATGTATATCTTATGTATGTATATCTTATGCGTGTATATCTTATGTGTGTATATCTTATGTGTGTTTATCTTATGTGTGTATATCTTATGTATGTATATCTTATGTATGTATATCTTATGTATGTATATCTTATGTGTGTATATCTTATGTGTGTATATCTTATGTCTGGCTTGTCATATTGGCAGATGTGATGCGTCTAGTGTGTCGGCTTCGGCCTGCACCGCTGGCTAGCACTGCTGTGCGAAAAGAAGAGCAATGTGTAAGTCTCTTCCTGTCAGTACATAGCCTCTCCATCAGCAAGCCCTACGCTGTGCCTCCTCGTGGCGACAGGCGGTAACTGAGCACCTCACGGACTCAGGCTGAATCTCGTAGGACTCGGAGGAGGTCTGGCCCCCAGACGTGAGGCATGCAGGCCCACCGGCGTGTGGACACGCCCTGGTGCCCACGAACCAGACCCCCAAGCTATGGGTAAATAGCTCCACTGCCTTGTGGACATCTCGGGAGAGAGTAAGGCTAAGGGAGTTAACCCTAAAATAAAAAACCGATGGAAGGCAAGGGGAAACCACCATCGTAGTTTTCCCCAGGAAAACCATGGACAGGAGAAAGACAAAGAAGAAAATTAACGACGTCAATAGGTGCTCCTGTGGAGCACCTTCGTCCGGTAGGGACTGTCATGCGGCGCAGGTGACACCAGACCGTCAGCCAGCTACTGCGACCAAAACCAAAATTAAATTCAACACCAAAGTAGCAACATGGAACATCAGAACAATGCTACAGAAAGGTACATTAGACAACATCAAAATGGAGATGGAAAGGCTTAACATCAGTATTTTAGGACTGGGGGAAATGAGATGGAAGGGGGCAGGCATGATAACATCAGGAGAATATACAGTGATATACTCTGGTGGTAATTCACATGAAAGAGGAGTAGGCATCATAATGGACAAAGACAAATCAAAAGCAGTTAAGGGATACTGGGCAGTGTCCGACAAAGTTTTACTGGTCAAATTCGGAGGCAAACCTTTTGATATCAACATCATACAGGTGTATGCGCCAACATCCGCAAGTACTCAGGAAGACATCGACAACTTCTACGAAGTTTTAGAGATGACCAAGGTCCAATGTAAATCACAAGAAGTTACAGTCATAATGGGAGATTTTAATGCTAAAGTGGGACAGGATAGGGTGGAGGATATAGTTGGACCTCATGGCCTTGGTACACAAAATGAAAGAGGGGGTAAGCTTGTAGAATGGGCATAGGTAAATGAGTTCATAGTAGGAAACACCTGGTTTGAGCAGACTAACAGAAGAAAATGGACTTGGATGAGTCCAGGAGATAATACCAAAAATCAAATTGACTACATCCTGATCAACAAAAGATTTAGAAATTCTTTACTGTCAGCAAAAACACTACCAGGCGCAGACTGCAACAGTGACCACAATCCTGTAGTGGGAAGGTTTAGGCTGAAATTGAGGAAAAGGAAACAGACCAAAAGCAACATCAAACTAAATCTTGGACTCTTAAAGTCAGATGAAATGATACGTCAAAAATTTAATGTACATGTTCAAAACAAATTCAGTGCTCTGGAAGACGTTGGTGACAGTGAGGAACAATAGACAAAGTTGAGAAATTCTATAAATGAAGCTTGTGAAGAAATCCCTAAGGCAAATAGAAAAGCAAAAAAGAGCTGGATGACTAATGAAATTTTGGGCCTGATGGAGAAAAGGAGGAAGGCAAAGATAAACGAGGAGATATACAGGAAGATAAACAAAGAAATCAGGTATAGGTGCAATGAAGCTAAGGAAGCTTGGCTGAACACAAAATGCAAAGAGATAGAAGAACGACACAAAATGGATCCTCAGGGTATGTACAGACGAATTGAAGAAATTGTCCACAGGAAAAATACATGCACATCAACTGGTTGCTTAAAATCGAAAGATGGCACGCTTATCATGGAAAAAGACAAAATATTAGACAGATGGGGAGAGTACATTAAAGACCTTTTTGAGGATGACAGAAACGAAGAACACATTATAAAAAAGAACTTTGAAGGACCACCCATAATGAAAGCTGAAGTTAGAGCAGCACTGAAAAAGATGAAACCAGGAAAAGCCCCAGGACCAGACAACATTACTACAGAGATGATTGAAGCCCTGGAGGAATTTGGCATAAAAAAAATAACAGTCCTCCTAAATGAAATTTATGACACTGGAAAAATCCCCAAAGATATTCAAAATCAATTTCCATTGCACTTCCAAAGAAGACAGAGACTATAGAATGCAACTCCATCGCACAATCAGTTTGATGAGTCATGTAACAAAAATCCTGTTAAGAATAATCATGATAAGGACAAGGAATAGAATCAAAAGAGAAATAGCAGAAGAACAGTGTGGATTTGTGGAAGGGAAAGGAACTATTAATGCCATATACATCCTAAGAACTATCATAGAGAGGTCAATTGATAATAATAATAATAATTACAATATTTATATAGCGCAAAATCTTGATAAAATCAAATCTAAGCGCTGAAACAGACACACACACACACGCACGCACGCACGCACACACGCACGCATGCACGCACACACACGCACTCACGCACACACACACACATACACGCACACGGCTATAAATGGGGAGAAAGAATAAAAGCAATGGAAAATTATAGAGAGCATATTAGATGAATAAGGATTTGTACTTATGCTTTGTTGACTATACCAAGGCTTTCGATCGGGTACGACATGAAGAATTGATCAACCAACTGGAGAGACTCAATGTCGATGGAAAAGATCTACGAATAATCAGGAATATGTACAGGGAACAAACAGCTGCAATGAGAATAGAAAATAATATAAGCTCTTTCCAAAACATCAAAAGAGGAGTCAGACAGGGTTGTTTTGTCACCAGATCTGTTTTCACTATATAGCGAAAACATCATGAGAAACGTAGAAGAAGACCCTGGATTAAAGGTTGGAGGGAAAATGATAAACAACATTCGGTACGCAGATGACACCGTGCTAATTGGAGAACATGAAAGGGACCTACAAAACCTTGTGAATATACTAGAAATAGAAAGCAAAGGTAAGGGGTTGGAACTAAACAGCAGGAAGACTGAAGTCATGGTGATCAGTAAAAAACATGAAATCCCCTCATGCAAAATAACAGCAAATGGCACAATCTTGACACAGGTTAATAAGTTCAAATACCTGGGAACGGTCATTTCATCAGATGGCAGATGCACATCGGAAATAGCCGGCAGAATCGGCCAAGCCAAAACAGCATTCAAGAAGATGACAAGCATTCTTACCAACAAATGCCTATCAATTAACATCAGAAAGAGAGTCCTTGAATATTATATAG
>CM060311.1:26970660-26978160 GCA_030674185.1 Monoplex corrugatus | reverse complement strand
CTCAGGATCTAGCCAGCTCATGGTTTTATGTGCAAGCTTAATAAAGATTTGTGCCATGATCACTATCACATGACACCTGTGATGTTAGTGCATACGGAATTCATTCTGAGCGCGGAGACGTCATCCTGAGAATCTGAAACTGAAACTGAAACTGAAACTGAAACAACTTTTGTTCACCCTCTACGTGATCTGGCCATGTCTGGCAATGGCTGTGACCCATTTTTCTCCCCGAGTTCCAGCTGGCAGCAACAGTGCTTCGTAGACAGAGGAGTTGTAGTCCGGTCATGCCCCCTGTCACGCCATTTGATAGAGGCGACATTGCTTGCAATAAACTTTATTGATCAGTATGAAATATCATTGTGTATATTCTGTATGCTGTGTGGAGTTCATGTGTCAACATGACCTTTTCATATGTGTCAAAATATTTTGTTGTTGTTTGTTGTTGTCATTCTTCGTCGCCACATTGTATGTCAAATGTCTTGTTTGTTGTGAAACAAAAAATGAATTTTAAAAAATTAAAAAAAAATATTGTTCAGTTGTCTGGTCCTTTCGATCTCAGGCACAGAGCAGTGAAAGTATTAATTTGATTTTTTTTTTGCGGTTCATGTGGGCGTTAAGAAGGCTGTGGCTGGTGTGGGTTATCATCAGGACCACTTGCTGCCCTCTGAGCATAAGATTGTTATTGTTACTTTTGTTTAAAGCCCAGCCGATTACGTAAAGCCATATCAAGGCTGTAACCCTTTCAAAACTTAAATACACATACCAATGCATTTGCACACATAATCTAAGGAGATGCCCCTGGCGTTGACCACTCCGTCCAATTTATGGCACGGAGGATTTAAAAAAACATAACTGAATACAAATTAAAAGTAATTAAGGACATTAAAGCATATATAAAAACGGGTCTAAGTTACGTAACATTCCTTCTGCATATCTCATTTCCCTAGAGCCAAAAATGCACTTAATGCATGTATCCAATTATCAATCCTAAGAGAAAAGTATGTAAGACTACATCGAACATATACAGGTGAATGAACCAGCAAGACAAAACATTTTAGAAAGAAATGAAAGAAAGCAAAGGAGGAAGAAAGAAACAAAGAGTGACAGAAAAGAAAAAAAATTGTAGCACAGAATTTCCAAAAGTAGGGATACTATTTATACTGAAAGAGCGCCTGGCATCCCCATGGGGGAGAACATAGGATGGTAGATAGTCGTCCTTTCTGTCCGTTGTTTTGCAATAGCTGACGCTGTTATGTAGTTGTTCTTCGTGGGAGGCTTTTTTGTTGTTGTTTTGTTTTTCTTTGCTAGCCTATGTAAGGAGCTTACTCCTACAGAAAACCTAGAGGGTTAAATTATCCCGTAATAGATCAGTTGGTAGAGCGGAGGACAGTAGAGGCAATGTGACCCTTAGATCCTTAGGTCAGTGGCTCGAATCTGCTTCGCTTGGGTTGCCAGAGGTCTTATGTTCAAATCCCTGACACACCCTCTTTGAACTATCTAGGTAGGACTTCAGGACCCGGCCAGCTCATGGGTTTATGTGTAGGCTTAAGGCGTGTGCCGTGATCATTCTGCCGTGGATTTTTTTCCATCACATGGCACCAGCGACGTTAGTGCATATGGAATTCATTCCGAGACGTCATCTGAGAAATTAAATTGAAACTGAATTGAATTGAAGTTGACATAGAGGGTTGCAGTTAGAGGTACCAGGTCTGTAGGTGCCTCCTAACAAACCATGGTACCGTGCAGTATAGCGAGTACGTCAATCACTTGCCACCTCAAAGTGTTTGCTGCTAGTAGCCAAAACAGGACACACTTCTCTGCACCCCGAACATATTATTTGCAGTTCTTTCATCATTTCGGTCGACAGAAGAAAGGGATGTGAGGGCTCTATTTGTAGATGTTGACCTTTAACTGACACTGTAATTCTTCATGCACACGCATTTACATGTATATCTATGATATTGTGAAACATTTCTTTTTGACAAATAGTAATTGAAAACACCAATTGAGCAGTTTGTATACTTATTTTTAAACGAAAAAGAGCTTCGAAAAGGTTAGTTTTCACCAACAACATATCCCCTTCATTTTCTGTAATAGACTCGTGAAACCACATGTAAAAAGCCACCCCATAATAATAGGCAAGAATGCTGAATTCCATTCAGGTTGGGAAATTTCATTAAGGTTGGGACTAGATTGATAGAAAGGAATGTATTGCTGAAAATTTAATTGTAACTGGTTTTCTTCTTTTTTTTTCTTTTTTTCTCAAGATTGCCCATGAATGAGATACCGTCTTCCAAAGCCCATATCTACAAAAGTGTACATCCAGTTTTGAAACAGTTTCACCTTTAGAAAGAACACAGAAATTGCATGTAGATCTACATTGTGAACTGTTGGCCAACGTTCTTTTACCGTTGCACGACCATCTGCCTGGAAAGATCTCCAGTCTCCCTTCGACTGACACATAATTATTCTTTCTGCTTTTAAAATCCAGTTTAAATACCTACCGCTTTCTTCGTCTATGATATCCAAATCTACCCCTTTCCCGCATTTGGTGTAGGTCTTATTTTGTATACTGTATGTAGACTGTGTTGATCGCACGCAGATGCCTGGTGTATGGGTGAGCCTTGGTTTGAATTATCAAGATTTAGCATCGTATTGTTATTATTATTATTATCATTAGTAGTAGTATCATTATCATTATCATTATCATCATCATCATCATCATCATCATCATCACCATCATCATCATCATTATTATTATCATTATTATTATTATCATTATTAATATTATTATTATTAGTAGTAGTAGTATTAGTAGCAGTAATAGTAGTAATTTTATCATCATCATCATCATCATCGTCATCATCATCATCATCATCATCATCATATCATCATCATTATTATTGTTATTATTATTATTATTATTGTCATTATTATTATTATTATTATTGTTATTATTATTATTATCATTATTATTATTATTATCATTGTCATATCATTGTCATTATTATTATCATATCATCATCATCATCATCATCATCATCATCATCATCATCATCATCATCATCATCATCATCATGTGGAGCATGCTCGGCTATCTATGACATGTTTCTTTCATCCTTCTCTGCCAGACGTTGCAGTAGGTAGTTCATCATACTGACAGCCCGTATCATCCATCAGTTGGTCGATGAAGGTCTTCTTTGGACGTCCTGGTCTTTGTTTACCGTGGCTGGGTCTCCATAGTAGAACATCCCCACCAGTTCTTCTTTGCTACGCCAGCAGTGTCCCGCGAAGCGCAGTCTTTGTTGACGTATTGATTTACTGATTGGTGGGATCTCACCATATAACTCTTTGTTAGTTGGATGTTCTCTCCAGGATTTGTTCAGGGCTGCACGCAGCATTCGTGTGTATGCTCCATCAATCTTTTTCTCCAATGTCGTTGTTAGGGTCCGAGAGATTGAGCCATATGTAAGAACGGACTCTACTGCTGCTCGAAAGAAGTTCCTTTTCAGGTTGTCTGGTAGATTGGATTTCCAGATTTTGTCCAGTTGATTTAGTGCGCCCCAGGCATTTCCGAGCCTGAAGTTGACGTCTTGTTCTGTGAAGTCAATGTAGCTGCCCAGGTATTTAAAGTCTTGAACTTGTTTGATCGTATATCCATTGCTGTTTTTTTTCGACATTGTGTAGGAGATGTTGCATCCTTTAGGAAGTTATCATCATCATCATCATCATTATTATTATTATTATTATTATTATTATTATTATTATTATTATTATTATTATTATTATTATTATTATTATTATCATTATTATTATTATATTATTGTTATTATTATCATTATAATTACTATTATTATCATCATTGTTATTATTATTATTATTATTATTGTTGTTGTTATTGCTGTTGCTGTTGTTATATCATTAATATGAGTAGTAGTATATTAGCATTATTATCAGTAGTAGTAATAGTAGTAGTAGTGTAGAAGTAGTAGTAGTAGTAGTGGTAGTAGTAGTACCATGAACAAACAGCTGCAACGAGAATATAAAACGATATAATAAATTCTTTCCAAAAAAATCAAAAGAGAGATTGGGCAGAAATGTGTTCTGTCACTAGATTTGTTTTTACTTTACAGCGAAACTATCACGAAAAACCTAGAATAATGCCTTGGGTTACAGGTTAGAGGAAAAAATGATAAACAATCTTCGTCACGCAAATAACACTGTTATATAATTGAAAAAAAAAAAAAACGAAAAAGACCTACAAAATCTTGTAAATATAATAGGAATAGAAAACAAAAACAAAGGGCTGGAGCTAAATAGCTAAACAGAACACTGAAGTCACGGTAAGCAGTAAAAAAAAAAAAAAGACCCAAAGAACCCCCCTCATGCAAAATAACAGCAAATGGCACAACATTGAGACAGATTGATAAAGTTAAATATCTGTGAATGTTCATCTCACTAGATGGCAGATGCACATCAGAAATAGCCAACAGAATCGGCCCGGCTAAAACAGCATTTAAAAAGATGAAAAGCGTTCTTGCCAACTAATGCCTATCAAATAACATCAGGAAGAGAGTTCCTGAGTGTATAATACTGTTGTACTGTTGTGAGGCGTGGACAGTCAACACGCAAAGTTAGAACGAGATTGAGGCAACTGATTATTATTATATTATTATTATTATTATTATTATTATTATTATATTATTATTATTATTATTATTATTATTATTATTATTATATTATTATTATTATTATTGTTATTGTTGTTATTATAATTATTATCATTACTATTGTTGTTATCATTACTACTATTATCATTATTATTATTATTATTATTATATCATAATAGTAACAATAATTATATTATTATTATTATTTTTATTATCATTATTATTCTTTTTGTTGTTATTGTTATTGTTCTTGTTATAAACAGATTTGGCGATGAATAAATCTATATAACCACTCATGTCAAGCAACTCATGTTTTGGTGGACAGTCACACAGTCATCAGCCTGTTGGTCTGCAGTCTATCAGATAAGACCATCAGAGAAGCCCACCGAACAAGCCAAAGAAGCAACTTGATCATACAAGCGTGGCTATAGGGACCTCATACACTCTTAACCCTTTGACTCACGCACCTTACCCACCAACTGCAAAAACTTAACCCTTTGACTCCCTGAAGGAAGCTGGTGGATAGGGTGAGAGAGTCGAAGGGTTACGTTTTTGTTTTGGTAGTATTGTTGACAATGCAGGATGCTGGTGGACAGGGTGTCGGAGTCAAAGGGTTAAGTTTTTGCTTTTGGTATTGTGGTTGACAATTCAGGCTGCTGGTGGACAAGGTGCAGGAGTCAAAGGGTTATGTTTTTTGCTGTGGTAATACAGTTGGACGATACAGGATGCTGGTGGACAAAATGCTGGAGCCAAAGGGTTAAGTCTCCACCAGCGAACTGTCAGAATGTCTGCTCTGGATGCTATCATATTGTTTCTGATGACATCACAAGGGTGTTGTGTGTGTGTATGTGTGTGTGTGTGGTGTGTGTGTGTGTGTGTGTGTGTGTGTGTGAGTGTGTGTGTGTGTGTGAGTGTGTGTGTGGTGTGTGTGTGTGTTGTGACCGTGATATTTTGTCATTGTGAGTGAAAGTTTTAATGTATGATGACAGTGTGCGCTTTGATGCAATTTTGACATTAGGATTTGGTACGTTCGTCTTCTTCTTCTTCTTCTTCATTTTCTTCTTCTTCTTTTAATTAATATTAACAGCACTAGTAGTAATATTGGTAGTACTGTATACTATCATTACTTTATCATCATCATCATCATCATCATCATCATCACCATCATCATCATCGTATCACCATTATTATTATTGTTGTTATTATTGATATAATAGTAGTAGTAGTAGTAGTAGTAGTAGTAGTAGTAGTAGTAGTAGTAGTAGTAGTAGCAGCAGTAGTAGTAGTAGTAGTAGTAGTAGTAGTAGTTTTGTTTGTTGTTGTTGTTGTGGTTGTTCAGGTTTTCATGTTCAACGAGTCGTCCATTAGCAAAAGTTGTTTCCCTTTAACTGTTAATCATCGTCCTTTGGTGCCAATTATAATGTCACAAAAAGCTTCAATTCAATTCAGTTCATATTGCTTATAGTCCAGCCGACTACCAGAGCCATATCAGGGCTAACACCACGTCAACAGGAAAAGAACAACCGTTAAGATGAAAGACAACAGTTACAAACCATGCTCACCGTCAACCTTGCAAATCTAAAATGCGATTAAAGAAAAACACGTAAAATCACATCAAGTGAAATCTATTGATCTCTTGTAAAAACTGGAAAATTGCATCAGGAGGGACGTCTCGGAAGAGCTTCTTTAAGGAATCTGCCGTGTAGTGCTTTTGTCTCACATCGTACAAGTCCCAGCAATCGAGGAGGAGGTGTCGGATGCTCAACGGCTCATCACACGGTATACACCATGGTGCTTCCTCAATTTTCAAAAGGTACGAGTGAGTGTAGGATGTGTGACCCGTGCGTAACCTACATAACACTGTCTCTTTCTTACGGTTTCTCGCAGCAAATGGGAGATATTCTTTCAGGTTAAAGCGGATTTCGAAAAGTTTGTTATCTGTCTGTTCATTCCAATCTTCCAGACACAGATTTCTCACGTAACTGTGAAAAGCTATCAAAGAATGGAGGTATAAAGCTTCAAGAAGGACTGGGATTTGTTTCTTGATGAAGACTTAGATGATGTATGTATGTATGTATGATGTATGTATGTATGTATGTATGTATGTATGTATGTATGTATGTATGTATGTATGTATGTATTATGTATGTATGTATGTATGTATGTATGTATGTATGTATGTATGTATGAATGTAGTATTATGTATGATGTATGTATGTATGTATGTATGTATGAATGTACGTATGTATGTATGTATGTATGTATGTACGTACGTACGTATGTATGTATGTATGTAGTACGTATGTATGTATGTATGTATGTATGTGTGTACGTAGTGTATGTACGTATGTGTATGTATGTATGTATGTATGTAGGCCTACATGTATGTATGTATGTACATATGTATGTGTGTATGTATGATGTATGTATGCATGTATGTATGTATGTATGTATGCATGTATATATATATTTATATATGTATAATATATATATATATATATATATGTTGTGTGTGTGTGTGTGTGTGTGTGTATGTGTGTGTGTGTGTGTGTGACATCCCAGCACGAAATCAGTCTTAACTAGCATTTCGGGTGTTTTGAGATATACAAATCACTGGAAAGTGTACATTCTGCTGAATATTTTGGTACTTGAATGAAACTTGTACTCAAACAAATGTAGACATGTATGCTTAAAGTCATTAAGTTGTGTAGCTGCCATTTTGAGAAAGCGGCCTCTTAGTTTTTCATATACTCTCCAACACAAATTCCTTAAATTTCTTTATTTGGTGGCTTTGACCCGGTCTGTTTCTAATTTTAGCTGTCGTTATCCG
>CM060311.1:26960660-26965660 GCA_030674185.1 Monoplex corrugatus | reverse complement strand
AACCAAACCAAAAAAAAAGAAAGTAAGGGATGTATTAAGAACAAACAACAGAGCGGGCATGTCAACTAATGCAATGATTAAAGTAGATGAACTATAATACATGCGACGTTACAGAAGTTGTTCAAATGAATTCCAATAATGTATACACTTTCATAGGTCAATCGATCCAGCGTAGGGGAAAGAAAGAAAGAGGAGAGAGAGAGAGAGAGAGAGAGAGAGAGAGAAGGTAGAGAGACAGAAGACAGACAGAAAGGAACAAAGAGAGAGAGAGAGAGAAAGAGAGAGAGAGAGAAGGAAGAGACAGAAAGACAGACAGTCAAAAAGGAACAAGAGAGAGAGAGAGAGAGAGAGAGAGAGAGAGAGAGGAGAGAGAAGTAGAGACAGAAAGACAGACAGATAGAAGGAACAAAGAGAGATAGAGAGATAGAAAGAGAGAGGAGAAGGTAGAGACAGAAAGACAGACAGACAGACAGAAAGGAACAAATGAAAACAGAGAGAGAGAGAGAGAGAGAGAGAGAGAAGGTAGAGACAGAAAGACAGACAGACAGAAAGGAACAAAGAGAGAGAGAGAGAGAGAGAGAGAGAGGAGAGAGAAGAGAAGGAAGAGACAGAAAGACAGACAGTCAAAAAGGAACAAAGACACACACGAGAGAGAGAGAGAGAGAGAGAGAGAGAGAGAGAGAGAGAGAGAAAATAGAGACAGAAAGACAGACAGAAAGGAACAAGAGAGAGAGAGAGAGAGAGAGAGAGAGAGAGACAGAGAGAGAGAGAAGGTAGAGACAGAAAGACAGACAGACAGAAAGGAACAGAGAGACAGACAGACAGACAGACAGAGACACAGAGAGAGAGAGAAGGTAGAGACAGACAGACAGACAGAAAGGAACAAAGAGAGAGAGAGAGAGAGAGAGAGAGAAGGTAGAGACAGAAAGACAGAAAGGAACACAGAGAGAGAGAGAGACAGACAGACAGAGACAGAGAGAGAAGGTTAGAGACAGAAAGACAGACAGAAAGGAACAAAGAGAGAGAGAGGGGGGGGGGGTACAGACAGAAAGGAACAAAAAGAGAGACACAGAAAGAGAGAGAGAGAGAGAGAGAGAGAAAGAGACAGACAGACAGAGATAGAGAGACAAAGACAGAGATAGACAGAGACAGACAGACAGACAGACAGACGGAGACAGAGACAGACAGACAATATCAGAGACAGAGCCAGAGGCGGAGACAAAGACAGAGCCAGAGGCGGAGACAAAGACAGAGCCGGAGACAGAGACAAAGACAGAGCCAGAGGCGGAGAAAAAGACAGAGCCAGAGGCAGAGACAAAGACAGAGCCAGAGGCGGAGACAAAGACAGAGCCAGAGGCGGAGACAAAGACAGAGCCAGAGGCAGAGACAAAGACAGAGCCAGAGGCGGAGACAAAGACAGAGCCAGAGGCGGAGACAAAGACAGAGCCAGAGGCAGAGACAAAGACAGAGCCAGAGGCAGAGACAAAGACAGAGCCAGAGAGACAAAAAGACAGAGTGATAGGGATAGAGATTATCCTGACTGTGTGTGCAAAGAGAAGGCAGGTTTTTGCCTCGTTTTCTTCTTCTTATTCTTCTACTTCTTCTTTTCTTCTTCTTCTTCTTCCTCTTCTTCTTCTTCTTCATTGTCATTCGTATTATTGTTATTACTATTTTTAACATTATAAAGTTTGGCCACACTTTCTCGTGTCTCTACCATGACATGCTAAACAAAACGTTATCTTAAATCTTTACACGTTTTAGACAAAAATGAATGTTCTTTGTGTGTACAGAATATTAGATTTTAGTAATTCAAAACGATATAGAACTCACTCGGTTTCTTTTTTCATATTTAATTGTATCTTTCTGTGCTTCATAATAGGGGAGAAAACATTTCAGGGATCGATGAAAAAAGGCGAAAACGTAAGGTTGAAACGGGGTTCAAATCGAAAAAAAATATATCAACAAGACATTTGAGAGAGCGGAAAGTCCAAGCTAAAGAAAAGCAGAAAAAAATAACAAGAAGAACTACAAGTCAAAGTGAAAAAAAAAAGAGGAAAATAGAATAAGAAAACGAAAAAAGTAATATACGCTGAATAAGAAAATGAGCAAACTAAACTAAAAGGATGAAGAACAGGGCGTTTCAATTGAACAAAAGAAACGGAAGTTAAAAGCAATGGAAATAGTGGCAGAAACAACATTAAAGGAAATGTCAATGTTACCTTCACTTTGAACATCAAATAAAACAGATATCAACATGATCAAAACTGATAATTCAGATTATGAGCCTTTTTCTTTCTAGCCATTCCAGAACAAGAGCAGCTGTGTGATATCCCAAACTGCCATATTTCAGTAAATCAAAGAGAGAATTATTTAAACTTATTTATTCCTTTTCGATTACACGCAAATATTTACACTGGTAAAAATAAAATACTGACCTGTATTTCTTGGAGCCTACTTTCAAGTCACTGCTTTAACTTTGTACCATTCCACTCCACTTGTGTGTCTGGAAGTTTAATATTATGATGTTCTGTTAGAAATAATGCTTCGCGCGTTGACTACATATCAATGATCAAAAGGGGTTCAGAGAAAATAAAATCTGCATGTTTAATCCAGCAGATAAATCTTTCACAGCCTCTTTTTTTTTCTTTGCATAACAACTCATCTGCTTTTGACTGAGAAGATTTTGCTATCTGTCAGCAGAGATTTGGCTGTTTTTGAGGGAGAGAACTCTTGGCTGTGCTTCTAAGGGAGAGAACTCTTGATTCTTCAAAGGAGATTTTTGCCACTTCAAAGAGAATTACCGGATGGTTATCCTGGTAAAAACCTGATCAGAGAACCACTGACTGGTGCATCCTGGTAAAAACCTGATCAGAGAACCACTGACTGGTGTATCCTGGTAAAAACCTGATCAAAGAACAACTGACTGGTGTATCCTGGTAAAAACCTGATCAGAGAACCACTGACTGGTGTATCCTGGTAAAAACCTGATCAAAGAACAACTGACTGGTGTATCCTGGTAAAAACCTGATCAGAGAACCACTGACTGGTGTATCCTGGTAAAAACCTGATCAAAGAACAACTGACTGGTGTATCCTGGTAAAAACCTGATCAGAGAACAACTGACTGGTGTATCCTGGTAAAAACCTGATCAGAGAACCACTGACTGGTGTATCCTGGTAAAAACCTGATCAGAGAACCACTGACTGGTGTATCCTGGTAAAAACCTGATCAGAGAACCACTAACTGGTGCACCCTGGTAAAAACCTGATCAGAGAACCACTAACTGGTGCATCCTGGTAAAAACCTGATCAGAGAACCACTGACTGGTGTATCCTGGTAAAAACCTGATCAGAGAACCACTGACTGGTGTATCCTGGTAAAACCTGATCAGAGAACCACTGACTGGTGTATCCTGGTAAAAACCTGATCAGAGAACCACTGACTGGTGCATCCTGGTAAAAACCTGATCAGAGAACCACTGACTGGTGTATCCTGGTAAAAACCTGATCAGAGAACCACTGACTGGTGCATCCTGGTAAAAACCTGATCAGAGAACCACTGACTGGTGCATCCTGGTAAAAACCTGATCAGAGAACCACTGACTGGTGCATCCTGGTAAAAACCTGATCAGAGAACCACTGACTGGTGCATCCTGGTAAAAACCTGATCAGAGAACCACTGACTGGTGCATCCTGGTAAAAACCTGATCAGAGAACCACTGAATGGTGTATCCTGGTAAAAACCTGATCAGAGAACCACTGACTGGTGCATCCTGGTAAAAACCTGATCAGAGAACCACTGACTGGTGCATCCTGGTAAAAACCTGATCAGAGAACCACTGACTGGTGCATCCTGGTAAAAACCTGATCAGAGAACCACTGACTGGTGCATCCTGGTAAAAACCTGATCAGAGAACCACTGACTGGTGCATCCTGGTAAAAACCTGATCAAAGAACAACTGACTGGTGTATCCTGGTAAACACCTGATCAGAGAACCACTGACTGGTGCATCCTGGTAAAAACCTGATCAGAGAACCACTGACTGGTGTATCCTGGTAAAAACCTGATCAGAGAACCTCTGACTGGTGCATCCTGGTAAAAACCTGATCAGAGAACCACTGACTGGTGTATCCTGGTAAAAACCTGATCAGAGAACCACTGACTGGTGTATCCTGGTAAAAACCTGATCAGAGAACCACTGACTGGTGTATCCTGGTAAAAACCTGATCAGAGAACCACTGACTGGTGTATCCTGGTAAAAACCTGATCAGAGAACCACTGACTGGTGTATCCTGGTAAAAACCTGATCAGAGAACCACTGACTGGTGCATCCTGGTAAAAACCTGATCAGAGAACCACTGACTGGTGCATCCTGTGTAAAACCTGATCAGAGAACCACTGACTGGTGCATCCTGGTAAAAACCTGATCAGAGAACCACTGACTGGTGCATCCTGGTAAAAACCTGATCAGAGAACCACTGACTGGTGCATCCTGGTAAAAACCTCTGTAGCACAGTTAGATGGAATGTTGATTTGGTGGCTGGACCATTTCTGGATCAGTTTTCACCCGTCACTTCTTTGACATGAAGGGAGTGGTTAATGGATTTGTTTTCAGTTGGGACCACTTCTCTTTACAAACGTGTTCATTTCCAGACAGAATATTAAAAAGGGTATCAGAATCACTCATCTCAGAACAATATGGCACTCACTTTGATTATTGTTTCAAATGTGGCGATCAAGGTCATATAAAAAGTGTCCTTTCAATTTAAAAAAAATCCAGATGTTGATGTCGATTATCCTTTGATCACTTGGTAATTGGTATGCTGTGTCATTGAGGAGCTTTTGGTCTACTTCAATTTTGGTATTTTCATATTCATATTCATTTGTTTTGTCACAATGGATTTACCTTGTGAACCTCGGGCTGCTCTCCACTTTGAGAGAGCGTCACTACAATGCAGCACCACCCAGTGTTTTGTTTGTTTGTTTGTTTTACCGAGACT
>CM060311.1:26948160-26955660 GCA_030674185.1 Monoplex corrugatus | reverse complement strand
TTTCGCTCTTATGGATGATCGCAGCATTTGTGAAGTCTGAGAAACCTCTTCATTCTGCCAGATTGTTACTGCTATTGTTTAAAGCCCAGCCGACTGCGTAGAGCAATATCAGGGCCATAACAGCTTCAAAACATACAAAAACTTCAACAGGAAAATAAAAGAAAAATAAGTACACATATCAACGCATTCGAGCACATAATCTAAAGAGATGCCCCCTGGCGGCGACCACTCTGTCCATTTTATCGCAAAAGGGATTTAAAAATACACATGAATAAAAATTCAAGCATACCTAAGGACACCAAAACTTATGTAAAAAGGATCTAAATCACATGAAATTGCTTCCGCATATTTCACCTCCCTAGAGCCAAAAATGCACTTAATACAAGTACCCAATAACCCATCCTAAGAGAAAGTACGTAAGACTTTATCGAACACATACACTGTCAGGTGAACGGACCAACGAGGCAGAAAATGATAGAAAAAAATGACAGAAAGCAAAGGAAGAAGGCAGAAACAAAAAGAGTGACAGAAAACAGGAAATTTCTTGCACATAATTTCTAGAAGGTGGGGGATATTATTTATACTGAAAGAGCCCCTGGCATCCCCACGGGATTCTGCTAGACAGACTGGTACGTAGGGTTGTCAGCTTCTTCTGGAATATCCCGCTTCCATGCCTGTACATGTAGATACCAGCAGGAATGTCGTCAACTCTTTCCCTGGCATAGTTTGCCTCAAGGCTTTGTTTAATCTTTTGCACCAGGAGATAGGGGTTGTCATATCTGTTTTACTGGCAATGGACAGACTACCGCAGTGGTGTCCGATAATATGGACAACTTCCTGTTCAGCAGTATGTTACAGTGCTCAGCCCAGTGTGCTAAGATGTCAGCTTTCTCTGTCAGCAGAATGGAGTGGGTTAGAGATAACTATCAATTAACATCAGAACGAGAGTCCTTGATGTTATATAATAATAATAATAATAATTACAATATCTATATAGCGCAAAATCTTGATAGAAATCAAATCTAAGCGCTGAACATACACATACGCACGCGCGCACACACACGCACACACACACTCACACATGGCTATAAGTGGGGAAAAAGAATAAAAGCAATGGAAAATTATAGAGAGCATATTATATACAAATATATATTACAATGTGATTCCACTCCGAGCGGAGACAGGCTACAGAGGGGGATTTCATGCAGAGGAGAAAAGGTGAGTTTTGAGAGCGGACTTGAAGGAGACAAAAGTAGGTTGCTGACGGACTGAGAGAGGAAGTTTGTTCCAGGAGAGTGGACCAGAAACAGAGAAGGCTCGTGGACCGTAGGTATTGAGCTTAGTGCGTGGAAAGCGAAAAGTCAGAGGATCGGAGGCAGAGCGGAGGGTACGTGAGGGAAGATAGATCTCAAGTAGGCTTGACAGGTAATCGGGGGCTTTTGTAGCACATGGTGTCTAGTTTGTACTGTATGCGCTTTGATACAGGGAGCCAGTGAAGTTGTGCCAGGGGAGGAGAAATATAGAACCAATACTGTTGTACGGATGCGAGGCGTGGACAGTCAGCAAGCAAAGCCAGAGCAAGATTGAGGCAGCCGAGATGTGGTTTCTCAGAAAAATGTTGAGAGTTCCATGGACAGCAAAGAAAACAAACGAGACAGTCTTGATGGAGGCAGATACAAGTAGATCACTGATAAAGAAGATTAGGAAAAGACAGGCAACATTTATAGGCCATTTTATGAGGAAGGGGGATTTGGAGATCCTGTTCACAACGGGAAAGCTGGAGGGAAAGAGAGCGCCTGGTAGACCCAGGGAGAGAATGCTGGACGGACTTGCAGAGTGGTTGGGGATGAGGAGGGTGGGGGAGATGCTGGGGGCAACGAGAGATAGAGATGGTTGGAAGTCCATGGTCGCCAACGCCATGCGGCAGGGCATCTGATGATGATGATGATGATGATCCTTACCGAGCGAGAAGTTTTGGTACTGACTCTAATCGTAGGCCACCTTGCGATGGTTTCATATCATTGGCATCAGCCGTAGACTTGACTTTTGCAGTTTTAGTCTCGCGCTATTGGTTCTTCATCCGCCATTGTTTTTGTTAGATAACATTTTTTTCAGATTTTTTTTTCATTTGATTTATTCAATTGAATTCAATCCAATCCAGTTAAATTCAATTCGATTAATTCAATTAAATTCAATTCTAATTTAATTCTAATTTGATTTGGTTTGATTTGATTTGATTTGATCTTAATTCAATTTAATTTGATTTACTTTAAATTCAATTCATATGAATCTAATTCAGTTCAAACTGAAATTTCAATTCAATTCATTTCAAATGAATTCAATTCAATTTATTTTGTGCCGGTATGTTGACTTCCTCTTCTTACAGGTTTTGTTGCTGCGGTGTTCCTTGTGGTTAATTAATATGGAGTTTGTCATGAAGCTTGCTGATCTCTCCCTCTTTCCCATCAAATCAGTCCCCATTTTAACCATTTACACAGCGCCAGTTATCAGGCGTAGTGACGTAGACAGCTTCTTTAATTAACTCTTTGACTCCCCCGCACGCTATCCATAAACTACAAAAAAAATTAACCCGTTGATTCCTCACCCTATCCACCAGCTTCCTGCAAGGAACTTGGTGGATAGGGTGACGGACTCAAAGGATTACGTTTTTGCTTTGCTTTTGCTTTGCTTGCCTGGTTTGCAATGCAGTATGATGGCGGCGGACAATGCGCGGGAGTCATTTAAATGGTGTTCATTCTGCTTAGTGATGTAGACAGCTTCTGCAAATGATTTTCCTTCTGCTTCTATGTTCTCTCCCATCAGCTGCGTGACAGATAACTTTTTGCCTGAGGCTTCTCATTTGAGATGTGTCTGTGTTGTTTGAAAGACCGGCAGTGTTCGTTCAACTTCGCAGATGTATATCTCTGGCTGCCTCAGTTGGTTTTTTTTTTGTTTTTTTTTGTGTGTGTGTTTTTTTCCAACAAGCAGATGATCAACTTACTGTGTAGGAGTTGATGGTGATCAGACCAGTGATCAATTTCTGTCATGCGGCGCGCCATGTCCGCAGCTTTTATCTGTCTTTCTGTCGCACGATGACATAATCCAGCACGTGCGACTGATGGTAGCGTGGATGCATCCCCGTGTTGTCGAACTGTCCTCCTGCTGGAAGAGGTGTGTTTTTTGTTTGTTTCTTTGTTGTTGTTGTTGTTTGTTTGTTTGTTTGTTTGTTTTTTGTTTGTGCTGTTTTGTTTTGTTTTTTGTTTTTTGTTTTTCTTTACGGTGAGCGTATGTGGAGTACACACTTTACAGCCAAAACATCATGAGAAACCTAGAAGAATACCCTGGATTAAAGGTTGGAAGAAAAATGATAAACAACATTCGTTACCCAGACGACACCGTGCTAATTGCAGAAAATAATAATAATAATAATTACAATATTTATATAGCGCAAAATCTTGATAAAATCAAATCTAAGCGCTGAAGCAGACACACACGCAAGCACGCACGCACGCAAGCACGCACACACACGCACGCATACACACACACACACACACACACACACACACACACACACATACACACACCCACACACACGCATGGCTATAAATGGGGAGAAAGAATAAAAGCAATAAAAGCAAGAATAAAAGCAATGGAAAATTATAGAGAGCATAGCATATACAATTATATATTATAACCATGTGATTCCCTCCGAGCGGAGACAGGCTGCAGAGGGGGGGGGGGAGGGGGGGGTTGAGTGAGGTTAGGATTTTATGCGGAGGAGAAAAGGTGAGTTTTGAGAGCGGACTTGAAGGAGACAAAAGTAGGTTGCTGACGGACTGAGAGAGGAAGTTTGTTCCAGGAGAGTGGACCAGAAACAGAGAAGGCTCGTGGACCATAGGTATTGAGCTTAGTGCGTGGAAAGCGAAAAGTCAGAGGATCAGAGGCAGAGCGGAGGGTACGTGAGGGAACATAGATCTCAAGTAGGCTTGACAGGTAATCGGGGGCTGCGTTATTGAGGCTTTTGTAGCACATGGTGTCTAGTTTGTACTGTATGCGCTTTGATACAGGGAGCCAGTGAAGTTGTGCCAGGAGAGGAGATATGTGGTCAGCTTTTTTCTTTTTGAGTACAAGGCGTGCAGCATTGTTTTGAATGCGCTGTAGGATGTGAATGGTGGAGGCAGGAAGACCAGACAGGAGTGAATTGCAATAGTCAATGCGAGACATTATGAAGGAGAGAACGAGTTTTGCAGTTGTTTCGACAGAGAGATACTTCCTGATCAGCCTTATACGATGGAGATGATAGTAGCAGGATCTGGCAGTTTGAGAAACAAAGTTGTTCATGGAGAGGGTAGAGTCAATGCAGACACCAAGGTTTTTAGCTGAATCAGAAATTGGGACTGATGTGTTACATAATGGGAGAGAAAGAGGAGGCAGCTGAGAAAGTTTCTGACGGGTGCCAATGAGGATAGCTTCTGTTTTGTCGTCATTAAGCTGAAGTCTATTGTGTGTCATCCAGTTCTTAATGTCCGAGTAACACTCAGTGTTGCGAGTCAACAGGCGCTGTATATTATCAGGTGAGTCACTGTCTTGAAGTTGGGTGTCATCAGCATAGAAGTGGTGTTTTATAGAATGGGAGTTGATGAAAATGAAAGGGACCTACAAAACCTTGTGAATATAATAGAAATAGAAAGCAAAAATAAAGGGTTTGAGCTAAATAGCAAGAAGACTAAGTCATGGTAATCCGTAAAAAAAAAACAACAACAACATATATTCCCCTCGTGCAAAATAACAGCAAATGGCACAACCTTGAGACAGGTTGATAGCCTTAATATCTGGGAACGATCATTTCACCAGACGGCAGATACACATCAGAAATAGCCAGCAGAATCGGTCATGACAAAACAGCATCCGAAAAGATGAAAAGCATTCTTACCAACAAAATGCCTATCAATTAACATCAGGAAGAGAGTTCTTGAATGCTATTTAGAACCGATACGGTTGTGAGGCGTGGACAGTCAACAAGCAAAGCCAGAACAAGATTGAGGCAACCGAAATGTGGTTTCTGAGAAGAATGTTGAGAGTTCCATGGACAGCAAAGAAAACAAACGAGACAGTCCTGGTGGAGATGGAGGCAGACACAAAAAGATCATTCACAAGGAAGATTAGGAAAAGACAGGCAACATTTATTGGCCATTTTATGAGGAAAGGGGAATTAGAACACCTGGTGACAACAAGAAAACTTGAGGGAACGACAGCACCATGTAGACCCAGGGCAAAATATTGGACGGACTTGCAGAGTGGCTGAGGACAGAGAGGGTGGAGGATGTGCTTGCGGGAACAAGGGATAGATACATATGGACGGCCATGATCGTCAGCGCCATGCAGCAAGGCACATGATGATGATGATGATAATAATGATGATGATGATGATGATGATGATGATGATGATGGCAGTAACTTCAGTCCGCTGGAGTTGAAATTCCCAGTAATGTGGCGTCCATGGATGTTTGACCAATTAAGCATTGAAGTCTTCATAATGACCATCTTGTCTTCGTGGTTGACTTTAACTATGAGACGGTCCAGCTCTTCATACAAGGCTTCTTTGACATAGTCTGGGTTTGTCGTTGTCAAGGTGAAAGCGCTGATGAATGTTGCAAAGCAACAGCAGCAGCAGTATTGTGTGTGTGTGTGTGTATGTGTGTGTGTGTGTGTGTGATTGTATGTATGTGTGTGTGTGTGTGTGTGTGTGTGTGTGAGTGTGTGTGTGTGTGTGTGTGTGTGTGTGAGTGTGTGTGTGTGTGTGGTGTGTGTGTGTGTGTGTGTGTGTGTGTGTGTGTGTGTGTGTGTGTGTGTGTGTTTGACGTGGTGTTAGCCTTGATAAGGCTCTAGTACTCGGCTGGGCTATAAGTAATAGGAACATGAACACGTGTGTGTGTGTGTGTGTGTGTGTGTGTCTGTGTGTCTCTTTGTGTGTGTGTCTGTGAGTCTCTGTGTGTGTATGTGTGTATGTGTATGTGTATGTGTCTGTGTGTATGTGTGTGTGTGTGTGTCTGTATGTCTGTGTGTTTGTGTGTGTGTGTGCCGAAGACGCAAGATCAGCAAGTGATCATTGATACTGCTTGGAAGCTTTCTATCTTCCCTACAAAATTATTGCATTTGGCAAATCCGGCCCCAGAGATTCTTTGATTATCTTTGAGTTTTCAGCGTAGCAGGGGGTGTAGCCTTCTTCAACGTCTTGTGCAAATCTGTCTCATTAAGGGCAGCTATGTTAATCTAATAGCGACCCAGGCTCCTGGTGATCGAGAATGTATGCTGTTCTGGTCTATCAACTCACACACATATATATGTACACACACACACACACACACACACACACACACACACACACACACACACACACACACACACACACACACACACACACACCATAATTACATATACCGGGGTGAGTCAAAAAGTATTGCTTGTTTCTTTAGTACAGGAACAATTACCGACACAGGAACATGTATCATACATCAAAATGAAGCTGGTCCTCTGGGGATCACATCCCTTCTACTCAGCATGGTCAGTGTTTCTCTCAATAGCAATGTTCCACCTTCGAATAAGGGCATGTATACCTGCCTCGTAAAATTCTTTTGACTGTGCTTGGAGCCACGTCTTCACTGCAGTTTTCACTTCCTCGTCACTGGCATAATGTTTGCCTCTCAAACCCTTTTTCATGGGGCGAAGAGATGATAGTCTGAAGGCGCTAAGTCTGGTGAGTATGGAGGATGCGGTAAAGTTGTCCACCGGAATGAAGCGATTGTCTCCCGTGTCCTGATGCTTGCGTGTGGTCGAGCATTGTCATGCAGAAGGAGGACATTATCGATTTGCAAGTTGGGTCTCACTCGTCGGATTCTTGCTTTAAACCTCGTCAGGGTCTTAATGTATGCCTCAGAGTTTATTTTTTCTCCTCTTGGCAAGAAATCAACCAGAATGATACCCAGACCCTGAGCATCCCAAAAGTCAGTCGCCATGATTTTTCCAGCTAATTTTTCCCGTTTTGAATTTTTTTCGGTTTTGGTGACGTAGAGTGGCGCCATTCCATTGACTGCCTCTTTGATTCCGGTTCATAATGGTGAATCCATATTTCATCACCGGTAACGAGCCTTCCAAAGAAGGTGTTGTCTCTTTGACTTTGTTCAAGAAGTTCAATGCAGGCGTTGACCTTGTCAGTCTTGCGTTCGGTAGTCAGCTCTCTCGGTACCCAACGGGGCACACACTTTTGAAAACCCAAGTGATTCAACAGTGTTATAAGCACTTCCATGGCTCACTTCAAGGTTTTCTGCCAACTCCTCAAGAATTAACGCCTATCTTCTCTAATCAGAGTATCTGCTTTTGCTTTATTGGCAGGATTCACAGAAGTGGACGGACGGCCAGAACGGGGTTTATCGGCTACGCTCGCAGTTCCCACCTTTTCATCATTCAGACGACAGACCCACCTGTGAACTTTGCTATAAT
>CM060311.1:26923160-26943160 GCA_030674185.1 Monoplex corrugatus | reverse complement strand
TATGTATGGTGTTGGTATGGTATGGTATGGTATGGTATGGTATGGTATGTATGGTTTGGTATGGTATGGATGGTATGGTATGTATGGTTATGGTATGGTATGGTATGGTATGGTATGGTGTATGGTATGGTATGGTATGGTATGGTATGGTATGGTATGGTATGGTATGGTATGGTATGGTATGGTATGGTATGGTGTATGGTATGGTATGGTATGGTTATGGTATGGTATGGTATGGTATGGGTATGGTATGGTATGGTATGTATGGTATGGTATGGTATGGTATGGTATGGTATGGTATGGTATGTATTTGGTATGGTATGGTATGGTATGGTATGGTATGGTGATGGTATGGTATGGTATGGTATGGTGTATGAGGTGTATGGTTATGGTATGTTATGGTATGGTATGTATGGTTATGGTGTATGGTATGGTATGGTATGGTATGGTTGGGTATGGTATGGTATGTATGGTATGGTATGGTATGGTATGGTATGGTTATGGTATGGTAATATGGTTGGTATGGTATGGTATGGTATGGTTATGGTATGGTATGGTATGGTATGGTATGGTATGGTATGGTATGGTATGGTATGGTATGTATGGTTTAGTATGGTATGGTATGGTTATGGTATGGTATGGTATGGTATGGTTGGTATGGTATGGTATGGTATGGTATGGTATGGTATGGTTATGGATTTGGTATGGTGGTATGGTATGGTATGGTATTTGTATGTATGGTTGGTATGGTATGGTGTATGGTATGGTATGGTATGGTATGTGTATGGTTTGGTATGTTGGTATGGTATGGTATGGTATGGTATGGTATGGTATGGTTGGTATGGTATGGTATGGGTATGGTATGGTATGGTATGGTATGTATGGTATGGTATGGTATGTATGTATGGTGTATGGTATGGGATGGTATGGTATGGTATGGTATGGTATGGTTATGGTATGGTATGTATGGTATGGTTGTGGTATGGTATGGTATGGTTATGGATGGTATGGTATGGTATGGTATGGTATGGTTGTTATGGTTGTATGGTATGGTATGGTATGGTTTTATGGTATGGTATGGTATGGTATGTATGGTATGGTATGGTATGGTATGGTATGGGTAGTATGGTATGGTATGGTATGGTAGGTATGGTATGGTTATGGTATGGTTGGTATGGTATGGTATGGTATTATGGTATGGTATGGTATGGTATGTATGGTGTATGGTATGGTATGGTATGGTATGGTGGTATGTATGGTATGGTATGGTATGGTATGGTATGGTTGTATGGTATGGTATGGTATGGTATGGTTGTATGGTATGGTAGGTATGGTATGGTATGGTATGGTATGGTATGGTGTATGGTTGGTATTATGGTTATGGTATGGTATGGTATGGTTATGGTTGGATATGGTATGTATGTATGGTATGGTATGGTATGGTGTATGGTATGGTATGGTATGGTATGGTATGGTATGGTATGGTATGGTATGGTATGGTAATGGATGGTATATGGTATGTATGGTATGGTATGGTATGGTATGGTATGATGGTATGGTATGGTATGGTATGGTATGGTATGGTATGGTATGGTGTATGGTTGTATGGTATGGTATGGGTATGGTATGGTTGGTATGTTATGGTATGGTATGGTATGATGGTTGTATGGTTATGGTATGGTGGTATGGTATGGTATGGTTGTTTATGGTATGGTATGGTATGGTATGGTTGTTGGTATGGTGTATGGTATGGTATGTGTAGGTATGGTATGGTGTATGGTTATGGTATGGTGATTTGGTATGAGTATGGTTATGGTTGGTATGGTATGGTATGGTGGTGGTATGGTATGGTATGGTATGGTATGGTATGGTATGGTGTAGGTAGGTATGGTTGGTGTATGGTATGGTATGGGTATGGTATGGTATGGTATGGTATGGTATGGTATGGTATGGTATGGTATGGTATGGTATTGGTTTGGTATGTAGGTACTGGTATGGTATGGTAGGATGGTATATGTGTTGGTCATAGTGTATGTATGGTAAGGTATTGTTTGGAGTATGGTGTATGGATATGGTTTTAGTATGTGTTGGTATGGTATGGTATGGTATGGTTTGTATGGTATGGTGTTGGTATGGTTGTTGTTATTGTATGCTATGGTATAAGTATGGTATATGGTAGGTTATGGTTATGGTATGGTATGTATGGTTATGGTTATGGTTTTGTATGGTATTGTATGGTATGTGTTGTTGGTATGGTATGTGTATGGTATGTTGTGTTGGTTATGGTTTGTTATGTATGTTTTGGTTTGTTGTATGTTAATAATGGTTATGGTTGATTGGTTGATGGGGTATGGTATGGGTTAGGATGTATGGTAGGTAGTAGGTTGGTATGGGTGGTATGGTATGGTATGGTATGGTATGGTATGGGATATGGTATGGTATGTATGGTATGGTATAGTTGGATATGGTATGGTGTTGGTATGGTGGTATGGTATGTATGGTAATGTGATGTATGTGGTATGTGTATGTTGGTATGGTATGTATGGTATGTGTGGCATATGTGTAATAGAAACATGGTTGTATGGTATGGTATGGTATGGTATGGTATGGTATGGGATGGTATGGTATGGTATGGTATGGTATGGTATGGTGTATGGTATGGTATGGTATGGTATGGTATGGTATGGTATGGTATGGTATGGTATGGTATGGTATGGTATTGGTATGGTATGGTATGGTATGGTGTATGGTATGGTATGGTGATGGTATGGTATGGTATGGTTGGTATGGTATGGTATGGTATGGTATGTATGGTATGGTATGGTATGGTATGGTTGTATGGTATGGTATGGTATGGTATGGTATGGTATGGTATGGTATGGTATGGTATGGTATGGTATGGTATGTATGGTATGGTATGGTATGGTATGGTATGGTATGGTATGGTGTATGGTATGTATGGTATGGTATGGTATGGTGTATGGTATGGTATGGTATGGTATGGTATGGTATGGTATGGTATGGTATGGTATGGTATGGTATGGTATGGTATGGTATGGTATGGTTGATGGTATGGTATGGTATGGTATGGTATGGTATGGTAATGGTATGGTATGGTTATGGTTGGTATGGTATGGTATGGTATGGTATGGTGTATGGTATGGTATGGTATGGTATGGTTGGTTGGTATGGTATGGTTGGTATGGTATGGTATGGTATGGTATGGTATGGTATGGTATGGTATGGTATGGTATGGTATGGTATGGTATGGTATGGTATGGTATGGTATGGTATGGTATGGTATGGTGTATGGTATGGTATGGTAGGTATGGGTATGGTATGGTATGGTATGGTGTTGGTATGGTATGGTGTATGTTGTATGGTTATGGTAGGTATTATGGAATTATGGTATGGTGATATGGTATGGTATGGTGTAGGTATGGTATGGATGTAGAGTATGGTTATGGTATGGTATGGTTATGGATATGGTAATTTGTTAATGGTATGTATGGTGTATGGTTTTTGGTATGGTGTATGGTTGGTATGGTTGTATGTGACTTATGTATTGGTGATGGTATGGTATGGTGGATGGGTATTCGGTTGGTGTATGGTATGGTCTTCTGTTTGGTATTGTGTAGGTATGGTATGGTTGTCATGGTTGGTATGTGTTATGGTATGGTTGGTTATGGTATGGTTGTGTATTTTGTTATGTTGTGTATGGTATGGTATGTGTATGGTGTTATGGATGTATGGTGTATGGTATGGGTATGGTTAGGTATGGTATGGTATGGTATGGTGTATGGTATGGTATGGTATTGGTTTGGTATGGTATGGTATGGTATGGTATGGTATGGTATGGTGTGTGGTATGGTATTGGTATTAGGTATGGTATGGTGTGTGGTATGGTGTGTGGTATGGTATGGTATGGTATGTTTCAGTGAGTGTTTATGGTGTGAGCTTTGTGTTTTACAGGTACTTCCCCACTCCGACACTTTGCCATCGCATAGTTTTGTGCAAACTAAGAGTCTGATTAGAAGTATTTCTTGGCAGATCTGAGTGCCGCACATATGGAATTTTATTTTCTGAATGCGATGAGGGTTTTTTTGTTGTTGTTGGTGGTGTTTTTTTACAATCTCCGATCTCTGACCTTCAAAATCTGTACTATTGAGTGGAGCGTTTATGGAATTTTCTGCGTGGATGACTTCCTTTCTTTTATCTCTTTCTCTCTCTCTCTGTCTGTCTGTCTGTCTGTCTGTCTGTTTGTCTGTCTGTCTGTCTGTCTGTCTCTCTCTCTCTCTCTCTCTCTCTCTCTCTCTCTCTCTGTGCCTCTCTTTTTATTTTAATAAACTCCAATCTTCAGACTCTTGCAACTTGTCTAAAAGCACTGGGCGTGAATAGGGGTTAAAAGAAGTATGGAGGAAAGGGGGGGGGGTGCTGTATGACACTGATCCGTTTGGGATGCGAGAAAACCCTCGATCCCACCACTCCCCACTTCTACAGTATATCTGATTGGTGGTGTGGGCGCTAGTCTCTCAGATAAGATGACAAACTGATGTCCTTGTGTACAGCATGCTCCCAGCACATGTTGAAGAACCCACAAGGATAGAAAAAATGTGTGAGCAAAATCGTGTAAAAAAAAAAACCCATGTTCATAGGGGGAAAACATCGCATAAAAAAAAACTGATAATGCTGCATCATGGTGACATTTTTTTCCCGGAATGAGCGACCCGTTGTCACACTGGAACAATAGTTATGTAGTGATTGGATAACATGTGTCAAAGAGCGTTTACGCCAAAGTTAATCTGTGCAATTAAATAGGATTCCCCCCCCCCCCCCCATAGCAAGGAGCCTACATACGTTGTTGTTGCCGCCTGGACGATCAACACTTTTGAGTTGTGTAAAGGTACTAAGACACGTTTCATACGCACTAGGCAGGGAAGGTTTTCGCGAGGTACGCTACTAGAAGCGTTTCTTTGTTCCACCTAGTGGCAAGCGTGGCTAGCTATTTGCTAGGTAAGGCTCAGTTGCAATCCAGAGAATCTGACAGGCGAGGTAAACATGGTGGTCGTGCAAGTAGCCCTTGTGTCTGACGACGGCTCTGTCTTTTGTTGTGAAATAAACGCCGTGCATTGGCTTAATCCACTTCCGCCTGAAGTTCCGTTTGACTGTACACCTTTTTTTTCTTGCCCTTCACTCGTTATCTGGCCACTTGAGCCCAAGCTTGTTACCGTGTAAGACACGGGCCCCCGTTTCTTGCCTGGTCATGCGTTGCAACATGACTTTGGCTTCTTGAAGACAGAACTTCAGTTTCTGCTACTTGCGGCCAGATACTGGGTCTTCTCGTGGGACGAGTTACCATAAAAAAAGTGAAGACAGTCATACTCAATTGTGGGTATGCCAGGGTCCCTTTCAGTGTAAATGGTATCTCCACTTTCAGGACATTCTGTGCTAGGCATTTCCCTTTTCATCACTTTGTTTCTAGCTTCCTCTTTTGCTTTGTCTCATTCGTTCATTTTCTGCCTTTCTGATCCATGCACTTTGTGTTCTATACCACCTCAGTCTCTTAGGATTGACAATTGGGTACCTGTATTAAGTGCATTTTTTGCTCAAAAGAAGTGTGATATGCAGAAGCAATTTTAGGTAATTTAGGCCAATTTTATGTATGTTTCAGTGTCGCTATTTTTACATTTGCATTCAGGTTTGATTGTCTTAAACCCTTGGTGATTAACTGGACGAAATAGCCAACACCGGGGACATACCCTTAGATTATGTGTGCGGGTGCATTGATTTGTGTACTTTTATATTTCAGCGTTGTTGGTTTTTTTAAATTTTTTTAGATTACATACGTTTTGAAATGGGTACGGTCCTGGTATGGCTTGTACAGCCTGCTGGGCTTTCTGATAATAATGAGGAAAAAACACAAAACACGGAACCGCAAGACCAGGTCAGGAGGCAGTGTTATGTCTCCTCCTTGCAACTGATACTGGCAAAGTCTCTCTCCTCACACTCCTTGATCTGTCTGCAGCCTTTGATACCATTGATCATGGTATTCTCCTTTCTAGACTTCATCATACTTTTGGCATCTCTGACATTGCTCTGTCTTGGTTCACTTCATACCTATCCAACAGAAAACAAACCGTTCTCATCAATGGCACTTACTCTCAACCTGCATACCTGACCTGTGGTGTTCCACAAGGATCTGTCCTTGGCCCTGTTCTGTTCACTCTTTACACCTCCCCCCTGTCCACCATCATCAACTCCCATTCTATAAAACACCACTTCTATGCTGATGACACCCAACTTCAAGACAGTGACTCGCCTGATAATATACAGCGCCTGTTGACTCGCACCACTGAGTGTTACTCGGACATTAAGAACTGGATGACACACAATAGACTTCAGCTTAATGACAACAAAACAGAAGCTATCCTCATTGGCACCCGTCAGAAACTTTCTCAGCTGCCTCCTTTTTCTCTCCCATTATGTAACACATCAGTCCCAATTTCTGATTCAGCTAAAAACCTTGGTGTCTGCATTGACTCTACCCTCTCCATGAACAACTTTGTTTCTCAAACTGCCAGATCCTGCTACTATCATCTCCATCGTATAAGGCTGATCAGGAAGTATCTCTCTGTCGAAACAACTGCAAAACTCGTTCTCTCCTTCATAATGTCTCGCATTGACTATTGCAATTCACTCCTGTCTGGTCTTCCTGCCTCCACCATTCACATCCTACAGCGCATTCAAAACAATGCTGTACGCCTTGTACTCAAAAAGAAAAAAGCTGACCACATATCTCCTCTCCTGGCACAACTTCACTGGCTCCCTGTATCAAAGCGCATACAGTACAAACTAGACACCATGTGCTACAAAAGCCTCAATAACGCAGCCCCCGATTACCTGTCAAGCCTACTTGAGATCTATCTTCCCTCACGTACCCTCCGCTCTGCCTCCGATCCTCTGACTTTTCGCTTTCCACGCACTAAGCTCAATACCTATGGTCCACGAGCCTTCTCTGTTTCTGGTCCACTCTCCTGGAACAAACTTCCTCTCTCAGTCCGTCAGCAACCTACTTTTGTCTCCTTCAAGTCCGCTCTCAAAACTCACCTTTTCTCCTCCGCATAAAATCCTAACCTCACTCAACCCCCCCCCCCCCCCCCCTCTGCAGCCTGTCTCCGCTCGGAGGGAATCACATGGTTATAATATATAATTGTATATGCTATGCTCTCTATAATTTTCCATTGCTTTTATTCTTGCTTTTATTGCTTTTATTCTTTCTCCCCATTTATAGCCATGCGTGTGTGTGTGTGTGTGTGTGTGTGTGTGTGTGTGTGTGTGTGTGTGTGTGTGTGCGTGCGTGTGTGTGCGTGCGTGCGTGCTTACGTGTGTGTCTGCTTCAGCGCTTAGATTTGATTTTATCAAGATTTTGCGCTATATAAATATTGTAATTATTATTATTATTATTATTATTATGGATTAACGTGTAACTACGGAAGACACCGTTTCTGTGACCACCAACACTGCCTACAACAACGATGATAAAAGCCAGTCCGACTCGCTTCAGTTTGTCGGGCCTACCAATATGCAGAGCAATGATTTTGTTTTAAATCCCAGCCACAACAAACTCATGACCAGAATATATCAACTATAATTAGTATTTTGCACGTTCTAACGAAAGTTCTTGCGTCTGCAGGAAGCGACAGCGACTGTGATCCTTGTTCAACGTGCCATCAGTGAACAAGAAGCCCTGCACCTCCATGACCTGTGTCAACATCCCAAGACGCTACACAGTGTCGTTAACACGTTCACTTACCGTCTGATTCATCTACCCAACCTTCACAGTCTCCTGGTAAGTAATCAGATCACCCTCCACCCCTTCCCCCGTGGGGGATCCCAGGGGCTGTTTCATTATAAATAATAACCCCACCTTCAGGTAATTCTGTGCTAGAAATTTCCTCTTGTCTGTCACTGTTTCTGTCTTGTTCCTTGGCTCTCTGTCATTTCTTCTTGTCCTTAGATTATGTGCGCAGGTGCATTGATATGTGTATTCATTTTTTTTCCTGTTGACGTTTTGTATGTTTTGAAGCGATTATAGCCCTGATATGGCTCTACCCAGACGGCTGGGCTTTAAACAATAATAACAGCAGTAACAATCAGATCAAACTTTAAAACTTGGGAAAGGGGAGAGGTCAGTTTGTCTAGAGGCCTATGTTTTTGTGTACTTCAGGTCTGCTTGTGCATTTATATTCCAAGTTTCTTTTGTTTAAGCTTCTTGGTGGTAACTTCAGCAGAATGCCAACCCTAGGGATACATATTATTTAAATGAACGCAGTGATATTTGTCTTGACTGGTCTGAAAAAGGCATTAGAACGGAGAGAATATCTGTCACCTCAGGTTTGTTGACAACATTATCATCTTTGCGGAGAGTCTCAAGCAATTGCAAAATATGCTGAATGAACTAAATGAATATAGCGGCAAAAAAGTAGGACTATTACAGTAAACTTGAAGAAAACAAAAATTATGGTCAACAACTACGTCGAAGACTTAGACGGAAAAGGTACGATCGAAATTTAAGAGCCAGAAATGGTCGACCACTACATATACTCAGGCCGACACATCTCAACAGTATCCTCCTCCTCCAAAGAAGAAGAGATCAAACGTAGGATAACCCTTGGCTGGCAAGCGTTTGGTACAGCAACTTCGGTTTTCCAGGATGACAAAATTGTGTGTGTATTGAAATGGTTCTAGTCTTGATAAGGCTCTGCACAGTCGGCAGGGCTTTAAACGAAAATAACAATAACAATAACAATTCACTGACACCTGCTAATTTCTCTATGTACTGATGTATTTGTTTTTAGTCCGTGCACGTACGATTTGGATTCACTTTGTTTCAGTGTGTCTGCAAAAGCGTTACGCTACGTACTGCACCTGAAAAGAGGAGCAGCAGCAACAGCAGCAGCACCACCACCAACAACAGCAGCAGCAGCAGCAGCACCACCACCACCAACAACAGCAGCAGCAACAGCAGCACCACCACCAACAACAACAGCAGCAGCAACAGCAGCAGCACCACCACCAACAACAGCAGCAGCACCACCACCACCACCAACAACAGCAGCAGCAGCAGCAGCACCACCACCAACAACAGCAGCAGCAACAACAGCAGCACCACCACCAACAACAGCAGCAGCAGCAGCAGCACCAGCAGCAGCAGCACCAACAACAGCAGCAGCAGCACCAACAACAGCAGCAGCAGCAGCACCAACAACAACAACAGCAGCAGCAGCAGCACCAACAACAACAGCAGCAGCAGCACCAACAACAACAGCAGCAGCAGCAGCACCAACAACAGCAGCAGCAGCACCAACAACAATAGCAGCAGCAGCAGCACCAACAACAACACCAGCAGCAGCAGCACCAACAACAACAACAGCAGCAGCAGCAGCAGCAGCAACAACAACAGCAGCAGCAGCACCAACAACAACAGCAACAGCAGCAGCAGCAGTAAAAACAGCAACAACAGCAACACCACCACCAGCAGCAACAACAACAGCAACAGCAACAACAACAGCAGCAGCAGCAGTAAAAACAGAACAAGAAGAACAAGAACAAGTAAGTTTTCTTTGGAATATGTTATAGACAACACGGGAAAAAAATTAAAAACACACAAATAGAATAGGAAGAAATACAAATAAAAACAAATAAAAACATAGCAAAGACATTCACAATAAGAAGAAGAACGATAAGAAGAGGAAACGAAGAAGACGATAAGAGGAAAGTAAGAAGAAAGATCAGAAGAGGAAACGGAGAAAACGCAAGGCAACATGAACAAAAACAGCAAGAATGAAGGCAACAAAAACATGAGGAGGAAAAGAAAATAAAATCAATAAAATCAACAACAGGAACGACGAGAACAACCAAAAAAACAAAACAAAAAACACACACACACACACAAAAAAAAAGGCGAAAAACGAATATTCGTCACCAAAAAGTCGCAAATGAAAAACAGCAGCAACAAAAACGCAAAACAGAAACCCAGAGCAAAGAAAGCATGACAAAACAGAAACAAGAAAGTTAAAATAAAAAGGACAACAACAGAACACAGATCAATACACAATGCACGGCAAATCCAAAAGCGTGCTTGTTTCGCACTCAACAAGACCATCAACATGGATACACAGAAGAAATGAAGAGCAAAAGGAACAAGAAGCAATACGACAAGCAACAGAAAAAGAACGTCTGTGATGACGACAACAGCAAAAACTTCACCAGCAAATCGCCAAGAAAAGCTCATAGAACAATGAAAGGGGAAAAAATCAAGAATAATAAACACATAGAAAAGAACAGCAACACGAACAGAATCAAGAACGAAAAACTGGAACGAGTATGACAAGGGCACAAAAACAAAAACAAAAACAAAAACAAAAAATCAACGGAAAAAGAAAAAAACGCTTAAAACCACATAAACAAGGCAAGCAGCAAAACAAAACGGAAAAGAATAATGGGGAAAAGTGGCACAAACAAAAACAAAAGAAGAAAAGGAAAGAAAAACTATGAGAAATAATGACTTAAAAAGGTTAAAGGTTAAAGGTCCCATGGTCAATATGGCCGAAGGGGCGGTGAACTGTTAAAGATTCACCGTGTCTAGGCACGGCATTATGAAAGGCGGAGCCCATCCCTCTCCTTTCGCCGCCTTTTTAAACCTCCCCCGACCGAAGTCAGGTACCCATTCACTGCTGTGAATGACTAAAACAACAAAAACAAAGAGAAAAAAAATTACGAACATAAACAAGACGGCAAGAAGTCAAAGAAACAAACAAAACAAAAACAACAACGTCAACAAGAACAACATGAGGAACAAGTACAGGAAAAACCAAGTGTAGAAAAGCAAAACGTACACCAGCAAGTATACAGTGACAATCTCAACACATGGCAGAACCAGAACACCAAAGGCACCTTGGAACGGAACAAACAAACCTTTCCAGAAAGAACAAATATAAGACAGAAAAACACGAGAAAAAAAAAGAACAAGAGCAGTAAAAACTAAAGCAGCAAGAACAAGAAAACAAAAAGATATTCTGAAGAGAAACAAGTACAGAAAGAGCAAGATAGAAATGGCAAAAGCTTCAACACAAAACTACTATCAACAAATAGCCGAAAACCAACACCAAGATAAACAAATTACAAAATATAAGTGTAGCTAAAGCAAGAAGACATTGGCAAACAAACGCAGAACAGGAGAATTAAAATGTTACATTACAGCTACAGCAACACGGAGGAGAAACCCACAAAACAAAACAAAAAAGCAACAAAAACAAATGAAAAACCCAGAACAAAAAATTATAAAAAAAAAAGGGAAGATAAAATGTAAAAAACAAAAACAAAAAAACAAAACAACAAGAGCAATACACGATATAGAGCAAATCCATTACTGTTATCATTGCACAATCAATAACAGTATCAACATGAAAAAGTATACGAAATCAAAACAAATAACGGCAAGAAAATCGTGAGAAATAGAACAGCAAAGGGGACAAGAAGCAGAACAACAACAAGAAGAAAAAGAACATCTAAGATAACGAATAACGGCAAAGATATCAAGTCATCCCTAAAATCACGAAGAAGAGTGGAAGGACAAAAATCAAGAAGAAAAAGTAAATCAAAGAGAAAACGGCAACAAGACCGGGATTAAGAATAAAAAAGAATACTAAATAAGCATAACTAGTGGACGTAATCAAAAGCAACAACAGAAAACACCTGAAACGACAAAGAAAACGAACACCAAAGGTACCAAAGAACAGGAACAAAACAAAACATAACCTTCAGAGAGAACAAATACAAGACAGAAAAACGCCAGACAAAAGGACAAAAGCAATAAAAACTACAAGAGCGGCAAGAACACGAAAAACAAAACCAAAAACAAAACAATTATTCAGAAGAGAAAATACAGAAAAAAGCGACAACAGCACGAACATAATAACAACAAATAGCCGAAACAAAACAACAAGGTCACTAACAATAACACAAGTTGCAAAGTCAAGTAGACAGACCAAAAACAAGAAGACAAAGAAACGCACAACGACAGAACGAAATTACTACTACTATAACAACCGAAAGAGAACCCAGTCATCCACCCCCCAAAAGAAAATAAAACAACACATAAACAAAAAATCAGAAATGAAGAAAAAAAACAAAAACAAGAACAGTATATGGTAAATATCAAATCCATGATTATTATTGCTCTGTCGATAGCAACGGTATCAACGTGGATAAACAGATAATGAAAGAAATCGATAACAGCAAGAAAACCAGGAAAAACAGAAGAGTAAAAGGGACAATGGGCAAAACAAAAAGAAGAAAAATATATATATAACAGTAAAGGTGAAAACGTAACAAATCGCCAAGAAAAGCACGACGGAGAAGACTGGAACAGAAAAAAAACAAAAAAACAAAACAAAAAGTAAACGAAAAGACGAATAACAACAGGACAAATAACAAGAACGAAAACAAAAGACTAAAGAAACATAAATAGGGGACAAAATCAAAAGCAGAGACAAAAGAAAAAGAGAAAAGAAAAAGAAAAATTGCTGAGACAATAAGAAGAAAGCAACAAAACAAAACAGAACAAGAAAAACGACAACAAAAAACACCAAAAAAAAAACAAGAAGAAAAGACGGCAAGGAAAAAAAAAGAAGTTAATGCACAAGTGACAAGAACAATGAAAAAACAAACAGAAAAAATGCGAACTTAACCAAACACATCAAGAAGTAAAAGAAACAAAAATAAGAGAACGAACACAAACAACAGCAGTAAGAATAAAAAAAAAAAAAAGCAAACACAAGAAGAGAACAGTATTAAACCAAAATATACAAGTGAAAAAAAACAAAAAGAAGTCTAACAACAACAGAAGATAACAGAACCAAGAAAAGAAACGGGCACAGGAAAAAGATGACAACATACAACAAAGCGTATAAGAACAATAACAACAAGTGGCAGAACCACAACATCAGGCCCGCAAGAAATATCAGGAATAAGAAAAATTACAAGGTAAAACAAAAAACGGAAACAACCAAAAGCCCTATGGAAAAAACAATGAAAACATATCGGCAAGAGCAATAGGACAAAAAAAAAACAAAAAACAACAACAGACAGAAAAAACAACCACAACTGAAACCTTAGCACAGCTTTTTCAAAATCAACAAAAACTACTACAAATCAACAAAAATTAAATTAAAAAAATTACGAACGGAAACTAAAGTCAACTAGAAGTCAAACATACAACCAAACAATAGCAACAAAAACGTCAACGAGAACCAGAAGAGAAACAGAGACAGAAAGAACAAAATAAAGAAGAAAAACAACAAGAAGAACATAAAAATATCAGTAGATATACCACAACCACCACGAGCATCAACAAGAACAGGAATAATAAACTACTGAGCAGAACAGAAACAACACGGCAAAACCAAAGAAATAAAACGGAAAACGAGAGATTCAAAAAAACAAACTATTTCAACTACAACAACACGAATCAGAAACCCGAAATAGAGTAAACAAAACAATACAAAAGCAAGCTCAAAACCAAATAAAATAAAGGAATACAAACAGAAAGAAAAACAATAAGCAATCTATGGCAAACCCATAATTTTGCTATTGCACAATCAGTAACGACAACGTCAGCACGGATAAACGGATACGGAAACATAAACAATAACAGTGCGAATAGTAGGAGAAAAGGAGCAAAAGAGACAAGAAGCAGAACGACAAGAAGCGGGAAAAAACATCTGTGACAACATTGGCAACAAAAACACCACTAGCAAATCATCAAAAAAAGCACAAAGAAGAAGAGTGAAAGAAGGAAAACAAAGAAAACGAAGGACCTCATAAGGAAGACAAATATAAAGAACAAGATCAAGAATGAAAACAAATGAACGAAACGAACATAACTAGGGGCAAAGTTAAAAGCAACAGTATGGAAAACAAAAGAAAAAATGCACACACACAAAAAATCAAAGTCCTGCAAAAGCAAAACAATTGAAGGAAAACAAAGAAAAAATAAGATTAATGACAAGAATAACAAGAACAATACGACTGAAATAAAATCATAAACACATAAAGCAAAATCTCAATACAACGAACAGAAGAACAACAACAAAGTCAAGAAGAAAAAAAAGAGGAAGAAGCACATGACAGAACCAGAACACCAAAGGCATCAGGAACAGAAACAAACCAAAATATTCAGAGAAGAGCCAACAACACAACAAAATAAGACAAAGAACAATAAGAGCAACGAGAACAACAAGAACAAGGAAAACAAAATAAAATTAAGAACAGCACCAAAATCACCAAGATAAAGAAACAGAACAAACATAATAGAGAGCAACTACAAAAGTGATAAGACTATACAAACATACAAAGAAACGAACAAAAATAAAAAACCCACAGCAAATGCTTAAGAACAATGTCAACACATGCTAGAATTACAACACAAAGAACACCAATAATAGCTAGTAAAAGAAAGCTATAAATCGAAATAAAATGGAAAAGAAACAAAAGAAAAAGGTACCAAAAACGAGAGCAACAAGATTACAAACATCAAAATCAAAAACAAAGAGAAAAATCAGAATCTAAATATACAACAGGTCAAACACAAAACAAACGAACAAAAAAGAACCACAAAATCAACACCATACACAGAAAAACAAAACGACAAAATAAACGATGCACAGAAAAGAACTATAGTAGAAAATGAAAACCCACAACAATAAAGAGTATGAAAACAATATCAACAAATATAATTACTTATCAGGATCGCCAGTAATATCGGGAATAAAGAAAACTTAACAATGCAGAAATACAAAAAAGACCAAAACAAACAAAAAGCAAAGGGGAAAATACGCAAGCAAACGCAACAAGAAAAAAAAAGCAAACGGAATAAACATCCACAGAGAGCAAAATCAAAAGCAAAAACGAAGACAACTGCAATTCAAAACAGGAGCTTCGATTTCACCACCACAAAAAATCCACAAAAAATGCAAATAAGAAAACGAAAAACAAAAACCAAACTCAACTGGAAATCAAAAAAGCACACAAGAATAGCAACAGGAAAGTCAACAAGAACCCGAAAAAACAAGGACAGAAATAACGAGATAAGAAGAGCAAAAACAGCAGCGAGAACATAAGAAGCAAAAACAACAACGAGAACATAATGTCAACTAACAACACAACCACAACACTAAGAGCACAAAAAGTGCAAATAAGAAAAACTACTGAGCAGAACAGAAACAAGGCAAAAACAACCGCAAAACGGGAGAATAAAACAACAAAAATTACTACTATAATTACAACTCAAAACAGAAACCCAAAGCAAAGCGAAAAAGGAAAAAGAAACGTCAACCGCAAGTCACCAAGAAAAGCACGAAGAAAAGGAGTGGAAGGGAACAATATCAAGAAGAAATACATCAAAAAGAAGAAAAAAACATCAACAAAAACAGAATCAAGATATAAAAAAAAAGACCGATCGAATATCACAAGGAAACAGATTCAACAGAACAAAGTGGGAATAAAAAAAAGCTTAAATAGTATTAAAAAGCGAGTTACAAAATAAAGAAATGAACACAAAACAAAAAACAAAAAACAAAAACAAAAACGGAGAAAAGGAAAAGAAATACTGATACTGAAAGAAAATACGACATTAATAACAAAAACGATAAAGTAAAAGTACGAACATAAAAGCAGACAACAAGATGTCGAAAACAAAAACAAAACAAAGCAAACAACAAAAACAAAGGAAGGAATAACATAACAAGAACACAAGCAGGAACAAGAACAAGACGAACAAGTATAAAAGAACAAAACGTACACCAGCAAGGATACATTAGCAATATCAACACATGACGAGAGCCAGAACATCAGCGCCATTAAGGAACAAAAACAAACAAAAGTTAAGAAGAGAACAAAAGCAAGAAGAAAGCAACAAGAGCAGCCAGAACAAGCGCAAACACAAAAGCAAAAACAAAATCAAGAGCAACACCAAAGTCAACAAGATGAAGAAAATGAACAATTACAAGAATAATAGTAGAAAAATAAACCTCCGCTCACAAAACCCGCCCCCCCTTCCCCCTCCCCCCCCCCAAAAAAAAACCGAAAAACACAACGGCATGAAGATAAGAACAATGTCAACACATGCTAGAACTAAAACACAAAGAACATGAAGAAAAAATGACAAAGAAAAAAGAAAATGGCCAAGGAAAACAACCACTAACAAGAGCATTAAAAAAAAAGATATTCAAAAAGCAACAAAAGAATACATTTATCATAACCAAACTATACAAATCAAACAAGCAAACAAAAAGAACAAAAACAAGACAAACGAGTACAGAAAATACTAGATTAAGAATAAAACGACAATATCAACACATAATGGAACCACGTAACAAAAACCAGCAGTATCATTCATTAATAAGTAAGATTACAATGCAAAACAAAAAAGACAAGAAAAACAACACAAACACACGAGCAAAAGGAACAAACAACAAAAGCTGGAATAATTTGCTGCCAAATTGGAAAGGGTGAATAAGTAAGATTTGGGTCTTTTTGCTGCTGCTGCTCCTTGCATATTCTGCTTTGCTGAGGGCACTGCTTCCCTACCATGTTTTCTTTTTTTTACTTTTTTTCTTTTTTGTAATCTTGTTTTCTCAAATTATGAAGCAGCTTTCATTTGTTTCTTCAAACTATCTTTTTTCCCGCCTGATATCCTCATCTGACGCTGATGTGTGGATTTCTCAGGAGGTTTTTCACCTTTGGCTGTTTTACTCCAAAGGCGTCCCTACACGATGCATATACAGAGTATCTAAATGTGGCTAGTTTGAGTTTCAGTGTGCATCAACGCATTGGGTTTGTGGATGACTTATTGTCCAGCCTCTCCCGTTCCTCTGTTGCATTTGTGGACGGGTAGACCGGGTTTCTGGCGTAGCATCGCCAGTACAGTTTTGTCTAAACAATCATCGTGGATGTCCTTAGCACTGTGATTTGATTCTTGGTCCTGGTTTTCCGACATTGTATCTGCTGGCACAGAGCGCTGCTGTTCATTCATCACAGCCCTTTTTCGTCCTGTGGATCCTCATGCCGCACGTGGTAGAGAATCTGCTTCCACTGGACTCGTAAAATTCCCTTTTCTCTCCTACTTCTGATCAGTTGTGGATTTCCAGTCGGTACTAGGTTGGAGCCGATAGATACACTATTCTCTTCCCCTTTCAGCGAATCCTGGGAGCGTCTTTCATTTTTGGAAGAAGAGGCAAATTGAAAAAAGGCCAGGCGGGGAGTCAGCCTGCATAGTCCATAAATCTAGTCTTTCCCAATGTCATCCTGTTTTTTTGTGGACATCCTTTGAATTGTTCCTGAAAGTCAGTGGTCTAGTCATGTGTCAGTATCAAGCTGTTGGATGCTCTTCTGTTGTGACAAGTTTTTTTGTTTGTTTGTTTGTTTCATAGAAATCGGTCCTCCATCTGGATTCAAATCCCCGCCTCTGAAATGGTCAGCAGGACTATTACCATCATTAACAATAACAAAATCATTTCTGAATTGATGGATCTATCTGATTAGACAATGGATGCACTCGGTTGAGGAGTCGGATGGTGAACAACATCAGCTGTGGTAAACAAGTGATTCTTTAGTGGCAGTCATCGGCACAGCTTGACGCACATAAAAATTGATGGGGGGGAGAGACAAGGGTTGAGACAAGGGGAGGGAATTTAGACGGGGGCGGGAGAGACAAGGGGAGGGAACTTTGGGGGTGAAAGACTATGTAAGGGAAGTTTTGGGGTGGCGGGAGACACAAGGGGAGGGAACTTTGGGGAGGGGGGTGCGGAAAAGACAAGGGGAGGGAAGTTTGGGGATGGCGGGAGAGACAAGGGAAGGGAACTTTGAGGGGGCAGGAGAGACAAGGGGAGGAAACATGTGAGGGCTGGAGAGACTTGGGGGGGGGAATTTCGGGGGGGGGGGGGGGGCTCGGCAGGAGAGACACAGGTAGGATTTTTGGGAGGGCGGGAGAGACAAAAGGGGAGGGAACATTGGAAGGGGGCGGGAGAGACTATGGGAGGAAATTTGGGGTTGCAGGAGAGAGACAAGGGGAGGGAACTTTGAGGATGGTGGGAAAGACAAGGGAAGAGAACTTTTGGGGGTGGTTGAGAGAGACAAGGGGAGGGAACTTTGGAGGGGGGCTGGAGAGACAAGTTAGGTAATTTTGGGGGGATACTAGGGGAGGGAACTTAGGGTGGGTGGGAAAGGCTTAGGGGGAAGGGAACAAGGGGAGGAAACTTTGGGGTGGGTGGGAGAGACAAGGGGAGGGGGAACTTGGGGGTGGGTGGGGAGAGACAAGGGGAGGGAACTTTGGGGTGGGTGGGAAAGGCTAGGGGAGGAACTTTGGAGTGGGTGGGAGAGACAAGGGGAGGGAACTTTGGGGTGGGTGGGAAAGGACAGGGGAAGGAACTTTGGAGTGGGTGGAGAGACAAGGGGAGGGAACTTTGGAGTGGGTGGGAGAGACAAGGGGAGGGAACTTTGGGGTGGGTGTGAGAGACAAGGGGAGGGAACTTTGGGGGTGGTGGAGGGACAAGGGGAGGGAAACTTTGGGGTGGGTGGGAAAGGCTAGGGGAGGGAACTTTGGAGTGGGTGTGAGAGACAAGGGGAGGGAACTTTGGGGTGGGTGGGAAAGGCTAGGGGAGGGAACTTTGGGATGGGTGGAGAGACAAGGGGAGGGAACTTTGGGGTGGGTGGGAAAGGCTAGGGGAGGGAACTTTGGGATGGGTGGGAGAGACAAGGGGAGGGAACTTTGGGGTGGGTGGGAAAGGCTAGGGGAGGGAACTTTGGGATGGGTGGGAGAGACAAGGGGAGGGAACTTTGGGGTGGGTGGGAAAGGCTAGGGGAGGGAACTTTGGGATGGGTGGTGAGAGACAAGGGGAGGGAACTTTGGGGTGGGTGGGAAAGGCTAGGGGAGGGAACTTTGGATGGGTGTGAGAGACAAGGGGAGGGAACTTTGGGGTGGGTGGGAAAGGCTAGGGAGGGAACTTTGGGATGGGTGGGCAGGAGGAATGGGGGGTGGAAACAGTTGAACAGGGGTGGGAGAGACAAGAGGAGGGAATTTTGGGATGGGTGGAGAGACAAGGGGAGGGAATTTGGGTGGGGTGGAAAGCTAGGGGAGGGAACATTGGAGTGGGGCTGGAGAGACGAGGGGAGGGAACTTTGGAGGGGGGGGCAGTACAGACAAGGGGTGGGAACTTTGGAGTGGGGCTGGAGAGACAAGGGGAGGGAACATTGGAGTGGGGCTGGAGAGACAAGGGGAGGGAACATTGGAGTGAGGCTGGAGAGACAAGGGGAGGGAACTTGGAGTGAGGCTGGAGAGACAAGGGGAGGGAACATTGGAGTGGGGCTGGAGAGACAAGGGGAGGGAACTTGGAGTGAGGCTGGAAGACAAGGGGAGGGAACTTGGAGTGAGGCTGGAAGACAAGGGTGGGAACATGGAGTGGGGCTGGACAGACAAGGGGAGGGAACTTTGGAGGGGGGAGTACAGTACAGACAAGGGGAGGGAACTTTGGAGGGGGGCTGGACAGACAAGGTTGGGAACTTGGAGGGGGGCGGGAGAGACAAGGGAGGGAACTTTGGGGGGGGCAGTACAGACAAGGGGAGGGGAAATTTGGAGGGGGGGCAGGGAGACAAGGTAAGGAAGTTGGGGTGGCAGGGAGACAAGAGGAGGCAACTTTGGGGGGGGGGGGCAGAGAGACAGGGAAGGGAACTTTGGGGGCAAGAAGATACAGGAGGAACTTTGGGGGGTGGGAGAAGACAAGGGGAAGGAACTTGGGGGTGGGAGAGACAAGGGAGGAACTTTGGGAGGGGGTGGGTGAGAGAAGGTAAGGGAACTTTGGGGGTACAGACAGACTAGGGATGGGAAGTTTGGGGAGGTGGGAGAGTCTACAGGAGGGAACTTTTGGGTGGCAGGAGAGACT
>CM060311.1:26916651-26923060 GCA_030674185.1 Monoplex corrugatus | reverse complement strand
AAAACAAAGAAGAAAGAAAGAAAGAAACAAAGAGATGAAAGAAAAGAGGAAATTTCCAGCACAGAATTTCCAGAAGTGGGGATACTATTTGTACTGAAAGAGCCCCCGGCATCCCTACGGGGAGGGGGGTAGGGACTTTTAATAGCGCTATTGCTAAAAACTAACTTCATTAATTAACTTACTTCATTAATCTTTAGCTTACAAGCTCTGGTAAGGGTGCATTGTTCTTGTACAATGATGTTTTTGTACGCGCACAAAAATGCTTCTTTCAAACACATTTTTTCATCTTTTAGAGGGTAGAATCATAAAGCCTCTTGGTACGTATATAAAGTTCACTGGTGGTACTGCGGGGTGAAGGTCAGAGAAAGTGGCGCAAAGTCTGAAGCATTGACTCCAAAGTTTCATGGCTGTCCCTAGTGGTTTTACACGACACCATCGGGTGGCTGTAAATAAACGGAACAGGATTGAATCAGTGACAAACCAGGCCTCCAGACAAGGGCTGACCAAGTCCCGGTTTCTGCTTGTTCAGACACGCTTGTGGGCCCCTTAAGGGTCGTTCATACTAAGCCCTTACGGCCAAGGACGTTTCCTGTGAAAAAGATCGTGTACAGCAAACCCCTATTTTTTTCCCACTGGCCACAGAAAGAGTGTTTGTAGTAAGCCCGGTAGGGCCCGCCCGTACAGGGACGGAAATTCTCCGGTCGTGCTTGCAGGTATTTTTTTCCCCGTTCATCTGGGTCAAGGAACTGAACTCTTCTCTTGATTTCGCACCGAATTATCTATTTTGCAAAAAGAAAAAAAAAGAAAAAAAGAAACAAAAACAAACAAACAAACAAACAAAAAACATGTACGACGAGAAGCTTATTGCTGCGTGAGATCTAGGTCTTGCATTTACGAGAAGGGTGATGAAACTCACTACAGAGACATAGAACATACTTGTAGCTGCATGGGAAAACATCGCCAGAGAGATTGGGACAGATTGAATGTACAGAAATCGACGGAATGGACGACGTACAATCTCTTTCTTCTACCATCACCACCACAATATCAGCTTTAGTCACTACGTGCACACCATTTTATCTTTGGTGGACTCGTGCCAGATGGAAAAAACAAACAAACAAACAAAAACAAAACAAAAACGTGGCCGTCTGGCTCTGTCGTCCTTGCAGTAAGAACGCTTTCAAGGCCACGGCGACCAGCTAACCGTCGTGGCCGTCCGTCCGGGTTTACTATGAACGTTCCCTGAAGGCCTAACAGCCGATCACACGGATGGAGTAGAAGACCTAGTAACATATTTCGTCCCCGCTTGCGTGTTATTGCAGAGTGGGGCACGATAAGGGATCCGTACGTAGTCACACACGAGCAGCCGGGCCTCAGTAGCTCACTTGGTTTGAGCGTCAGATTCACGTGCTAATGGTTGTGGGTTCGAATCCCGGGTGCGCTTTCATTAAAACTGGCCTCTCACTGTCCCATCTTGACGTCATTGTTGTCCTGGTGGAGTCAGTATAGGATTAGACAGGTCCCCCTTCCCCCACTTCCTTGGGATGGTTATCCCCGTCAGCCATATCACCTGAGGTGGGTGCCGACGTAAAAACTGAACCAAATCAATTAATCGATCAATTACGCATGGACATGGATAGGCCTTACAAATGATTATAGTTTGGTCAAGCTGAAACTGAAAGTGATATGCCTGCAGCCGTATTGCGGTTCCAGAAACAGCACCACAGATATAAACATTTATTTTTTTAGGTCCGTGGCTCCAGGCGGGACACGCGCGCCAGACACTGGTTCAGATGTGCCCTGACTTTAAAATGTTTCTATGAATTAGTCACGGCATTTTCCGTCAATGCAACATTATATCTAACAAAACATAGGAGGTAATAACAGCTATCATGCTACCTAATATGAAGTTGCGTTATTGCTTCTGCATCGAATTACTTGAGAAAATGGTGGACAGATGTGATGCCTGCTTGTTACCACAGGGTTAGAAATGAAGCGAAGACAGGAAGCTGGGAAGCTGGGGTGAGGAAGTCAAAAGGTTAAGTTTTTGAGTTTTTTGCTTTGCCAGCATGATTGACAAGGAAGGATGCTGGTAGACAAGGTGCAGGAGTCAAAGGGTTAAGTGAACAGGACAGTGGTCCAAACAGAACATTTTGCGTTTCTTTTTATGGCACCTCTTTCTATTGATCACAAACAAATACGTTGTAATTCGTACACTGAGTATAAAATCCGCCGCAAAGATGGGGTGTATAAAAAGAAATGACGATTTCTGCAATGAAACGTAATAATGCACCCTGCCCCGCCGTATGACAGAATGCATACCATGGTATGTCTGCTGTGCCCGGATTGGTTCCTGCTCCGTAGCCCAAGTAGAGGAAAGGGATGGCTACGCGTGCCACACGAGTCCAGTGAATGAAAAAGAATTTTCAAAGTATACCAAAAGAAAACAAACGAGCAGTCTTGATGGAGGCAGACACAAGTAGATCACTCATAAGGAAGATTAGAAAAAGACAAGCAACATTTATAGGCCATTTTATGAGAAAGGGGGATTTGGAGCACCTGGTCACAACTGGGAAAGCTGGAGGGAAAGAGAGCACCAGGTAGACCCAGGGAGAGAATGCTGGACGGACTTGCAGAGTGGCTGGGGACAAGGAGGGTGGGGGAGATGCTAGGGGCAACGAGAGATAGAGATGGTTGGAAGTCCATGGTCGCCAACGCCATGTGGCAGGGCACCTGATGATGATGATGATGATGATGATGATGATGATGATGATGATGATGATGATACTATGAGAACTGGGTCAAAGCCGTTCTCTGCATTGGTCAGAAACCTCAGCCAACACACCGGAAAGTATGGTTACATTCAATGTCTGGCACACATCAATGAGGTTTGCACAGAGGGCAGTGGTGGCTGGTCTGATCCGGGGAGGGTTTGTGCATTGTTACGCTGCTGTTCACTTACAGCCACGGCAGGACTATACAGGGGGTGGAGAGTGTGCAAAAGTAGGTATACAGTTATGAAAAAAGAAAACACGTACAAAACTGAATGCATTTATTATACAAAAAAATGAATATTGCATATACATGTAAATAACAAGCACAGCCTTAATCCCTCAGATACTCAAAACTGCTTGCCGTCGGTATTCACACACTCCTCTAGTCGAGAGCGGAATTAAGCATTATAATAGTGATGTGACACTTACTGTATAACCTACTTTTGCACCCCCTCCCCCTGTATAAAGCGCCGTGTGCCCTAGATATCCGCCTCATTTCTAACCCTTATAACAGCAGGCATCACATCTCTCCAACGTTTTCTCGAGAAGTTCGATGCAGAAGCAAGAACACAGCTTAATATTTGGTAGAATTACTATTACCTCCTAATACTTCATTATAATATAATGTTGCATTGATGGAAAACGTTATGGCAAACCGATAGAAACATTTCAAATCGGGGCAGATTTGAACTATGGTGGTTGCAGCTACTGTCTGGCATGCGCGTCACGTCTGGAACTACGGACCTAAAAATAAATGTTTGGGTTTGGGGCACTTTTCTGGGGCCGCAATAGGCTGCAGGTATATCTCTGTCAGCTTCAGCTTGACCACACTACAACTGTGCGGCCTACTCATGTGCATGTGTGAATACGTGTGGAACCCTTAGAGCGCCCCACCCTAAAAATACCACGAGCACAGCGCGTACGCTGGGATGAAAATCCGCCGGATTGGATGCTGGGGCCTTTAATTTAAGGCCCCCCCCCCCCCACACACACACACACGTTCCCTGACTCAGGTGGTAAAACAGAGGGATGACGCCACGTGGACCTGACTTGTGGTGGCTTCGAAAAGACAACACAAAATTCTTTGTTGTGCTACCGTTGCTGCTTTCTTGCCTCTCACTCAGACAAGAAAAACAAATTCCTGTGTTGTGTAGCGTACGTGCTAGAGCAACAAACTAACGACACGACTTGCTCACATGGTCGACCAGAGACGAATGGCCAGACAGAATTTTAATGACAGCGCTACCACCACCGCCTAGCACCCAAGTTACAGAATTGCCCATTAACCCTCTCACCGCAGTTTTAAGAGCTTTCACAGTTATTTCCCTTGAAACACTGTACCAGACTTTCTAACCTGAAATACTTTCCCCACCCAAAGAATGGGAATTGCGAAGCAACAGTTTAATACTGATGACAGAAAATTCAAGGGTGTTACTTTCGAATATTGTTCGTTCCAAAAGAATTGGAATGGACCTTTCTCGCAGTAAAGTAGTCTGTACATGAAGTCAGTGGTCTGTTATTTTGTTACTGTTTTTTTGTTTGTTTGTTTAAAGTCCAGCAAACTGCGTACAGACATATCAGAGATATACCCGTTTGACAACATACACAATATTTCCGCTGGCAAAAAAAATAAGTAAATAAATAAAAGAAAGAAAATTAAGCACACATACAATGCATTCGCGCGCGTAATCAAGGATATGCTCCGGCCATTAATCACTTCGTCCAATTTATCACACGGGGGATTTAAAAAAAAAAGCAAACCTGAATAGAAATTTAAACATATTTAAAAACGGGCCTAAATGACCTGAATTTGCTTCCCCGAATGCCATTTCCCTAGAGCCAAAAATGCACTTAATACATGTACCCAATTGTCAATCCTAAGACAAAGTATGTAAGGCTTAATCGAACACATACAGGCGAAGTGAATGGACACGTAAGGCAGAAAAGACAGGAAGAAATGACAGAAAACAAAGAAGGAAGAAGGAAACAAAGAGAGTGAAAGAAAAGAGGACATTTCTAGCACAGAATTTCCAGAAGGTGGGGGGATACTGTCTATATTGAAAGAGCCCCCACCATCTCCACGGGATAGTCAGCGGTCTCAACTGACATTGTTGGTGGTGGTGGTGGTTGTGGTATTGCTGTTATTGTTGATAGTGATGCTGATGTTGTTGTTACTGCAGGTGTAGTTGGTTTTTGTCGTCAACGGTAGTAGTGGTGTAATAGTGACGATGTAGTGTTGGCAGGGTCTCGTCGTTCTTCTTCTGTTTTTACTTCGTTTTTTTAATTTTCCTGTTCTTGCTTTTTATCTTCCCTGTCTTTCTTTTCTTTTTTCTTCTTCCTCCTTTTTTTATATGTCCATTCGTATTTGTGCAACACCTATTTACATGCATGAGACGTTTGTATACGCGGAAAAGAGAAAACATATGATATGTGACCACTTACATAAATGCATCCTGATTTTCGTATATCTGTCTATTTCTGCGACTTCTTTTATTCATCTGTTTTTATCATGTCAGATGTCGCAGAGCTAGGGACATAGAATTGATGGTCAGCGGCAAGCCAGAGGCCCTGCAAGGGAAAAACCAACATGTGCTATGAAAATTTCATTCACATCGTCAATCCAAGTCTTCCTTGCTCTACCTCTCGCTTTATACCTCTTAAGCTGGCTGGTACCGTGCTTTCTAGAATACACATATATCAGTGCACTCGCAGAACAGAAGGATCAATCCTAAGATACGGGGGGGGGGGGGGTGCAAAAGTAGGTATTGAGAACGAGACAAACCATCATTCGCTTCCAAACAAAGGGAGAGAGAGTGGCAAAGATACAGAAACAAGCATACGAACAGAGACGCAGATAAGCAGACAGAAACGACATTAGCATATACATACATACATACATAATATATATATATATATATATATATTATATATATGAATATATGCACATACATACATACATATATATGTATATATTATATATATATATGTATGTATATATAGATATAGATAGATAGATAGACAGATATATGTATATATGTAATATAATATATATGTATATACACACACATACACACACACACACACACACACACACACACACACACACACACACACACACACACACATATATATATATATATATATATACAGGGGGATGCAAAAGTAGGTATACAGTTATGAAAAAGAAAACACGTACAATACTCAATGCATTTATTCATACAAACAAATGAATAATATTGCATATACATGTAATAACAAGCACAGCCTTAATCCCTCAGATACTCAAACTGCTTGCCGTCGGTATTCACACTCTCCTCTAATCGAGAGCGGAATTAAGCATTATAATAATGATGTGATACTTACTGTATACCTACTTTTGCACCCCACCCCCACCCCTGTATAATTCATGGCATCTTTTGGGGTTGGTTTGAATTGTTTTTGTTGTTATGTTGTTGTTGTTGTTGTGTTTTTGGTTGTTTTTTGTTGTGGTGGTGGTTACTTCTCTGTTTGTTACACACAAACACAAACACACACAGACACACACACACACATCATTTGTTTTGAATTTGGCCTCTGTGTATCCTATGAGATGTTGAAAATTTTACCAGAAAATTTTTAATCTTGCTACACAATAT
>CM060311.1:26884151-26889151 GCA_030674185.1 Monoplex corrugatus | reverse complement strand
TTCACTGAAGTCAGGAGGTCTTCATACGGCTCTATGGCGTTTTCGATTCGGGTTTTCACTTCCTTATTGGTTATATGATCTTTGTACGAGATATCAAGGAGTTTGCGGAAGCATCTCATCAAACAAGGTATAGGGGGCATATGGGTATCGATGGAGCAAAGGAGGGTACACATCAGGATTTGACGAGACAAGCTTAAGAGGGGGATTGGAATTTATGACACAAAACAGGCGGCACAAATAAGATGCTTCCGCAAACTCCTTGGTATCTCGTACAAAGATCATATAACCAATAAGGAAGTGAAAACCCAAATCGAAAACGCCATAGGGCCGTATGAAGACCTCCTGACTTCTCCCTGTCTACCAACCGCAAAAACATAACCCTTTGACTCCCTCACCCTATCCACCAGCTTCCAGACTGGAAGATTGTGGGGTCGAATCCCCATCAGTCCCTTCAAAAATCATTGTGGGATTTTTCGGCTCTAACCGGCTCCTACCCAGAGTTGGGCGTGCAATGTGCTCATTGGGAAGACTGGGACCACACAGTCGAGTCTCATCCACTTCACGGACATGACATTGAGGGTGTTGCTCAAATCTTCTGACCTGCACCGCAGGTGTCTGTTTCTCTCGGGCCTGGTTGACGCCAGGATATATTATGATAGTAAGCGTAGCGTACAGCCCTGTCACATAGTCTCAATCCATGATGGAACTCCATAGCATCATGATTGTCATCCTCATCGACATCATCATCATATCATTGTAAAAAAAATGCCCCAGCTTCTGTGGCCATTAAGGTTGCATAGAAAATGGGGCGAACAAAAACGTTGAGCACATAGGTAGCCTCTCTGAGTGAGATGATCCTAAAAAAAGTTTTGCTTTTCTAGCACGGTTGACAATGCAGAATGCTGGTGGACAGGGTGCGGGAGTCAAAGGGTTAAGTGCCGTGCCCGAGGGTTAAACCCACAACCCCTATGTTGTATTCATATTCATATTCATAGTAGTAGGCCTCCTTCGGTCATGACTGATCATGGACAAAGTACATCCGTTCTAATGTCTAGATGGGCTGTCTGCTTGGTCCAAGCAGCGTCGCCTGTGACTGTACAGACCAATGCGAGAGAGGCACTCTCTGTCGCAGCGGTCGCATGTGTATGCTGATGCTGGTCTGTTGGCTGTCATCCCTTTTCTGCGAACTCGCTTTTCTGCTGCAGCAGCTGACAGTTTGTCCTCACCAATCCGCAGCTGTTTCTTGAGAGTAGTTTTCCAGCTGTTGCGGTCGTCTGCGAGGTCCTCCCAGGACTCAGTGTTGATGTCAAGCGCCTTCATGTCACGCTTGCAAACGTCTTTGTATCTCAGCTGTGGGCGGCCAATGTTTCTCTGCCCTGTGGCTAGCTCACCATAAAGGATGTCTTTTGGGATGCGACCATCTTCCATGCGGCGAACGTGTCCCAACCAGCGCAGCCGACGCTGTCTCAGCATGGTATGCATGGTTGGGAGGCCAGCGCAGGTTAGGACTTCGGTGTTGGTCACCTTGTCTTGCCAGGAAATGCCAAGTATGCGCCGTAGGCTTCTCAGGTGGAAGGTATTGAGCCTTTTCTCCTGATGAGCATGCGTGGTCCATGCCTCGCTGCCATACAGCAAGGTGCTGAGGACACAGGCGTTGTATACAGCCATCTTTGTCTTTGTGGTCAGCTTGGGATTTGTCCACACCCTTTGTGTGAGGCGGGCTAGTGTTGTGGCTGCCTTCCCGATCCTCTTGTCGACCTCTGTGTCAAGGGAGAGGTTATCGGTGATGGTGGACCCAAGATATGTGAATTGATGGATGGCTTCAAGCTCGTAGTCATCAATGGTGATGGCTGGTGGAGATGGCGTGCCTTGGCCCAGGACGTTTGTCTTCTTAAGACTGATGGTCAAACCAAAATCTTTGCAAGCCTGGGAGAAGCGGTCCATTAGTGACTGCAGGTCCCGCTGAGTATGGGTCACAACTGCGGCATCGTCGGCAAATAGCATGTCTCTGATGAGGGCTTCACGGACCTTTGTCCTTGCTCTGAGGCGGGCGAGGTTGAAGAGCCTGCCATCTGATCTGGTCCGCAGGTGGATCCCTTCTTGCGCTGTGCTGAACGCATGCCTCAGGAGGAGAGCGAAGAAGATTCCAAAGAGGGTTGGGGCCAGGACGCAGCCTTGTTTCACACCGCTGCGTACGTCGAAGGGCTTGGAGAGGTTTCCGTTGAACTGCACCATCCTTTCATGTTTGAGTGGAAGGACTCAATTAAGCTGTGCAGTTTGGGGGGGGGGGGGGCAGCCGATTTTGCGGAGAGCCCTGAAAAGGCCATCTCTGCTGACTAGGTCAAAGGCCTTGGTGAGGTCAATGAATGCCACATACAGGGGCATCCGCTGCTCTCTGCACTTCTCCTGGATTTGGCGAAGGGAGAAGACCATGTCTACCGTGGATCTCTCTGCTCGAAAACCACACTGTGATTCCGGGTAGACGCGTTCAGCCAGTTTCTGCAGGCGGATTAGGAGGACCCGAGCATAGACTTTGCCAACAATGCTGAGGAGCGAGATACCTCTGTAGTTGTTGCAGTCGCTCCTTTCGCCCTTGTTTTTGTACAGGGTGACGATCTTGACGTCCCTCATGTCCTGTGGTACAGCTCCCTCATTCCAACACTGACAGAGAACTGCGTGCAAAGGGTGCAGAAGAGAAGTCTTGTAGTGCTTGATGAGGTCTGGGGGAATTCCGTCGTTGCCAGGTGCCTTCCCTGATGCCAGGCTATCAATGGCCTTGCTGAGTTCGTCCGCAGTTGGCTCTGCGTCAAGTTCTTCCATTACCGGCATACACTTGATGGCATCGAGGGCTGAGGGGGACACCATGTTCTGTGTGGAGTAGAGGTCGGAGTAGTGTTCCGCCCATCTTTCCATCTGTTGGCTAGGATTGCTGATTACTTCCCCAGTGGAGGATTTGATGGGGGCGATCTTGCTCTGTGATGGTCCCAGTACCTTCTTGATGCCATCATTCATTCCTCGGATGTTGCCTCTTTCAGCAGCACTCTGTATCTCTTCGCTGAGCTCTGTCCAGTACTCGTTTGCGCAGCGCCTGGCGTTAAGCTGAACCTTACTTCTGGCAGCCCTGAGGATTTGCAGGTTCTTCTCACTGGGTGACCGCTTATACTTGGTGAGTGCGGCACGCTTGGCCTCAACAGTGGGAGTCATCTCTGATGATTTGGCCTCAAACCAATCGTGGGACTTCACAGTTTTCTTCCCAAAGATGGCCATAGCAATGCGGTGCATGGTGTCTCGTAGCGTTTCCCATCTCTCAGTGGCAGAGTCTCTGGGCTGCAATGCATCGTATTCTCTCTGAAAGGCCTCTGCGAACTGTTCTACAAGATCTGGCTGAGACATCTTGCTGACGTCAATGCGAGGGTTCCCTTGTTTCTTTGAGCAGTGGAACTTCTTTGGTTGTAGCCTGATCTTGCAACATACCAGAGAGTGGTCTGTGTCGCAGTCTGCGCTGTGATAAGAGCGAGTGTGGAGAACGTTTTTGATAGCGGCACGTCTTACTAGGATCAAATCCAGTTGGTGCCAATGTTTTGAGCGGGGATGCCTCCAGGAGACTTTGTGCTGAGGCTTCGTCTTGAAGAAGGAGTTGGCGATGCACAGTTCATGGCAGGCGCAAAACTCAAGCAGTCGCTGTCCATTCTCATTCATTTTCCCCACTCCAAAGTAACCGAGGCAGAAGGGCCATGAGTCATTGTCTGCACCCACTCTGGCGTTGAAGTCGCCCAGGAGAACAAGTTGTTCTGTCCTGGGGATGTTCCTTATGGTTGATGCAAGATTTTCGTAGAACTCATCCTTGGTGTCTGGAGAGGCGGACAGAGTTGGGGCATAAACGCTGATGAGAGTGACATAGCCTTCGGTGGTGTTGAGGCGGAGAGTCAAGAGTCGTTCTGAACCGCCGCTGCCTGGTTCAATCATGTTCAGCAGGCTGTTCCTTACTGCAAAGCCTACTCCATATTCTCTTGGGGCATCAGAACTCTTTCCTTGCCAGAAGAAGGTGTAGTCCCTTTCCTTTAGTGTTCCTGAGTCAGCCAGCCGTGTTTCCTGCAGAGTGGCAATGTCCACATTGAGCCTCTTTAGTTCGCTGTTTATGACGGCGGTTTTTCTGGCGTCGCTGATGTCTTGCAGATCTTGGGAGAGCCCAGGCATCATTGTTCGGACATTCCAACGGCCTAGTTTCACTGCTGATCCTTTTCCAGATCCGTTTCTTGAATTTGAATTTTTCTTTTTGTTTGGTGCGGTAATTAACGACCTGCTTGTCAGATTTTCTCCTAATCTTCATGCACCCAATGAAGAAGGCAGGTCGTGGCGGGACAGCACCTAACTGGCTGGGGGCTGCCCAGCTTAGGTGGACGGTAGCTGTCCAGTAAGACACGAAGGTCTCTCCCACCGTCAAAAGCAACCCCTGGCGTCAGCTCTACGCCAGTTGAGCAATGACTTATCACCGGTATCTGTTGCTTCCCGTGTTGTGCCGACACTAGTGTTAGTAGCGAGGCTGGAGTGTCCTCTCCAGGTCGTAGGTGCAGAGTGTTTGTGGATGAATGGACGGATGTAAGCCTGGGCAGTGTAATATGGAAGACAGGCTGTTGCCCATGCAACTTGTCCCCCCTCTCCACCTCGCTGACAGATCCAAAGGAACAGCAGGGCTGTTACGTTTTGGTGCCAACGCGGCCGCAGGAGCTGCCGGAAAGTGACAAAGTTTGCCATCCAACCGCCTTAGGGGTCCCACACCGGATTTACTATCAGGGTTTACTCCCTTAGCTAGATGGCCGCGGGTAGCTCTCCAGAGCTGGCGCCCTTTGATGGATCTAATTTATTTCCACCAGGGTTTCTAGCCACCCTCCTCACCATCCTCCTGAGAGGACTGGTGGGGTTGCTGGTTTAGTCGCCAGCAATTCGACCCTGTGACAGGTAGTACTGGGTTCATAATCATATTCATATTCATATTCATA
>CM060311.1:26854151-26869151 GCA_030674185.1 Monoplex corrugatus | reverse complement strand
TCTACAATCAATAAGTCTTTGTCGAAAATCACGAATAAACTGTCTCTCATCGCCAGCTCCTTGGAAAAACCAAACATTACCAAACCCGTATTCATTCAGACACATACGTATACTAGTTACCCAATTCTTCTTACCTTTACAATCTAAATCAAACAGCATCTTATAGGATTTTTTCGGCAGTCTATTGTCTTCCATGTGCAATAGTTTTAACCAGAATTGAATACATCGTACAACTGAATGAACAAATAATGGGTATCTGTTTGTTTCTCCATATACCAAATCATTAGATGTGCGCTTATCCAGTCCTAAAAATCCTTTCAAAGCAAATAAGTGTACAGCTTCACAATGCATAACTGCCTTATCTAATCCCCAAATTTCTGCTCCATACAGCAAAATTGGCTGTATTTGTGAATCAAATATTTTGACAAGTAAATCAAATGAATTATTATTTAACATATTCAATCTTTTCATCACACATAGCAATGCATTTTTTGCCCTGCTAGCAATATCTTTACAAGCCAGAGTAAAACTCAAACGTGTAGAAAAATAAATTCCCAGGTATTTATATGCATTTACAACAGGCATAATTGTATCATTGTACACCCATCTCTCTCTAGCAGCTAAGTGTCCTCCTTTTCTAAATACGACAACGTTACTTTTGTTCAAATTTACTTTAAGATGCAAAGAAGTTGCTGCCCTGTAAAGAGAAGTTAACTGCCTCTGTAAACCTACAACCGTTTCAGATAACAACAGCACATCATCTGCAAACAAAAGAATAAACAATTCTGATAAATCTTGTGGAAATTTGGCCCCATGACGCCCATTGCTGATAACCTCCAGAGCAAGCTCGTTAATAAACATAGAAAATAACACAGGGCTACAAACATCTCCTTGTTTAACTCCAGTTGTACACTTAATATAATCTGTAAAATGAAGCCCACAGCGGATTCGACAATTAACTTTTTGATACATTGCCTTTATACATTGAAACAATTTACCATTTACACCGTTCTTCAACAAAATTGGCCAAAGTAAATTTCTATCAATAGAATCAAATGCTTTTTCAAAATCAATAAAAGCAACATACAGTTTTCTATTACAAGAAAACTGTTTCTGAATAAATGAGAGGAGAGTAAACATATGATCTATTGTAGAATATCCCTTCCTAAAGCCAGCTTGGTGATCTCCTGTAATATCATTAATTGTAACCCATTCCTGTAACCTCTTATTGATAATGGTGCTATATAATTTACTGCTTATATTACAGAGAGAAATTCCTCTGTAATTATTTGGATTACTGGCGTCCCCTTTCTTAAATAATGGTAAAATTATTGATTCTGACCAACTTTCTGGAAATATGCCATCATCAAAAAGTTTATTGAATAGTTTCAGGAAAAACTGAATTGTATCTTCTGTTCCATTTTTAAAGAATTCACCAATAATAAGATCAGGACCTGCAGCTTTATCATTCTTTAGTTTACGCATGGCGGACACAACTTCATCCACTGAAATCGGACGATTAAGATGGTCATCTGTTTCCTCATTGACTTGCATAGTATACTCAACCTCTTGCACAACATCTTTATCTAACAGAGAACGAAAATGTTCAAACCACGTGTTAACAGTAATGCAACGTTTTGAGTGACTTCTTTTAAATGATGCCTTTTTAACGGATTTCCAAAATGCCTGTTGGTCATTCAATGTGGACACCAAGCTGTTCAATAATGCTAGATTAAAGAATCTTCTCTTTCTTTTCAGAAGATTTTTATATTCTCTTCTAGCAATAGTATACATACATCTGACCTCATCGCTTAAAGTTTTTCTAAATCTTTTTAACAATCTTCGGACATTCCGTTTGGCTGTTAAACATTCAAAGTCGAACCAATCACTATTTGTGTTTGTCTTGTTACTATGCAAGTATCTTTTCATATTTTCAGCATTATCTTTAATACAGTCATTGAACACGTTCAAAGCATCATCTACATCTACATCAATCAAATTCATAGCAGATTGAAATTTCAAACGCGTCTCCTCTTTCTGTAAATTTGATCTATAAACATGACCATTTTCATCACTCCACACAAATTTTTCAGTCACTGTGTCACTGTCACAAACATCCGTTCCAAATGTATTTTCATTTGGGAAAGTAATATGTAACTGAACAGGAAAATGGTCCGAATCAATGCGATCAGATATATATAAGGTACAATCATTACAAACAGAAGAAAAAAGATCTTTAGAAATAAGAAAATAATCGTTCACGCTGCACCCATTCTCAGATATGTAAGTATAGCGACCCTGATGGTCGCCATTACAAACTCCATTCAAAATATACAAACCAAATGCAGCACACAAATTCAACAACATTTTACCGTAATTATTTAAAACTGAATCTTCAGATCTGCGATCTGTACATGACGGTTGACTATTCGTCAACGAGTCAATACCAAAACAGTCGTAAATTTCTGGAGAAAAATTTGACGTTCTGCTGTTCAGATCTCCACAAAGTAATATTTCCGCATCACCTAACGACAGCAAACAATCAACGAGACATTCTTCCAAAACAGAGATTCCGTTATCAATATCGAAATATGTATAGTAAGGTGAACCTTCTGGCTGAACATAAGCACAAATAAACAAAACATTTTTTGAAGTACCAAACATATGTTTATCGATAACAAATGCACATATATTAGTTTGTTTAATATCAATCCATGTTATGAAAGGAACCAACTGGTTTTTTACCAAACAAACCAATCCCCCAGATCGTCTCCCTTGGGACGAAAGCTTTACCGCTGGTTTGCAAAATACAGTATAGCCAACAAAAACATCTGTGTGACACTTTTCCAAAAATGTTTCTCCAAAGCATATGAAATCAAACTCACACACATACGAAACAAAATCTTTTTCAGTAACTTTGGAAAATAAACCGTTAACGTTCCATGAGAGAAAAGAGATCGTTTTACTCAAGCACGGGTACACATCTGAGTCCTTATTATGCACATGGTTATTATCATACATATGAAAACTTTCAGTTATTTTCGATTTTGATTCTACATCCGACTTATATCTGTCGCGTACATCATTCAAAGAACACGTCTGCCAACCATGAAGGTCGGGAGTAACGCTTTCAATCAACTCTTCTCCACGTGAATTAAGCCCTTCACATGAGAGACAGTCGCCAATAGGCCTATGTCCGTCGTGCGTGGAGATGTGCACCGGTGTTAGTTTTTGTTCGTTCCCTTTGGAAAAGGACGCATACATTTTATCATGAACGGGCCGGCCAATGACCTATCTTAGTTCCACTAATTGTTCTGTGGCATTAAGCCCGAACTTTTTCCCGTCGATAACGAGATGGTCAAAAACCATTGCCACTCTCTTTCCCTCAGACCTGGCCTTTTTCAAATGTGGGGTCAATTTGCGCCTTAATTCACGCACCTTGCTGGAGAAATCTTCTCCGACAAAAATCTGACTCCCCTTCAACTTCATTTTGGCTTTAAGGATACGGATCTTGTCCTTATAAAAGGTGCATCGTGCAATGATAGGAGAGTCACGTTTTGCACTTAACCTGTGAACTCTATCAAAAGCCACCTCCCCTTCCACACCCATCTTTTCTGAAACAAGATCTTGCACTAATTTTTCACAGTCTTCATTTGTCTCCTTATCCTTTCGTTCCATGCCATAAAAAATGACATTCTGTCGTTTTGAACGTCCTTCCAAGTCATCAGATTTTCTCTCAAGATTGTTTACTTTGTCCATGAGCTCCGAGTTAGCTTTTTCAAGTTCTGCATTCTTGTTACGCAAGTCTTGTGTCTCTTCTCTAAGTTTTTTAACTTCCTCCTGTAATGAATTAAATTTGTCATTCAGGGCTTTCATCTCGTCTTTTACATCATCTAACTTACAGTCCATGGTCTTATCATGTTTTTGCATTTCTTGGAGCATGGCGATGACGTCGGCGGTCGTTGGTTCCCTGTTGGGAGAAGATACATGTGTCCCAAAAGTAGAAGATGCAGAGGCAGCAGGACTTGCGCTGGAACTCAGTAGTGTCTGCCTTGTGCTGCCTGTCTTGCCAGCAGATCGTGGTCCGGGGTTCATCTCGATGTCTCCACAGCGTTGCAATAAATGTCCGTAGTAAAAAAAGGTGAGGATCAACCCTACCACAACACCGGCTTGCACATTGCACATTTTCAATGTCCGTACAAACAGAGCATTTCTCTTCAAAACTCTTCGATGCATAAAAGCAATGTACACGGACTGAAAAGTACCACAAACGGAGCGGAAGCACAACGCCACCTCTGGCATGCTGCAGCCTACCTGGAATTTTTGCACAAGTAAGGGCTCTGGAACCAGGAGTAAGCGTTTTAAGTCAGACGGCTCGTCACACGTTGTCAACACTTCAATGCCGGAAGTAGCCCCCCGAAACAGAGAGAGAGATAGAGAGAGAGTGTGTGTGTGTGTGTGAGAGAGAAAGAGAGAGACAGAGACAGAGACAGACCAGAGGTAAAGACAGAGAAAGAAAGAGAGAGGAAAGAGAGAGAGAGACAGAGAAAGAGAGAGAGAGGGAGAGAGAGAGACAGAGAGAGAATGTATTGATTTGTTTTGCTTTGTTTTGTCTAGTTTCTCTACTGCATCTTTAAATTCACAGCCGTTCAAATAAACATTTTCCAACAGTATCATCATCTATTTTGTTTACAATGCAAAAGAGTTCGTTGACTGCATTATGTCTGTTCAATTGTTTTCTTCTGATATGTTATTTGTTGGAGTGGTCATGTCATTGCAAAAGACATACACATTTCTTTTTCCTTTGTTTTTGTTTTGTGTCGCTTTGTTTTGCTTTGTTTTTTGTTTTTGTTTTATTTAATTTTATTTATTTTATTTTATTTTATTTATTTGTTTTGTTTTGTTTGTTTGTTTTGTTTTGTTTGTTTGTTTTGTTCTGCTTTGTTTTGTTTGTTTTGTTTGGTTTTGGTTTTGTTTTGCTTTGCTTTGTTCGTTCTGAAAAATGTGGGTTATGTTAGATAATAAGTCTCATGGGGGATATTTGTTTGAGTAGCCGCACACACTTTTGTTGTGATGTCAACTTGTTTGCCCAGTTCAGTGTGTTTTGTGGCATCAGTGTTTGTTTACGTCATATTAGTCGGGTCCTTAATCATGCTCGTGCAAGCATATCTGTCACTTTCACTGGAGGCAATGACAGGCACATGAGAGTCATTTGATTAACTCTTCATGCTCTACAAAATATTCTACAGGCACATGAAAAAAAAAACCGAATGACCCTCCACAACAAAATGAGTCGGCTATCACGTTTTGGTCACACTTAGTTTACTTAGGAATCTACATGTAAAGTGTATTCATTTCCTTTTTGTGAAAACCATTTTGAAATCTGTTTACTTTCTGCCATTGCAGCTATGAAAGAAAAGGACACCTCTCCAATTTGCTATTTTGAGAGAAATCAAAGAAAACCAAATAAGAGAATTTTTACCATAACTTTTCCTTAGCAGTCAAGACTCAATTTTTATACATAGAAATGCCTTTTATGTGCGGTTCGATGGGTCTAGTGCAGAAACTGATGGGCTGTTTGGTCTTTGAAAATGTCTGTATTTCAGACTTTTTTTAAAAACTTTAATAAAAACCGCCCTTAGATAGTTGAGTAGACATTTTTAAATAACACTTAACAGGGACAGAATCAAATTATCAATTTTTTTTCAAAGAGCATAATGTGCATGGAGATTAAAGTACCTGTTTAAATCAAAATCATTAAATCGACATCTGACACCACTACGTTCTTTTCCTTCAGCTAACGATAAAGACTGCACAACAACAAGCCATTCATTTCATGCTAAAAGGTCACTTTGGATAAAGTTTTATACTCTACATCCACAAGGTACAGACACATAAAATATTGTTTTATTATGTTCTAAGAACGGTCAAACCATTTCACCAATTCCCTTTTATCGACGCTTCCAACAATGACGATTTTCTTCATCCAACATCGTCGTTTCCAAAAGGTTACATTTTGTCCCCTTTTATGTCTGTTTTAATGCGGTTTCTGTTTTTTTAGCAGAGGTGAAGGCGAAAATGTTATTGCCTTTAGCACATCAAAGACTCATCATCACCATGATGTGCCCTGCTGCATGGCGTTTACGATCATGGCCCTCTGTATATAATCTATCCCTTCTTGCCACAAGCATATCTTCCACCCTCTCTATCCTCAGCCACTCTGCAAGTCCGTCCAATATTTTTTCGCTGGGTCTACCTGGTGCCCTCTTTCCCTCCAAGTTTCCTGTTGCGACCAGGTGCTCTAATTCCCTTTTCTCATCAAAGAATATTACCTCTAAAATTTCTGCTCATCCTGAACGCCTGTCTGATGTTTGTTTTTATACGGTTACTGTTACCTTTGTTTTTGTCTAAAAAAAAAGCCCAGCCGACTGCGTAGAGCCATATCAGGGCTATAACCGATTCAAAACATACACAATACTTCAACAGGAAAAAGAAAAGGAAATGAAGTACACGTATCAAATGCACACGTGCACGCAATCTAAGGAGATGCCCTTCCCGTTGACCACTCCGTTCAATTTATTGCACAGGGTATTTTTTAGAAGTATACATGAATACAAATTTAAACTCAACAAAGGACACCCAAACAAATATATATATATATATATATATATATATATATATATATATACATATATATATATATAATATATATATGTATATATATATATATATATATATATATATATATATATATATATATATATATATATAAACTGGCCTAAATTACCGAAAATTGCTCTAGCATATCTCACTTCCCTAAAACCAAAAATGTAACCGATGCATGCACACAATCATCAACCCTAATAGAAAGTATTAGGATCTTATCGAATACATACAGGTGAATGGACCAGCATGACAGAAAATGATAGAAAGAACTGACAGAAAGCAAAAGAGGAAGAATGAAACAAAGAGGGTGAGAGGAAAGGGGAAACTTCTAGCACAGAATTTCCAGAAGGTGGGGATGCTATTTATACGGAAAGCCCCCGGCATCCCCACTGGGTTTTTTTTATACGGCTAATATCTCTCTCTGCCAAGATATTTCAACAGCTTGTGTCTCGCACATACAGCCACAAAGCTGGGTGTGGATGGTGTGTTTTAGTTCTTTCTGCATAAAGAAATAGTCATAAAAAGATAGTATTTTGGAATTTACAAGAAAGGGGTAAGAGATAAAGAGATAAAGAGAGAGAGAGAGAGAGGCAGACAGATAGACTGAGAAAGAGACAGAGACTGAGACAGAGACAGAGGCAGAGACAGAGACAGAGACAGAGAGACAGAGATAGAGAGATAGAAAAAGGGAAGGGGAGTGAGAAGAAGAACAAGAAAACCATACATTTTTTTTTCAAGGTAAATGGCATAGCGACTTAATATTTGTGTTCATGTAGCCCACGCCCATGGAGGGAGAAAGAGAGAGAAAGAGGCTCAGAGAGAGAGAGAGAGAGAGAGAGAGAGAGAGAGAGAATGAGATAGAGAGAGATAGGGAGAGATAGACAGTGAGAGAAAGAGATAGAGAGATAGAGACAGAGAGAGAGATAGCTAGAACAAGAGAGAGATAGCGAAAGAGAGAGAGAGAATGAGCATGAGATAGAGAGAGATAGTGAGAGATAATGAGAGATAGATATATATAGAGATAGAGAGAGATAGCTAGAACAAGAGAGAGATAGTGAAAGAGAGAGAGAAATTAAGAGAGAGAGAGAGAGAACAAGAGAGAGAGAGACAGTGAGATAGAGAGAGAGAGACAGAGACAGATAGAAAGAGACAGAGAGAGAGATTAAGATAGAGAGAGATGGAGAGAGGGTGAGAGAGAGTGAGTGAGAGAGACAGGGTTAGAAAGAGAGAGAGAGGGTGAGAGAGAGAGGGCCTGGGGAGGGGGATGAAAGAATGAGACAGACAGACAGACAGACAGAGAAAGACAGAGAGAGAGAGAGAGAAAGACACAGAGAGAGAGAGAGACACAGAGACAGAGAGAGAGACATTTAGTCATTTAATGCAGACAGATATTAACTTAAAACTGGGATTAAAAAATGGAATCGCGTATAATAATGAGGTTGTCTTAAGTTTTTATTAGCACATTGCAAGTAGATAAAAAAAAAAAAGTTTCAAATAGAATATTTATATACATGTGGTGAAGTGTTCGTTTACAACGATTCAATGATGTACATGACTTGATGTTACTGGGCAATGTATAACAGACATAGGTACGAAAAAAGGAGATGCTCGCATCAAATACATCTAACCTTTTTTTTTCTAAACTTTTTCTTTATTCAGTTTAGACTAGTAATAACTAATGCAAAACAAAACAGCAAAGCATTATAACAAGACATTTGAAATCATGTAGATTATCTTGAAATAACATCTACGTACGCATCCACGTGAAAAATAGTTAGCAACAATAAACAAAAACATTAACAATATGAACAACAAAAAGAAAGCAACACGCAATTTGTCAACATACACGGTTTTAGAAATCAGACTCGCTATCACATTTTCAATACATGTACATTATGTTGACAGGAAGTGTATCGTAATTTGAATAGATAATACCAAGTTTCGGTTGTTATTAAAGGTAAATACGGTAGTCATTTTGTTTTAAGGTAAGCAAATTCCATGTCAGTTTTTTTTAATTGTATATTTGTGAGGAAAGGGGAATTGAAGCACCTGGTCACTACCGGAAAGCTGGTGGGAAAGAGAGCACCAGGGAAAAAATAGTGGACGGACTTGCAGAGTGGCTAAGGACAGAAAGGGTGGAAAGATGTGCTTGCGACAACAAGGGATAGATGCATATGGAGGGCCATGATCGCTAACGCCATGTGGCAAGGCAGAGACAGAGACAGAAACAGAGAGAGACAGAGACAGAGACAGAGAGACAGAGAGAGACATACAGATGATACACAGACAGAGACAGAGAGACAGAGACAGAGAAAGAGAGATGAATGAAACAATGAAATGGAATGAAATTTTATTCTGTGAAATAAAAATAGAACCTCGTTCCCGACAGTTTTGGTATAGAACTTATACCAAATTACATATTTCGATATGTGCATGTGCCATTGAAATACTAGCAAGAGAGACATACAGAGAAAGATAACTTGAAACATGAAAATACTTTATTACACTCAAGAATAACAGCCCTGGACACCACTGGCCTTGTCTTACAACCAGTCTTGCTACATTACACGTATAAGGTATGTATGAAACATCAAATAGTGAAATACATTTATCAGCATAAAATAAGTGTATTAACAGTGAATTGGAGAGACAGAGAGACAGAGACAGAGACACAGAGAGAGACAGAGACAGAGACAGAGCCAGAGACAGAGACAGAGCCAGAGACAGAGACAGAGAGACAGAGAGAGACAGATACAGAGAGAGAGAGAGACACAGAGAGACAGAGAAAGAGACAGTCAGACAGACAGACAGAGAAAGAGAGAGTAAGAGAGAGAGAAAAGAGACAGACAGACACAGGCAGACAGACAGACACAGACAGACAGGCACAGACAGAGAGAGAGAGAGAGACAGAGACAGAGAGAGATAGGAAAAAAAGAGAGTGAGAGTGAGAAATAATGGAGAGATAGAGAGGGGCGACAGACAGGGAGAGAGAGGGACCAAAAACAAGAACAAGGACATGACCCGTTTTCACGTAAGGAGGCCAAATTTCATTTTGGAGGTTTTAAGATATTCATATCACTCAGAAGTAGAAGAAATGTTCTTTCCAAAGGTGTTTAGAACAGTACTCGAAGTTTTAGCTGTCTAATTGGAGTAGGCGAAGAAGTGGCCACAATTATTTAGAACATTTCAGTTAAAGGTAGGCACTAAGTTTTCCAGTTTTGTTGTCCTTCGGTGGAATCACTGTTAAAACCTCAAAGCTTTAAGAACTTGCAGACTAAGGTGTGTGTGTGTGTGTGTGTATGTATGTGTGTGTGTGTGTGTGTGTGTGTGTGTGTGTGTGTGTGTGTGTGTGTGTGTGTGTGTGTGTGAGTGTGTGTGTGTGTGTGTGTGTGTGTGTGTGTGTGTGTGTGTGTGTGTGTGTGTGTGTTCTTTTTTTCTCTTCTTTTTTTTCTAAAGAATTATATACACTGAGACCCCAAACAGTTCGATTTCTGTAAACACTGCTTAACAAACAGCTTTGTTTTGAAAAGGATATACCCTTTTAAAAATGCTATTTAAACAGAGTTCCTGGTTAATTTTTACTGCCATAGCTCATCATATTATAAATGGACAGTTATTGAGTACAGGAAACCATCAAATTTGGAAATCACCCCAAATGACCCTCAACATGTTTTTCTTATGGTTGTGGTTTGGTTTGGCACCAGAGACTTTGCCCACCCCCACCCCCACCCCCACCACATAAACACTCCAACCTCCTTTCTGTGACATCATGTCATACATTTTATGTACAAAGGAGAGAGAGATAGAGAGGGAGAGAGAGAGAGAGAGAGACAGACAGACAGACAGACAGACAGACAGACAGATAGACAAACAGACAGAGATAAAGACATCAGAGAGAGACAGAGAGATAGACAGACAGACAGACAAACAGACAGAGATAAAGACATCAGAGAGAGACAGCCAGACAGACAGACAGACACACAGATAGACAAACAGACAGAAACAAAGACACCAGAGAGAGACAGAACGGTAGACAGAAAGAGAGACAGATAGAGACAATTAGAGAGATAGCGTTAGAGAAAGAAAGAAGGGGAGAGACACAGAGAGAGAGAGAGAAACTGAGGGAGACAGACAGAGAGACATAGAAATGAACAGAGACAGACAAAGACAGAGACAGAGACCGAGAGAAACAGAAAGAAAGAAAGACAGACAGACAGAAAGAAAGAAAGAAAGAAAGAAAGGAAGGAAGGAAGAAACAGTGAGACAGACAGAGAGAGAGAGAAAGAGAGAGAGAGAGAGAAGGAGAGACCAAGAGAGTTAGAGAGAGAGACAGAGACAGACAGACAGACAGAGAGAGAGAGAGAGAGCACTATGTCTCCTCACAGGCACTTGAGAATGACTTACTGACATGTTTTGTCACAAAAAGACCAAGAAAGACCCACATCCCTATAGTGTGATACCAAATAACCTCCAGTTTCTTTCCAAACAATAAATAGGTTAAAAATACGTGCACACACACACACATAGACACACACACAGGAAGAAAGACAGGCTGTTAGAAAAAACCACAGGCTGCACTCTATTCAGTTTACTCAAGAATTCCCAAGACACGATATCCCGAAACTGACCGCGACTAATATATTCATGCTTGGAGTCTTCTTCTTCTTCTTCTTCTTCTTCTGTTTCTGTTTCTTTCTTCTTCTTCTTCTTCTCTTCTCTTCTTCTTCTTCTTTCTTTTTTTTTTTTTCTTTTTTCTTCTTCTCTTTCTTCTTCTTCTTCTTCTTCTTCTTCTTCTTCCTTCTTCTTCTTCTTCTTCTTCTTCTTCTTCTTCTTCTTCTTCTTCTTCTTCTTCTTCTTCTTTTCTTCTTCTTCTTCTTCTTCTTCTTCTCTTCTTCTTCTTCTTTCTTCTTCTTCTTCTTCTTCTTCTCCTCCTTCTGCTTCCTTTTTTTTCTTCTTCCTCCGTCTCTTTCTTCTTCTTCTTTTCTTTCTTTTCTTCTTCTTTTCTTTCTTCTCTCTTCTTTCTTTCTTTCTTTCTTTCTCTCTTTCTTCTCTTTCTTTTCTTCTTCTTTCTTTTCTTCTTCTTTCTTTCTTCTTTATCTCTTTCTTTCTTCTTTATCTCTTTCTTTCTTTCTTTCTCTCTTTTCTTTCTTCTTTATCTCTTTCTTTCTTTCTCTTCCTCTTTCTTTCTTCTTATCTCTTTCTTTCTTTCTTTCTTTCTCTTCTTTCTTTCTTCTTCTTTCTTTCTTCTTCTCTCTCTTTCTTTCTTCTTTATCTCTTTCTTTCTTCTCTTTATCTCTTTCTTTCTTCTTTATCTCTTTCTTTCTTCTTTCTCTCTTTCTTTCTTTCTTTCTCTCTTTCATTTCTCTTTTCTTTCTTTCTTTTCTCTTTCTTTCTTCTTTATCTCTTTCTTTCTTCTTATCTCTTTCTTTCTTCTTTATCTCTTCTTTCTTTCTTACCTTTCTCTCCTATTGTCCTATTGTCGCCAACCTCTTTATAGAAAACTTCGAGGAGAAAGCTTTGACGTCTTTCCACACTCCTCCACGCTACTGGGGCCGCTACATGGATGACACTATGACTGTGCTGAAAAGATCGGTGATCGAAGACTTCACGAACCGATCTCAACAACTATCTCCCGCCATCAAGTTCACCTACGAGGTAGAAGAGAACGGCAGCATCGCGATGCTGGATACCCGCATCACTCGGACGGAGACAGGCCTCGCCTTCTCCGTCTAGAGAAAGCCGACCCACACGGACCAGTACCTACAATTCGACAGTCACCAGCCACTGGAACACAAGACTTGGAGTAATCCGCACCCTCACCCACCGAGCAAGACCATCTGCTCTGCTGACACCGTTAGGGAAGAAAAGGTGCATACATCAAGAAAGTACTCAGTGTGTTGGGATACCAAAAGTGGGCCTGGGATATTCCGGGGGGCAAGAAAACCATACCCCACCCCTCCACTGAACGGCAAACCCCTTCAAAAGGGCACGTCTCCATGCCGTACATCAGCGGCGTCACTGAGGCTCTCAGTAGGAAGATCAGGAATTGGGAGTCAGTGTCCACGCCAAGCCCACTAACACCATCAGAAGCCAGTTAGTCCACCCCAAAGACGAAACAGACAAATTGGACAAATCAAGGGTGATATACGAGATAGACTGCCAGGACTGTGACCAAAGTTACATTGGCGAAACTGAGCGCAACTTGCAAGAAAGACTCAAAGAACACAACGTGAGTCCTCTCCAGTGGGGGAACATCTGACCCACACCCAACATCACTTTCAAAAGGACATGTGCAAGTTCTTGACAAAGAAGCAGGATGGTTCCAGAGGGGAGTAAAGGAGGCAGTCTATATCGCCGCAAGGAACCCCCTCAATGTGACCGGGGCCGAGCAACCTGCCATCGGTGTACCCCTCACTCATGCAGTCGCGCTGTCGTGAGTTCGCTCACGGCGGTGCGCACTGAAGCCAGTTCTCAATCCAGCAGTTGCGCTGAAGAAGTCGGCCGGATCGCCGATGAAAGCTACGCAAGTGAGTAGCTATTTTACTGAGAGACGTGTTTAGTATGGTAGTCATTATTTCCTTTTCTTCTTCTTCTTTTGTTTTTTTCTGGGTTTTTTTTTTTTTTTCGACATTTAGCTTTTCTTCCATTTCTTCTTCAGTTCAATTTTTCTTCATCTTCTTGAACTTGATCTTTTCTTTTCTTCTTCTTTCTCATCTTCTTCTTCAACTTTTGAGGCATTGGCGCTCCGGGGCCAATCTGCACCCTCCGTGGTGTTTCTTGTTAACTTGGCGGTCGTACAAGTCGTTATTTTGTCTGACAGACTCGGTCTTATATTGTGAAATAAGCCGTGCAGATTGGTTAAAATCTACTCCCTGAGCAGATAGGTGGAAATCTACTCCTTGAACAGATTGGTGGAAATCTACTCCATTCTCGCATCTGTTTCATAGCACACTTTTTGTTTTCTTTCTAACCCTCACCACTAATATCTCGCTGATTGGGCTTAAACTTGCTAGCGTGTAAGAAAAAAAAAAAAGGGGGGGGGGGGAGGGGAGTCCAACACCCTGTGTTGTCCCCAATACTGATCTTCCTAACGGTTTTTTTTTCTTCTCCCACCCCCAGCCCCCAAGGGTTGTGCACTAGTTTCACTATCACGTAATTCCCATCATTTCTCTAGATCGATGGATGCTATTTGTTGCTGTTGTTTTTTGTTGCAATTACGTTTTTTTTTCTTCTCTTTCTCCTTACAGTGTCCACGTTTACGAAGTAAAGCAACGTGTACCTCGACATTCTTAGCACGATGTCATATCGACCTCAAATAACATCAGTTGATGTCGAGTTATATTGGAAATCGGCGAGATTCTGTGATAAAAGTCATTATTTTTTTGTAATCCGATACGCATACACGCATAGAAACACGCAATACGCATCACACATACAAACACGCAAACGCCTGCGGGGTGCGCGTCCTGCATAAAAGATATTCCCTGCACATAAATACATGTTAACATTACAATACTACATACATACATCATACATACATACATACATACTATACATACATACATAACATACATACATAGATACATACATGTACATACACTGATATACACATACAGAAGGCACGCACGCAAATGCATGTACACAGAACACAAACCACCTGCGGGCGTACGTACATACAAACGCAAGCGTATACATACCACACCCACACACACACACACACACACACACACACACACAACACACACACCACGACGCCAGCGCGACGCGCACGCACCACACACAGCACACACAACACACACCCTCACACACACACAACACACACACACATCACAACACACACACACATTCACACACACATACACACACACACACCATACACAACACATACACACACACACACACACACACCATACACATACACACATGCATTCACACACACACAGCACAACACACACACACACACCACACACACACACACACATACACACACAAACACACACACACACACACACACACACACACAACACACACACACACACTACAAAGAAACACCCACACACACTCCTTCTTGATATCTTCTCTCTTTGATATATTCTTTCTTCCTCTATGCTCAATAACAGTGTCTGTTTTCACTCCATTCTTGGTAAATGAAGGGTTGGGGATAATGCTACAGAAGTGGTGCAGCTGATGTGGGTGGAGACATCATCATCACCACTAGCATCAACAAGAAAAACAACAACAATGACAACGACAATAGCAAAAATCTGTTTCTGGTTTTGTTTGCTTGTTTCTTTGTTTTTTTTCTTTGCTTGTTTTCGTTTCTTTTTCCTCTTC
>CM060311.1:26844151-26849151 GCA_030674185.1 Monoplex corrugatus | reverse complement strand
CACACAGACCCATACACACACACACACCCATACACACACACACACACACACACACACACACACACACACACACACACACACACACCACACCACACACCACACCCACACACCACACACACACACACCATCACACACACAGCACACCAACACCCACTCACAACACACACACACAATCACGCACCTCACACACACACACACACATACTGACACACACACACACACACACACACACATACAACACACACACACATAACCACGTACACACACAACTAACGCACACACACAAACACACACACACACTCACACACACACAACACACACACAACACGACACAGCGCACGCGCGTCAACACACACATCACATACACACACATACACATACATGCACACATAAATAATACACACTCCTGCACCGCGCTCACAGACACTACAACACACACACTACATCACACACCACACACACCAAAACACAACAACACACAAAGATAGGAACAGAACAGATGATTAATATAACAAGACATTTTCTATTAGATACGCGCTCTGATTCTAGTTTTGCTATTATTGTCGTTGGTGTTGTTGCTTTGTTTTGATTATTGTTGTTGTTGTTGTTGTTGTTGGTTTCCTTTTTGCTATTTGTATGACCGCGGGGTGGTCACATTTATGTGTGGATTGCCTGGAAGATGAACCTGTAGATAGAGTGCAGAATGGACACCGTGACCATGGACAACCACTGTAGCGATAAACAGAACACTTTAACCCTTTGGCTCCTGCATCCTGTCCAACAGCATCCGGCATTGTCAACCATGCTAGAAAAGCAAAAACCAAACCCTTAATTTGATTCCATCACCCTAGGAAGCTTGTGGATAAAGCGAGGGAGTCAAAGGGTTCGGGTTTTTTGGCAGTTGGGGGATAGGATGCGGGAGTCAAAGGGTTAAATCAATACATCAACAAATACTGCGCTTCGCGAGACACTGCTGGCGTAGCAAAGAAGAACTGGTGGGGGACGTTCTACTATGGAGACCTAGTCACGGCAAACAAAGACCAGGACGTCCAAAGAAGACCTTCATCGACCAACTGATCGATGATACGGGCTGTCAGTATGATGAACTACCTACAGCTATGTCTGACAGAGAAAGATGGAAGAAATGTGTCATGGATAGCCGAGCAAGCTCGACATGATGATGATGATGAAAAGGCCAGCCCCATCTGCTCTCATAACCAACACTGCCAGTTTGAAAGACATACCGAATAAGTTGACTACTGCAGTGCACGCAGGTCACAATCAGAGTTTCATCATCAAAATCCCCATCATCATCATCATCCCCATCATCATCATCATCCCCATCATCATCATCATCATTATAATCATCATCATCATCATCATCATCATGTGCCTTGCCGCACTGCGTTGGGGATCGTTGCCCTCCATACAAGTCTATCTTTTGTCGCTGAAAGTACCCGTGTAATCTCTCTGTTTGCTGCAAGCATATCTCTTGCCCTTTCCGTCCTCATCCACTCCGAAAAAAAACGTCCCGTATTTTCTCTCCGGGTTTACCTGATGCTCCTTTTCCCCTCCAGCTTTCCTGTCGTGTCTAGGTGCTCAAATTTCTCTTGCCTCATAAAAAAAGTGTCCTATAAATGTTGCTTGTTTTTTTTCCTAATCTTGTTCATAAATGTTCTTTTTTGTGTTTGCCTCTTTCAAGACTGCCTCGTTTGTTTTTCTTTGCAGTCAGTGAACTCTTAATATTCTCGTTAGAAAATACTTCATTTTTGTTCTGATTTTGCGTGTTGAGTGTCCACGCTTTGCATCCGTACTACAGTCACATTTTAACAGCTGCTATTCAACACAAAGAGTGGTCGCCGGAAGCAGAATCCAGTGCTAGACAACTTCTTCCCATGCAGCTCCACGCGCCTACAAGATCGGTCTTCGATTGCACATAAAGATCCACACGAGTGTTGAAGATCGGTATACCCAGGTACACAATCTAGGGGATCTGTTTTTTTCTTTCCCTGTTGAGGTACGGTATGTGTTTATTGAAGCCGTTATAGCCCTCTATATGGCTCTATGCAGTCGGCTGGGCTTTAAGCAACAATAAAAATAAGAATAAGAATGAAGTTCAAGATTACCTGTTCGTATCCAAACTAACTGAGAACACTGCCTACCAAGCTCCCATACTAACAACAATCATTGCCCAGTCGTGGAGGTAGATCACGAGTGAGAGATCCCCTCTCCCACTCACTCACCCTTCCTGATGAGAAGACCAATAGCCCGGTCCTCTAAAGACAGTCCCCCATGAACCACTAACACACACACACACACACACACACACACACACACACACACACACACACACACACATACACACACACACACACACACACACACTCACACACAAAATCAGCTAGAATTCACTTAAGTCCTGAAAGTGATAGAGGAAATCAGAACTGAAGTCATCACAAGATTAAGGGGCAGAAGGTGGGACAACGTTCACGATGTTATAATGATTGATTAACCCTTTGACTCCCTCACCCTACCCACTAGCGTCCTGTATCGTCTTCAATGATAGCAAAGCGAAAATGTTAACCCTGACTTCCTCACCCTGTTACCCTTTGACTCCCTCACCCTATCCGCCATCTTTCTGCATGCAGGAAGCTGGTAGATAGGATGAGAGAGTCAAAGGATTAAGTTTTCGCAACTGGTGGATAGATTGCGGGAGACAAAGGGTTAACTTTTTTCTGTGATTAGAAAGACACGTTATATCGATATTACAACAACAAAAAAAAGATGGATTTCGATTTGATGATTTGAGTTCAGCGTGACGTTTTTTGCGCCAGTCGTTTAAATCTTTGGCTTACTGACCATATCATCTAGTTTATTGTACTGCCAGCCACGATGACATTACATTCACTTAACCCTTTTATTCCTCACCCTATCCACCAGCTACGTAGTCAGCCATGATCTATAGCAAAGCAAACACTTAAATTAAACTTGTTTATTTCGTCATTTATGAACCAATTTCCTGCATTCTTAGCCATGATGATGATAATGACGATGATGATGATGATGATGATGATGATGATGATGATGATGATGATGATGATGATGATGATGATGATGATCATCATCATCATCATCATCATCATCATTATCATTATCATCATCATGTGCCTTGCCACATGGCGTTAGCGATTATGGCCCTCCATATGCATCTAGTCCTTGTTGCCGCAGGCGCATGTTCCACCTTCTCTGTCTTCAGCCTCTCCGCAAGTCCGTCCAATATTTTTTTCCCTGGGTCTACCTGGTGCTCTCTTTTCCTCCAGCTTTACTGTAGTGACCAGGTGCTCCAATTTCCCTTTCCTCATAAAATGTCCCATTTCATTCTACGAAGGCGTATGTAAAACCACAATTCAGCGATGTTTATTTTGTAAATGTCTGTTTTCCTGAGTGTCCATCCTTCTGCCCCATATGTCATCAATGTCCATATTAGATATTTCATTAATGCACGTTAGCAGCGAACCAAAAAGACCTGAAGTCAAAGTCTCCTTCACACAGCCGATACAACTCTTCCTTGGGGTGCATTTTGGTGAGATGATTCATCATCATCATCATCATCATCATCATCATGTGTCCTGCCACGTGGTGTTGGCGACCATGGCCCTCCATACGAATCTATCCCTGTCCTTGCAAGTATCTCTCTCACCCTCTCCGTTTTCAACTACCCTGCGAATCCGTCTAATATCTTTTTCCCTGGGTCTACCTGGTGTTCTCATTCCATCCAGCTCTTCTGTATCAGGTGTTCAAATTCCGCTTTCCTCATAAAACGTCCTATAAATGTTGCTTGTCTTTTCCTAATCTTCTTTATTCGTGATCTTCTTGTGTCTGCCTCTTTCGAGACTGTCTTGTTTGTTTTCTTTGCTGTCCATGGAAGAACTCTCAATATTCTTTTTTAAATTCTTCTGAGATAATTAAACCATATCATTTTTCGATGATGAATACACTGGTGGACTGGTGTTGCCCCCATTCTTACTCTGGTCTTGGTGTTTCTGATTACATAGCGTCTGGTCCTGCTTGACAGTTCTTAAACAGTTAACAAGACACACCTCGAGGGTGCAGGATGGGACCCAGAGCACCACTGCCTCGCCACTCACTGGACAATCACCTCCCAAGCGCCTGATGCCATTCGATAGTCATTACATCAAACAAGCAGGGGGTGGGGATGGGGGCTGTCCATACGTTGCATGACCCATTCGGACCCAATCATCTCTTACCTTGTTTACAAACCGAATGGCAAGCCTGGTCCTGTAGCCCGTTGACAATTCAGTTTTCTCAATCAGCTTATCTCACAGATAGTGACTTTGCGCTCCAGGGACTTGATCGGAATCGAGGTCTGGCACTAGTATGGTCAGGTGGGGATGAACATGGAACCGATGAACTTGGGTTTTGTTTCATTAGAGATGCTGATGATCATGGTACTATGGAATTCCATCTAGAATTGAGACTGCGTGACAGGGCTGTACTCAACGATTACTATCATAATGTATCCTGGCGTCAACCAGGCCTGAGAGATACTGATACCAGCGATGCTGGTAAGAAGATTTGGGCAACACCCTCAATGACGCATCCGTGATATGGATGTGTGGTCCCAGTCTTTCGAATGAGCCCATAGCACGCCCAACTCTGGGTAGGAGCCAGTTAGAGCCGAAAAATCCCACAATGATTTTTGGAGGGACGGATGGGGATTTGAACCCACAACCTCTCAGTCTGTAGTTCCTTGTGCTAACCACTACACCACGGCGACTGGTACGGTGGCAGACCTAGCCAGACCCGATATTTTTTCTTCTTATTTTTATATCTCATATAATTTTCGTGTCATACACATATTTGGCACAAATATACAGCACACATGGCACATTCAGTAAAAAGTATGTTTCAGTGTTGTTGGTTTTGGTTTTAGTGTAATATTACACTATGAACAAAACATTGAAAAACATTAATAGAAT
>CM060311.1:26831651-26836651 GCA_030674185.1 Monoplex corrugatus | reverse complement strand
AGAAGCAAAAAAGCATACAAAAAGTCATATGACTTAGATATAGAAGCATACAAAAAGTCATACAAAATGCATATGACTTAGATAAAGAAAAGCATACAAAAAGTCATATGACTTAGATATAGAAGCAAAAAAGCATACAAAAAGTCATATGACTTATAGATAAGAAGCAAAAAAAGCATACAAAAAGTCATATGACTTAGATATAGAAGCAAAAAAGCATACAAAAAGTCATATGACTTAGATATAGAAGCAAAAAAAAGCATACAAAAAAGTCATATGACTTAGATAAGAAGCAAAAAAGCATACAAAAAGTCATATGACTTAGGATATAGAAGCAAAAAAGCATACAAAAAGTCATATGACTTAGATATAGAAGCAAAAAAGCATACAAAAAGTCATATGACTTAGATATAGAAGCAAAAAATCAAACAAAAGTGCATAGTTATTTAGATATAGAAGCAAAAAGCATACAAAAAGTCATATGACTTAGATATAGAAGCTAAAAAGCATACAAAAAGTCATATGACTTAGATATAGAAGCAAAAAGCACAAAAAGTCATATGACTTAGATATAGAAGCAAAAAAGCATACACAAAAGTCATATGACTTAGGATATAGAAGCTAAAAAGCATACAAAAAGTCATATGACTTAGATATACAGAAAGCATACAAAAAGTCATATGACTTAGATATAGAAGCAAAAAGCATACAAAAAGTCATATGACTTAGATATAGAAGCAAAGCATACAAAAAGTCATATGACTTAGATATAGAAGCAAAAAAGCATACAAAAAGTCATATGACTTAGATATAGAAGCAAAAAAGCATACAAAAAGTCATATGACTTAGATATAGAAGCAAAAAAGCATACAAAAAGTCATATGACTTAGATATAGAAACAAAAAAGCATACAAAAAGTCATATGACTTAGATATAGAAAGCATACAAAAAGTCATATGACTTAGATATAGAAAGCATACAAAAAGTCATATGACTTAGATATAGAAGCAAAAAAGCATACAAAAAGTCATATGACTTAGATATAGAAAGCATACAAAAAGTCATATGACTTAGATATAGAAAGCATACAAAAAGTCACATGACTTAGATATAGAAGCAAAAAAGCATACAAAAAGTCATATGACTTAGATATAGAAAGCATACAAAAAGTCATATGACTTAGATATAGAAAGCATACAAAAAGTCATATGACTTAGATATAGAAGCAAAAAAGCATACATAAAGTCATATGACTTAGATATAGAAAGCATACAAAAAGTCATATGACTTAGATATAGAAGCAAAAAAGCATACATAAAGTCATATGACTTAGATATAGAAAGCATACAAAAAGTCATATGACTTAGATACAGAAGCAAAAAAGCATACAAAAAGTCATATGACTTAGATATAGAAAGCATACAAAAAGTCATATGACTTAGATATAGAAAGCATACAAAAAGTCATATGACTTAGATATAGAAGCAAAAAAGCATACAAAAGTCATATGACTTAGATATAGAAGCAAAAAAGCATACAAAAAGTCATATGACTTAGATATAGAAGCAAAAAAGCATACAAAAAGTCATATGACTTAGATATAGAAGCAAAAAAGCATACAAAAAGTCATATGACTTAGATATAGAAAGCATACAAAAAGTCATATGACTTAGATATAGAAAGCATACAAAAAGTCATATGACTTAGATATAGAAGCAAAAAAGCATACAAAAAGTCATATGACTTAGATATAGAAAGCATACAAAAAGTCATATGACTTAGATATAGAAGCAAAAAAGCATAAAAAAGTCATATGACTTAGATATAGAAAGCATACAAAAAGTCATATGACTTAGATATAGAAGCAAAAAAGCATACAAAAAGTCATTTGACTTAGAGATATAGAAGCACAAAAACATACAAAAAGTCATATGACTTAGATATAGAAAGCATACAAAAAGTCATATGACTTAGATATAGAAAGCATACAAAAAGTCATATGACTTAGATATAGAAGCTAAAAAGCATACAAAAAGTCATATGACTTAGATATAGAAGCAAAAAAGCATACAAAAAGTCATATGACTTAGAGATATAGAAGCAAAAAAGCATACAAAAAGTCATATGACTTAGATATAGAAAGCATACAAAAAGTCATATGACTTAGATAAAGAAGCTAAAAAGCATACAAAAAGTCATATGACTTAGATATAGAAGCTAAAAAGCATACAAAAAGTCATATGACTTAGATATAGAAGCAAACATTCCTTAGCATCAAATGTTCGTATATGTGCTTGTGTCAATATGGATCTGCTTTCGTCTGAGGAAAATCAAGGAAATTCAAAATGCAAATGCTTTTGTTGAATGTTTCAAACAGAGAGTAATAATGGATTTCACTGAAATGATCACATTCAAAATGGTGACAGGTTTGCCTTTCACAAGACGTTTAAAACTTCGAACTACATCGAACCCTTTCTGTTAATGAATGGACACATTCTGCCCTTTATGTTAATGAAAATGAATACATTTAGTCCCTTATGTTAATGAATATAGATACACTTAGCCCTTTATGTTAATGAATACAGATACATTTAGCTCTTCATGTTAATGAATGTAAATATATTTAGCCCTTTATTTGAATGAATATAGATACATGTAACCCCTTATTTAATGAAAATAGGTACACTTTGCCCTTTATGTTAATGAATGTACATACATTTAGCCCTTATGTTAATGAATATAGCTAAACTTAGCCCTTTATGTTAATGAATATAAATATATTTAGCCCTTTATTTGAATGAATATAGATACATGTAACCCCTTGTGTTAATGAATATGGATACACTTTGGCATTTATGTTAATGAATATCGATACATTTCGCCCTTTATGTTAATGAATACAGATACAATACAACAACAATACTTTATTTGTATACCGCAAAATCTTGATAAAATCAAATCTAAGCGCTAAAACAGACACACACACACACACACACACACACACACACACACACACACACACACACACACACACACACACACACACACACACACACACACACGCACACGGCTAAAATGGGGAGAAAGAATAAAGCAATGGAAAATTATAGAGAGCATATTATGTACAATTATATATTACAATGTGATTCCCCTCCGAGTGGAGACAGGCTGCAGAGGGGATTGAGTGAGGTCAGGATTTTATGCAGAGGAGAAAAGGTGAGTTTTGAGAGCGGACTTGAAGGAGACAAAAGTAGGTTGCTGACGGACAGAGAGAGGAAGTTTGTTCCAGGAAAGTGGACCAGAAACAGAGAAGGCTCGTGGACCATAGGTATTGAGCTTAGTGCGTGGAAAGCGAAAAGTCAGAGGATCGGAGGCAGAGCGGAGGGTACGTGAGGGAACATAGATCTCAAGTAGGCTTGACAGGTAATCGGGGGCTGTGTTATTGAGGCTTTTGTAGCACATGGTGTCTAGTTTGTACTGTATGCGCTTTCATACAGGGAGCCAGTGAAGTTGTGCCAGGAGAGGAGATATGTGGTCAGCTTTTTTCTTTTTTAGTACAAGACGTACAGCATTGTTTTGAATGCGCTGCAGGATGTGAATGGTGGAGGCAGGAAGACCAGACAGGAGTGAATTGCAATAGTCAATGCGAGACATTATGAAGGAGAGAACGAGTTTTGCAGTTGTTTCGACAGAGAGATACTTCCTGATCAGGCTTATACGATGGAGGTGATAGTAGCAAGATCTGGCAGTTTGAGAAACAAAGTTGTTCATGGAGAGGGTAGAGTCAATGCAGACACCAAGGTTTTTAGCTGAATCAGAAATTGGGACTGATGTGTTACATAATGGGAGAGAAAGAGGAGACAGCTGAGAAAGTTTCTGACGGGTGCCAATGAGGATAGCTTCTGTCTTGTCGTCATTAAGCTGAAGTTTGTTGAACGTCATCCAGTTCTTAATGTCCGAGTAACACTCAGTGGTGCGAGTCAAGAAGCGCTGTATATTGTCTGGTGTGTCACTGTCTAGAAGTTGGGTGTCATCAGCATAGAAGTGGTGTTTTATAGAGTGGGAGTTGATGATGGTAGACAGGGGGAGGTACATTTAGCCCTTTACTTTATTGATTACAGATACATTTAGCTCTTTATGTTTATGAATATAGCTGCATTTCGCCCTTTATTTAAATGAATATAGATACATTTAGACCTTTATGTTAATGAATATAGATACATTTAGCCCTTTGTGTTAATGAATACAGATACATTTAGCCCTTTATGTTAATGAACATCGATACATTTAGCCCTTTATGTTAATGAATACAGATACATTTAGCTCTTTATCTTAATGAATATATAGACACATTTAGCCCTTTATGTTAACGAACTAGATGCAGTTAGCCCTTCATGTTAATGAATATAGACACATTTATTAAACGATCTCTCGCAAAATTTAGATATGGTGTGTTAGAAATTGTTGTGCGTTCCAAAAGATCTGCAGTATCTGATGAAGATTGGGTAACTGTGCCATCGAAAGATGAAGTGCATTTTTCTTTTAGGGCGTTTTGCCCTACATAATATCAGAAAAAAATGATTCGGCAAAGTGACAGGAACATCCCTACAAAGATAAAGTTAATTTTACTCCTGTCAAAAGGAAATGGAGGGTTAATGACAACTTTTTAAGCTTTTTGGCGATATCCCTATCAATCTCTGAAAAAGGATGAATAACGATTTGTAAATATGTATTTGTTTATTTGTTGAATTTTTGTTAAATTACTTTTTTTATAAGTTGTTGCAGAATTACTTATTTATTGTTTATTGTTAATTGTTTAAACTTTTTTTTTATATTTGTTGCAGAATTGATCAGCTTACGCTCATAACATTGCTATCTGTTTAAAACAAATTTTTGATATTTTGATTATTTTGTCATTCACACCCCTTTATGGAAGTGGGGGGGGGGATTTGCGGCTATGGCCTGCATGAATACATTATCTGGTGTGAACTCTTTCTCTT
>CM060311.1:26809151-26816651 GCA_030674185.1 Monoplex corrugatus | reverse complement strand
AGGAAACATGGAAAAAATCAGCAAACATCACCACTTCAAGGTTACATAAAAATCAGCAAACATCACCACCACTTCAAGAGAACATAAAAAAGTCAGCAAACATCACCACCCACTTCAAGAGAACATAAAAAAGTCAGCAAACATCAACACCCACTTCAAGAGAACATAAAAAGTCAGCAAACATCACCACCCACTTCAAGAGAACATAAAAAGTCAGCAAACATCAACACCCACTTCAAGAGAACATAAAAAAGTCAGCAAACATCACCACCACTTCAAGAGAACATAAAAAAGTCAGCAAACATCAACACCCACTTCAAGAGAACATAAAAAAGTCAGCAAACATCAACACCCACTTCAAGAGAACATAAAAAAGTCAGCAAACATCACCACCCACTTCAAGAGAACATAAAAAAGTCAGCAAACATCACCACCCACTTCAAGAGACATAAAAAAGTCAGCAAACATCAACACCCACTTCAAGAGAACATAAAAAAGTCAGCAAACATCAACACCCACTTCAAGAGAACATAAAAAAGTCAGCAAACATCAACACCCACTTCAAGAGAACATAAAAAAGTCAGCAAACATCAACACCCACTTCAAGAGAACATAAAAAAGTCAGCAAACATCAACACCCACTTTAAGAGAACATAAAAAAGTCAGCAAACATCAACACCCACTTCAAGAGAAAATAAAAAAGTCAGCAAACATCAACACCCACTTCAAGAGAACATAAAAAAGTCAGCAAACATCACCACCCACTTCAAGAGAACATAAAAAAGTCAGCAAACATCAACACCCACTTCAAGAGAACATAAAAAAGTCAGCAAACATCAACACCCACTTCAAGAGAACATAAAAAAGTCAGCAAACATCACCACTCACATCAAGGAAACAGAAACAAAGTCAGCAAACATCACCACTCACATCAAGGAAACAGAAACAAAGTCAGCAAACATCACCACTCACATCAAGGAAACACAAACAAAGTCAGCAAACATCACCACCCACATCAAGGAAACAGAAACAAAGTCAGCAAACATCACCACTCACATCAAGGAAACACAAACAAAGTCAGCAAACATCACCACTCACATCAAGGAAACAGAAAAAAGTCAGCAAACATCACCACTCACATCAAGGAAACACAAACAAAGTCAGCAAACATCACCACCCACATCAAGGAAACAGAAACAAAGTCAGCAAACATCACCACCCACATCAAGGAAACAGAAACAGTCAGCAAACATCACCACTCACATCAAGGAAACAGAAACAATCAGCAAACATCACCACTCACATCAAGGAAACACAAACAAAGTCAGCAAACATCACCACTCACATCAAGGAAACATAAAAAAGTCAGCAAACATCACCACTCACATCAAGAAAACACAAAAAGTCAGCAAACATCACCACTCACATCAAGGAAACAGAAAAAAAGTCAGCAAATATCACCACTCACATCAAGGAAACAGAAACAAAGTCAGCAAACATCACCACTCACATCAAGGAAACAGAAACAAAGTCAGCAAACATCAACACCCACATCAAGGAAACAGAAACAAAGTCAGCAAACATCAACACCCACATCAAGGAAACAGAAACAAAGTCAGCAAACATCACCACTCACATCAAGGAAACAGAAACAAAGTCAGCAAACATCACCACTCACATCAAGGAAACAGAAACAAAGTCAGCAAACATCACCACTCACATCAAGGAAACAGAAAAAAAGTCAGCAAACATCACCACTCACATCAAGGAAACAGAAACAAAGTCAGCAAACATCACCACCCACATCAATTAAACATAAACAAAGTCAGCAAATATCACCACTCACATCAAGGAAACAGAAACAAAGTCAGCAAACATCACCACTCACATCAAGGAAACAGAAACAAAGTCAGCAAACATCACCACTCACATCAAGGAAACAGAAACAAAGTCAGCAAACATCACCACTCACATCAAGGAAACAGAAACAAAGTCAGCAAACATCACCACTCACATCAAGAAAACACAAAAAGTCAGCAAACATCACCACTCACATCAAGGAAACAGAAACAGTCAGCAAACATCACCACTCACATCAAGGAAACACAAAAAGTCAGCAAACATCACCACTCACATCAAGGAAACGGAAACAAAGTCAGCAAACATCACCACTCACATCAAAGAAACATAAAAAAGTCAGCAAACATCACCACTCACATCAAAGAAACATAAAAAAGTCAGCAAACATCACCACTCACATCAAGGAAACAGAAACAAAGTCAGCAAACATCACCACTCACATCAAGGAAACAGAAACAGTCAGCAAACATCACCACTCACATCAAGGAAACAGAAACAAAGTCAGCAAACATCACCACTCACATCAAGGAAACAGAAACAGTCAGCAAACATCACCACTCACATCAATTAAACATAAAAAAGTCAGCAAACATCACCACTCACATCAAGGAAACAGAAACAGTCAGCAAACATCACCACTCACATCAAGGAAACAGAAACAAAGTCAGCAAACATCACCACTCACATCAAGGAAACAGAAACAACGTCAGCAAACATCACCACTCACATCAAGAAAACACAAAATGTCAGCAAACATCACCATTCACATCAATTAAACAGAAACAACGTCAGCAAACATCACCACTCACTTCAAGAAAACACAAAATGTCAGCAAACATCATCACTCACATCAATTAAACAGAAACAAAGTCAGCAAACATCACCACTCACTTCAAGAAAACATAAAAAGTCAGCAAACATCACCATTCACATCAATTAAACAGAAACAACGTCAGCAAACATCACCACTCACTTCAAGAAAACACAAAAAGTCAGCAAACATCACCATTCACATCAATTAAACAGAAAAAAAGTCAACAAACATCACCACTCACTTCAAGAAAACATAAAAAGTCAGCAAACATCACCACTCACTTCAAGAAAACATAAAATGTCAGCAAACATCACCACTCACTTCAAGAAAACATAAAATGTCAGCAAACATCACCACTCACTTCAAGAAAACATAAAAAGTCAGCAAACATCACCACTCACTTCAAGAAAACATAAAAAGTCAGCAAACATCACCACTCACTTCAAGAAAACATAAAATGTCAGCAAACATCACCACTCACTTCAAGAAAACATAAAATGTCAGCAAACATCACCACTCACTTCAAGAAAACATAAAATGTCAGCAAACATCACCACTCACTTCAAGAAAACATAAAATGTCAGCAAACATCACCACTCACATAAAGGAAACATAAAAAGAATCAGCAAATATTACCACTTCAAGGAAACGTATGGAAAAAAACTTAGCAAACTTCACCACTTCAAGGAAACATACAACAACAACAACAATAAAACCAGCAAACATCATCATTGCAAAGAAACATTTAAAGAAAAAGAAACAGTAAACATCACTACTGCAAAGGACCATAAAATATCAACAAACCAAAAACAAATCAACAAACATCACCACTTCTTCGAAAACAAAACACACACACAAAAATCAGCAAATATTACCATTTCCAGGAAATTTTCAACAACAACAAAATCAGCCAACATCACCACTTAAAGGAAGAATAAAGAAAACAACAAACAAACAAATCAGCCAACATCACCACTTAAAGGAAGAATAAAGAAAAACAACAAACAAACAAATCAACCAACATCACCACTTAAAGGAAGAATAAAGAAAACAACAAACAAACAAATCAGCAAACATCACCACTTAAAGGAAGAATAAAGAAAACAACAAACAAACAAATCAACCAACATCACCACTTAAAGGAAGAATAAAGAAAACAACAAACAAACAAATCAACCAACATCACCACTTAAAGGAAGAATAAAGAAAACAACAAACAAACAAATCAACCAACATCACCACTTAAAGGAAGAATAAAGAAAACAACAAACAAACAAATCAACCAACATCACCACTTAAAGGAAGAATAAAGAAAACAACAAACAAACAAATCAGCCAACATCACCACTTAAAGGAAGAATAAAGAAAACAACAAACAAACAAATCAACCAACATCACCACTTAAAGGAAGAATAAAGAAAACAACAAACAAACAAATCAGCAAACATCACCACTTAAAGGAAGAATAAAGAAAACAACAAACAAACAAATCAACCAACATCACCACTTAAAGGAAGAATAAAGAAAACAACAAACAAACAAATCAACCAACATCACCACTTAAAGGAAGAATAAAGAAAACAACAAACAAACAAATCAACCAACATCACCACTTAAAGGAAGAATAAAGAAAACAACAAACAAACAAATCAGCAAACATCACCACTTAAAGGAAGAATAAAGAAAACAACAAACAAACAAATCAACCAACATCACCACTTAAAGGAAGAATAAAGAAAACAAACAAACAAATCAACCAACATCACCACTTAAAGGAAGAATAAAGAAAACAACAAACAAACAAATCAGCAAACATCACCACTTAAAGGAAGAATAAAGAAAACAACAAACAAACAAATCAACCAACATCACCACTTAAAGGAAGAATAAAGAAAACAACAAACAAACAAATCAGCAAACATCACCAGTTCAAGGCAACACCAGGGAAAGTAATCAGATATGTTGCTTTTGTCCAAAATCTGGTGAATCTGTTTCTGCTTAGTTGATTTCGTTTACTTGACAAAGATCATTGGGCCGAGAAATGTCGTCTGCCTTGCTTTGTTACTCAATACCCCTTCTCATTCTGTTTTCTTGAAGTTCTGGTTTCCCATATACCTGGACGGTGGCATCACTTTGACTGCTACTGCGAATCACGTCGTTTAGAAGACCTTTATCGTTATCATTATTGTTTATTTAAAGCACAGCGCACTGCGCAAAGAGCTATTACCATCTCAAAACATACACGACACTGTTGCCCTCGAATAAATAATAAATGATAGATAGATAAATAAATAATAAATAAATTAATAAATAAATAAATAAATAAATAATAAATAAATAAATAAATAAATAATAAATAATAATAAATATAAATAAATAATAAAAAAAATAATTAATAATAATTAAATATATAAATAAATAATAAATAAACAAATTGGAAAAGAACATTTAGTACACTTATAGTTATATTCACGCATACAATCTAAGGGTATCCACTCCGTCCAATTTATCACTGGGGGTGGGAGGGGACGAAAACAAACCTAACAACAAGTGTATAAACGTGACTAAGTAAACTGTAACATGTATACAAACCGGCCTGAATTACCTAAAATTGCTTCTACACATTACATTTCTTTATACTCAGTAATGCAGTTAATACACGTGCCCAAAATATCAATCCTAAGAGAAAGTATGGAGAATACACATGTGAATGGACCAGCAAGGTAGAAAATGATAGAATGAGATAATGAAAACAAAGGAGTAAAAACAGAAACAAAGAGAGTGACAGAAAGAGGACATTTCTGGTACAGATTTTGCAGAAAGTGGGGGTACTGTTTATACTAAAAGAGACCCCGGCATCTCCACGGGGATTTTCAACAACCTACAACGCAGACGAATAAGATAAAAAATTGACATAAAACTGGCACAACTGTGGAGAAGAGTGGCTGATTTATCCATCGCTGTTTTTTTTTTTTTTTTAGGATTTTATTTTTTGGGGATCATCACAAACAGGGAGGTTACCTTTGCGCTCACCTCTTTTTTTTTTCGTCCCATTTTCTGTGCCACCTTAATGGCCACAGAAGCTGGAACACTTTTTTACAATGCAATGATGATCAATTTTCATAGCACTTACAAAGAAAACAGGGGCTATAGAATGCGACCTCCATCGCAGAATCAGCTTGATGAGTCATGTAACAAAGATCCTATTAAGAATAATCATGATGAGGACAAGGAATAGAATCAAACGTGAAATAGCAGATGAACAGTGTACATGTGGATTTGTCGAACGGAAAGGAACTATTAATGCCATATACATCCTAAGCACTGCCATAGAGATCAGTCGAGATAGATAAGGATTTATGTTTGTGTTTTGTTGATTATACCAAGGCTTTCGATCGGGTAAGACATGAAGAATTGATCATCCAACTAGATAGAAAGACTCAATATTGATGGAAAAGATTTACGAATAATCAGAAACATTTATTGGGAACAAACAGCTGCGATGCGAATAGAAAACGGTATAAGCTCTTTCCACAATATCAAAAAAAGAGTCAGGCAAGGTTGTGTTTTGTAACCAGATCTGTTTTCACTTTACAACGAAAACATCACGAGAAACCTGGAGGAATACACTGGATTGAAAGTTGGAGGAAAATCGATAAACAACATTCTATACGCAGATAACACCGTGCTAATTGCAGAAAATGAAAGGACCTACAAAACCCTGTGAATAGAATAAAAATAGAAAGCAAAAGAAAGGGGTTGGAGCTAAATAGCAATAAGACTGAAGTCAAGGTAATCAGTAAAAAAAAACCCATCAAATCCCCTCATGCAAAATAATAGCAAACGGCACAACCTTGAGACAGGTTGATAAGTTTAAATATCTGGGAATGATCATTTCACCAGACGGCAGATGCACATCAGAAATAGCCAGCAGAATCGGCCAAGCCAAAACAGCATTCAAGAAGATGAAAAGCATTCTTACCAGCAAATGCCTATCAATTAACATCAGGAAGAGAGTTCTTGAATGTTATATAGAACCATTACTGTTATACGGTTGTGAGGCGTGGACAGTCAACAAGCAAAGCCAGAACAAGATTGATGCAGCCGATATATGGTTTCTAAGAAGAATGTCCAGAGTTCCATGGTCAGCAAAGAAAACAAGCGAGACAGACTTTATGGAGGCAGACACAAGAAGATCATTGATAAGGAAGATTAAGAAAAGACAGGCAACATTTATAGGCCATTTTATGAGGAAAGGGCATTGTAGCACCTGGTCACAACAGAAAAGGTGGAGGGAAAGAGAGCACCAGGTAGAACCAGGGAAAAAATATTGGACGAACTTGCAGAGTGGCTGAGGACAGAGAGGGTGGAAGATGTACTTGCAGCAACAAGGGACAGATGCATAATTATGGAGGGCCATGATCGCTAAAGCCATGTGGCAAGGCATGATGATGATGAATGATGATGATGTCGATGAGGATGATAATCACGATGCTGTGGAGTTCCATCTAGGATTGAGACTGCGTGACAGGGCTGTGCTCTATGCTTACTATCATAATATACCCTGGTGTCATCCAGGCCCGAGAGATACAGACACCTGGTGTGCTGGCCGGAAGATTTGAGCAACACCCTCAATGATGCATCCGTAAAGTGGATGAAACTCGACTGTGTGGTCCCAGTCTTCCCAATGAGCCCATAGCACGCCCAACTCCGGGTAGGAGCCGATGAAAGCCTAAAAATCCCACACTGATTTTTGAAGGGACTGATGGGGATTCGAACCCACAACTTTCCAGTCAATAGTCCGTTGCGTTAACCACTACAACAAG
>CM060311.1:26799151-26804151 GCA_030674185.1 Monoplex corrugatus | reverse complement strand
GAGAGAGGAAGTTTGTTCCAGGAGAGTGGACCAGAAACAGAGAAGGCTCGTGGACCATAGGTATTGAGCTTAGTGCGTGGAAAGCGAAAAGTCAGATATTTTGACGTTTTTCATGATAATGACCTGTGGCTTTTCAGTTTCAGTTTCAGTTTCAGTTTCAGTTTCTCAAGATGACGTCTCCCGCGCTCGGAATAAATTCCAAGTGCACTAATGTCACAGGTGCCATGTGATGTAGAAGATCCAAAATGATCACGGCACAAGCCTTAATTAAGACTGCACATAAACCCATGAGCTGGCCAGGCCCTGACGTCCTACCTAGATAGTTCCATAACCCTGGGGTCGTAGCGGAGTGAGGTGGCAGAGAACTGAACTTTTCCTGAGCCAGCACCGCGAGGGCGGCGCCCATCCCCTCTCCATCGCTTCAAATTCATATTCTTATTCACTTTTTTTGTGTGTTGTTACCAAGACTTCAAAAAGGCAGAAAGGCTAGTTGGTATTCAAAGGGTGGGACCTGGAAAATCAACCTATCTGTCTGTTGCTTTATACCAAGGCAGCCGGGCACAGCCCTGCTCTTCACAATTTTCAACTGCCGTGGGATTCTTAGCGTGCGCAGCCAGAGGGCACACGGGTCCGACTTGTTTTTCGCCCCCTTCCGTTCAGTTTGATATCCCGGTCAAACTAAGGAGAAAAGTCAAGGCCTCTACGGGGAACAAACCCTGGAATCTCGAGTTTAGTTATTGGCAGGCGAACGTCTGAACCATTCTGCCACTCTTGGCTTGTCGGCGACTATCATTCTTGATGGTAGCCGCTGATGCATGCCCCTGCAGCTGTCTCCATCCCCTTCTGTCTACAGTCCTTCTGTGGAGTTCACCTTTTGGGAACTTCGTTCACTTGGCTATGGTCTCTACATAGGAAGTCGGCGGTCTTCCTTTGTCTTCTCTTGCCTTCCATTTTGCCCTGGACCACAGTCTTCATTACATGGCAGCTCTGATGTCTCATAGCATGTCAAAAGTATTTCATTTTCATTTTCCTAACCAGGCCTAAAAGTTCAGGTGTTTTTTTTTTCGGTTCTTCGAGAATGCTTTGGGTTTGTTGGTCTTTCAGTCCAGCTTATTCTTAGGAGTCTTCTGTACAAACACATCTATGCTCTTTTGATTCTGTTTTCATCTGCAGCTTTAAGAGTCCATCCTTTACTTCCATATAACACGACAGGCCAAATTAGTGTTCGCAGTATTTTAAGTTTGAGCTCATGCCCTAAATATCTGTCTTTCCAAATGTTAATAAGATGGACCATTCTTTTTTTGGCTCCGGCGATTCTTGCTTTGTGCGTATACATGTATGCTGAATATCACACAAACACGTTACAGATCTTGTAAATGGCGTCAGTTGCTGCTTTTTGGTGACGGAGTTTGGTCAAGAGGGATCCACCGCAATCAAACAATATTCTATAAGTCATGTTATTGTTGTTATTGTTATTGTGATTGTTATTGTGATTGTTATTGTGATTGTGATTGTGATTGTGATTGTGATTGTGATTGTGATTGTGATTGTTATTGTTATTGTTATTGTTATTGTTGTTTAAAGCCTAGCAACTGCGTAGAGCCATATCAGCGCTATAACCAGTTCAAAACATACACAATACGTCAACAGGAAAAAAAGGAAAAGAAAATTATGTACATATATCAATGCATTCGCGCACATAATCTAAGGATGTGCTCCTGGCTCTGACCATTCCGTCCAATTTATCACACACGGGAAAAAAAAACACACCTGAATACAAATTTAAACATAACTAAGGACACTGAAACATGGGCCTAAATCACCTAAAATTGCTTCCGCATATCTCATAACCCTAAAGCCAAAAATACACTTAATACATGTACTCAGTTATAAATCCTAAGAATAAGTACGTAAGACTGTATCGAATACATATAGGTGAAGGGACCAGCAAGGCAGAAAGTGATAGGAAGAAATGAGAGAAAGCGAAGGAGAAAGAAAGAAAGACAGTAAAAGATAAGAGGAAATTCCTGGCACATAATTTCCTGAAGGTGGGGATATTATTTATACTGAAAGAGCCCTCGGCATCCCCACTGGGGGATATCACCATGTGCCCTGCCGCATGGATCATGGCCCTCCATATGAATCTATTCTTCGTCGCTGCGCCTACATCTTTCAACCCATCTCTCTTCATCCACTGCGCAAGACCGTCCAATATTTTCTCCCTGGGTCTACCTGGTGCTCTCTTTCCCCTCCAGCTTTCCTGTTGTGACTAGGTGCTCTAATTTCTCTTGCCTCGTTAAATGTCCTATAAATGTTGCTTGTCTCTTCGTAATCTTGTTCATTAATATTCTTTTTTTTCTGCCTCCTTCACGACTGTCTCATTTGTTTTCTTTGCTGTCCATGGAACTCTCTCTGTATTATGTCTTTTTTCCCGTAAGATAGAAAAAAAAAGAGAGAGAAAAAGAGGTGGAGGGAGGGATGAGAGAGAAAGAGAGAGAGAGAGGAGACAGACAGACAGACACACACACACACACACACACACAAACACACACACACACACACACACACACACGCACAGAGAGAGAGACAGACAGACAGACAGACAGAGACAGAGACAGAGAGACAGAGACAGAGACACAGAGAGAGAAAAAAGAGAGAGAGAGAGATCCAGATCCAGATCCAGATCGAGAAACAATGCATTTCACTCAGGCAATTTGGTATGCTCTCCATCCAAATTAGTCAGTTGTTGACTGGTAAACACCTTGACCCTACGCAAAACGCTTTGCACTTGCACGGCCTTGGAATGGACAATGGTGAATTGGAGAACGAGACACAGGAAACTGACCATTACTAGAATGATTGCAGACAACAGGCCAGTGCATTTGTTGCTGGTCTGAATTGAACTCAAGGCATCAGGTCTTAAGTCCAGGGTCGTGTCACTAAAACCAGCCAGCCTGGTGCAGTATGGAAAAAATCATGGAAAACATGTCGAAATATGTGTTGTGTGTGTGTGTGTGTTGTGTGGTGTGTGTGTGTGTGTGTGTGAGGAGAGTGAGAGAGAAGAGAGGGAGAGAGAAGAGAGGAGAGAGAAATGAGAAAGTAGTGGGAGAGAAAGAGAGAGGAGAGAGAGAGAGAGAGAAGTGATGAGTGGGACAGAGTAAGTGAGGGAAAGAAGAGAAGAGAGAGTGAATGAGTGGGACAGAGTAAGTGAGGAAAGAAAGACAGAGAGAGAGAGAGAGAGAGAGTAAATGAGTGGGACAGAGTAAGTGAGGAAAAGAAAGACAAGAGAGAGAGAGAGAGAGAGAGAGTGAATGAGTGGGACAGAGTAAGTGAGGAAAGAAAGACACAGAGAGAGAGAGAGAGAGAGAGAGAGTGAATGAGTGGGACAGAGTAAGTGAGGAAAAGAAAGACACAGAGAGAGAGAGAGAGAGAGAGTGAATGAGTGGGACAGAGTAAGTGAGGGAAAGACAAGAGAGAGAGAGGGGAAGAGTGAATGAGTGGGACAGAGTAAGTGAGGAAAAGAAAGACAGAGAGAGAGAGAGAGAGAGTGAATGAGTGGGACAGAGTAAGTGAGGGAAAGAAAGAGAGAGAGAGGAGTGAATGAGTGGGACAGAGTAGTGAGGAAGAAAGAGAGAGAGATGATGGGACAGAGTAAGTGAGGAAAAAGAAGAGAGAGAGGTGAATGAGTGGGACAGAGTAAGTGAGGAAAAGAAAGAGAGAGAGAGAGTGAATGAGTGGGACAGAGTAAGTGAGGGAAAGAAAGAGAGAGAGAGATGAGAGAGGGGGAAGAGAGAGAGAAAGAGAAGAGAGAAAAGGAGTGAATGAGTGGGACAGAGTAAGTGAGGGAAAGAAAGAGAGAGAGAGAGAGAGAGAGAAAGAGAGAGAGAGAGTGAATGAGTGGGACAGAGTAAGTGAGGGAAAGAAAGAGAGAGAGAGAGAGAGAGAGAGAGAGAGAGAGAGAGTGAATGAGAGGGACAGAGTAAGTGAGGGAAAGAAAGAAAGAGAGAGAGAGAGGAGAACAAAAGAAAGTGAGTATGTGAGAGAAAGAAAGAGAGAGAGAGATAGAGAAGTAGGGTTGAGTGAGTGATAGAGAGAGAGGAGGGAGACAGAGAGAACAAGAGGAAGAGAGTATGTGAGAGAAAGAAAGAAAGAGAGAGAGAGATAGAGAAGTAGGGTTGAGAGAGTGAGAGAGAGAGAGAGAGAGAGAGAGAGAGAGGGAGGAGAGAGACAGACATACAGATAGACAGAGAGTGAGAGACAGACACACAGACACACAGACAGAAAGAGTGAATGAGTGGGACAGAGTAAGTGAGGGAAAGAAAGAGAGAGAGAGAGAGAGAGAGAGTGAATGAGAGGGACAGAGTAAGTGAGGGAAAGAAAGAGAGAGAGAGAGAGAGAGAGTGAATGAGAGGGACAGAGTAAGTGAGGGAAAGAAAGAAAGAGAGAGAGAGAGAGAGAACAAAAGAAAGTGAGTATGTGAGAGAAAGAAAGAGAGAGAGAGATAGAGAAGTAGGGTTGAGTGAGTGAGAGAGAGGGAGAGAGGGAGACAGAGAGAAAGAGGAAGAGAGTATGTGAGAGAAAGAAAGAAAGAGAGAGAGAGAGAGAGGAGAACAAAAGAAAGTGAGTATGTGAGAGAAAGAAAGAAAGAGAGAGATAGAGAAGTAGGGTTGAGTGAGTGAGAGAGAGAGAGGGGGAGAGAGAGAGAACAAGAGGAAGAGAGTATGTGAGAGAAAGAAAGAAAGAAAGAGAGAGATAGAGAAGTAGGGTTGAGTAAGTGAGTGAGAGAGAGAGAGAGGGAGGAGACAGACAGACATACAGACAGACAAAGACTGAGAGACAGACACAGAGACAGACAGACAGACAGACAGACAGAAAGAGACAGACAGACAGAGATAGAGACAGAGAAACAGAGAGACATAGAGACAGACAGACAGAACTCTCCTAAGTGCGATAATCCTTATAAAAAAAAAAATAAGAAAGAAACAAAATTAAAAAACAAA
>CM060311.1:26794151-26796651 GCA_030674185.1 Monoplex corrugatus | reverse complement strand
TATTTCTACTACATGTGTTAAAATGCGCATTTTCGTTTTGTTTGCGTAAGCCTAATCAGGCCTTTAATCATTATAATCGATGAAAAGTTCTTTGCATTTTGGAATTTTGTCCAAAAAGTTTTTGAATTTGTTAGTATCTTGTGCAAATTTTATGTTAGTTGGGAGTTTATTCCACAAAGGGGCTACTCGATGTGAAAAAGAAAATTTTCTTGTGTTAGTACGACAGTGCTGAATAAATATCTTTCCTTCCTTGTTTCTTGTGATATTACATTGTGAAACAGAAAAGAGTGAGTCAACACAACTATTATCAACTCCATTAAATATCTTAAATGTTTGAATAAGGTCACCTCTTGTCCTTCTGCCTTTAAGTGAGTGTAAATTCAAATTCTTCAATCGTTCTGCATAAGATTTATCTTTGCATTCTTTTAATAGTTTTGTTGCACGTCTTTGTACTCTTTTTATTTGCGCTGACTGTCTTTTCAAGGATGGACACCATATTGCATTTGCATATTCCAAATGTGGTCTAAGAAAAGATTTATATAGTTTTAGAAATATATCCTTATCTAAGTAAGAAAAGCTTCTCCTAATAACTCCCAACATTTGATTTGCTTTATTAACTATTTTACCAATATGTAAATCGAAGGACAACATGCTGTCGAAAGTTACTCCCAAGTTCTTTGCCTCTTTTAAGATTTTTAATTGCTTTATGCTGTCATTTTGCCTTATGTAATATGTGTGTTCTTGTTAAAAAGAAAGAGTTTCGTCAGTAGATGAAGAAAGAGGAACACAGAGACACCGATAGAGATTTTAGACAAGGTCAGAGGGGATTCAGTAAGAGTTTTATGACGGAGATTGATAAATGCTTGTAACTATGTTAGTTTGTGTTTGGGTTTTCCCTGTTCGGTCTTGATTTATAACGGCACTAAATTGGACAATAAAGTAAAGCCACAAATATGTATATATATATATATATATATATATATATATATATATATATATATATATTGATGTTGTGTGTGTGTGTGTGGTGTGGTGGTGTGGTGTGTGTGGTGTGTGTGTGTGTGTGTGTGTGTGTGAGTGTGTGTTGTGTGTGTGTGTGTGTGTGGTGTGTGTGTGTGTGTGTGGTGTGTGTGTGTGTGTGTGTGTGTGTGTGTGTGTGTGTGTGTGTGATGTGTGTGTGTGTGTGTGGTGTGTGTGTGTGTGTGTGTGTGTGTGTGTGGTGTGTGTGTGTGTGCATGTGCGTGTGCAGGAATCTGATGGAAAGGTAGGAGTCAAAGGGTATTTTTGTTTAAACTTGTGTTCATTCATTTTCAAATAATAGCATTTACAAGATCTTGAAATGTATGACAATGATAATCAACAGATCTACAATATATAGAAAAACAAGCATTCGTTGCAATATTGTATACACTAATTTGCATAGATATACTCACAAGACACACACACCACACACACAGTTGACACACACACACATAACACAACAAAGCACCAAACACAGCACTCACACACACGAGATATATATAAATATTATCTATCTAAATATTATATCTATACAGGGGGTGCAAAGTAGGTATACAGTAAGCGTCAATCATTATCAAATGCTTAATCCGCTCTCGGTTAGAGGGAGTGTGTGAATACAGACGGCAAACAAGTTGAGTATCAGAGAGATTAAGGCTGTCTTGTTATTACATGATACATATTCATTTGCTTGTATAATAAATGCAATTATTGTAGTGTTATTTTATAATTTATACCTATTTTGCACCCCACGTAGTTATATATATAATATATATACATATATTATATATATAATTATTATTGTGTGTGTGTGTGTGTGTGTTGTGTGGTGTGTGGGTGTGTGTGTGTGTATTCGTGGGCTTCAATTTCCAAGTAAGTCATAAACATGCGAGTGGACTTTTACGTGTAAGCCCGTTTGTTGTTGTTGTTGATGTTGTTGTTGTTGTTTTGTTGTTGTTTTTGTTGTTTCGTTTTGTTTTCTTTTGTTTTGTTTGTTTTGTTTTGTTGAACAAATACTAAACTTCAAACTGTTATAGTTGTTTTTGTTTGTTTGTTTCTTTTTTTTTTTTAAATTTATATATCCTTCAGTGAAAAGACGCAAACTGAGGTGGTACGGGCACGTCACACGATCATCTGGACTGGCCAAGACCGTCTTGCAGGGAACAGTTCAGGGAGGGAGACGAAGAGGCAGACAGAGAAAAAGATGGGAAGACAATATCAGAGAGTGGACTGGCCTTGAATGGAACTTCATTCTGCGGAAATCTGAGGACCGTGAGGAGTGGAGGAAGTTGGTTGCAAAATCTTCAGTGGTGCCCCAACGGTCATCCAGACTACGGGACTGATGATGATGATGATGATCCTTGCCATTAAGGCAGTCATACGCCGCTAACAGGATGGGTGTGCATGCTGAGTGTATTTGCGTGTTTCTATAAGCTACTGAACACTAAAAAGTTAACAGGATATTTAACGTGCGTAATTATAT
>CM060311.1:26781651-26784151 GCA_030674185.1 Monoplex corrugatus | reverse complement strand
CAATGATATATTTTTTTATTTGCTTGCGGTTGTAATCTATTCAGAATCATTTTCAGCTTTTTATTGTTGTTGTTGTTGCTGCTGCTGTGGCATTGCTGATCAACAGATAATGCAATGGTTCTGGCATGCTAGAGATTTCTTTCTTGGGAAGATGACGATTGTGATTAGGTCCATGGTGTGGAGTAAACTCCTGTGTGTCAGAATTTGTTGTATTTGCAATAGGATATCAGTCACTGCCTTCCGCCGTTTTTTTTTTAGGAGTTCTGCAGCGTGTAATGCTGATGTTCACACATAGTGCTCATTGCAACGAGTCCACATGTTTGAGTCAGCAGACAAGATCACTTTGCGTATACGTGAGCAGTATGATCCCCTTTTTTTATTAAACAATTTTGGAGAGTTAATCCCTTAGAAAGACCAATCACCATTTTACATTGTGAATATAGTCCTTGTCACTGTTCAGCAGACACAGATCACTTTTGCTCTATCATTGAGGTCTGATCCCAGTCTTGACGTCAGCAGCAGATCACTTGATGTCATTCGTTTTTTCTTGATGTTTTTGTTTTTTTCCTGTGTGAGACTGTTGTCGTCTACGTACTGAATACCGCTGACCAGGCTTTTGTTCGGTCAAGTCATTTATATTCTTAAAAACTTTCTTTGTGTCGCTGTTGTCAAGGGTTTTTGCCCGCGTTTTCACGTTGTTTCTTCGATCCGGCTTTTCTTTGCATTTTTTTTTATTATTTCTCGACTGAAAAACTGATTTTATCTATTTTATCTATCTATCTATCTATCTGTCTATCTATCTATCTATCTATCTATCTATCTATCTATCTATCTTCTATCTGTCTGTCCCGTCTATTTATCTATCTATCTGTCTGTCTGTCTATTATCTATCTATCTGTCTGTCTGTCTATCTATCTATTGTCTATCTATCTATCTATCAATCTATTTATCTATCCATCTATCTATCTACATTATCTATCGATCTACATGAATTACATGTATGTATGTATGTTGTATGTATGTATGTATGTATGTATGTATGTATTATTATCTATTATCTATCTATCTATCTATCTGTCCGTCTGGCAGTCAATCGATATATCTCCCTATCTACACAGAGAGAACTCGGAACTGGAATTTTAATGAATTTAGGCCAACAACCCCTTTCATGGGGGAAATCTTAAGACACATTTCTCTACAACATTACTTCATTAATTAACACACTTCAGTGTATTTACATGGGATATTCAAAGGTACCAATGTAGAAAACAAATGTTGTTTCAAGTACGTACGTTCAAAATACTTTTTTCTCTTAATTTAAAGGCAGCGACCAAAAACTTCGCCAGGTTCACTATGGTTCCCACAGAGTCATCCATCATTTTTCTAATAAAAAGATCTAAGTCATCGCCTTCAGTGACCTTAAATGATAAGATTGTCTGACCTGGTTGTACCGAGGCATTCAAATACAAAATGTACATGAAGTGTTGGCAGTCGTAGGCGCAAAGCGATATCTGTGAACATTTAACTGGGACACGCCCATCCTAATTGTGCCATAGCATTCCTAAACACCTGCACATACAGTATTTCAATATACTTTGCTCTTGCAAATAAAGGTTTAAATTTGTCATATAGTGAACGGCGTGCACTGGTATCTAAGTGGTTACGCCAGCAATGACAGAAACTGCTAGGTAATCTTTCTTTCAGTTCTTTACTGAATCGTTTTTCGTCGCCACACCCAAAAAGCCAAACTTCTTCAAAACCATTTTCACATAAAATGCTTTTTATCTTGGACACCCACGTTACATAACCTTTTCCATGCATACTGAATAACATTTTATATGCTTTCTTTGAATACCTAGTCTCTGGCTGTTTCAGTAGTTGAAACCAGTATTTAATACATCTAGCAACAGCAGTTATCCAGATAAGAAAGCGTCCCAATACTCCGTACACAATGTAATTTGTCGTTTTGTTTTTTACGTGTAAAAATCTCTTGCATGCTGTTCAAGCTGATGACGTCTTTCATAACCCCAAATTTCTGCACCATAAAGTAATAATGGAACTACCTGAGCATCAAACATTTGAAAGAAAATGTCTGGTGAATTACATTTAATCTTTCTCGGTGTACTTAAAATAGCATTAGTACTTTTCTTACCTTTAACTTTAGCTTCTTCCATTCATCATCATCATCAGGTGCCCTGCCGCATGGCGTTGGCGACCATGGACTTCCAACCATCTCTATTTCTCGTTGCCCCCAGCATCTCCCCCACCCTTCTCATCCCCAGCCACTCTCAAGTCCGTCCAGCATTCTCTCCCTGGGTCTACCTGGTGCTCTCTTTCCCTCCAGCTTTCCCGTTGTGACCAGGTGCTCCAAATCCACCTTCCTCATAAAATGGCCTATAAATGTTGCTTGTCTTTTCCTAATCTTCCTTATGAGTGATCTACTTGTGTCTGCCTCCATCAAGACTGTCTCGTTTGTTTTCTTTGTTGTCCATGGCACTCT
>CM060311.1:26769151-26779151 GCA_030674185.1 Monoplex corrugatus | reverse complement strand
AATTACAGTCTATTGTCAAAAATCGTCATCTGTGAAATTACAGTCTAATTGTCAAAAATCGTCATCTGTGAAATTACAGTCTAATTGTCAAAAAGTCGTCATCTCTGAAATTACGGTGCCGTGGATTCTAGATCACATAGGATGTAAGTGGACAAACCATGACATGTAAGGGGAATCCTTAATGCCACAGATGTCTTAGATGATGTACCGTGTGAAGAGTCCTTAATTGGACCAGACAACTCGTGTGGTACCATGTGTGTAAACAAGCCTTGAACTTTGACATCAGTGAGTCATTCAAAGAAAGTTGTGTGTGTGTTGTGTGTGTGTGTGTGTGTGTGTGTGTGTGTGCGTTTGTATGTGTGTGTATGTGTGTGTGCTTGAATATGTGTGTGTTTGTGTGTGTGTGTATGTGTGTTGTGTGTGTGTGTGTGTGTGTGTGTGTGTGTGTGTGTGTGTGTGTGTGTGTGTGTGTGTGTGTTCGTTCGTTCTTTGATTTAACGTCTTTTTACTGTAAAAAAAAAGTGATATTAGACGGGATGTGTGTGTGTGTGGTGTGTGTGTGTGTGTGTGTGTGTGTGTGTGTGTGTGTGTGTGTGTGTGTGTGTGTGTATGTGTGTGTGTGTATGTGTTTGTATGTGTATGTGAGTGTGTGAGTGTGTGTGTATGTATGTGTGTGTGAGTGTCTGTGTCTGTTGTGTGTGTGTGTGTGTGTGTGTGTGTGTGTGTGTGTGTGTGTGTGTGTGTGTGTATGTATTTGTGTATGTGTCTGTGCGTTTTATGTATGTGTGTGTATGTATGTGTGTGTGTGCGTGTGCGTGTGCGCGCGTGCGCGTGCGTGTGTGTGTGTATGTGTGTGTGTCTGTGCGTGTATGTATGTGTGTGTGTGTGTTGTGTGTGTTTATGTATGTGTGTGTGTGCATGTGTCCTTGTCTGTGTCTGTGTGTGTGTCTGTGTGTGCATGCATGTGTTTATGCGCGTGTGTTTATGCGTGTATGTATATGTGTGTGCGTGTGTGTGTATGCGCGCGCGCGGCGCGCGTGTGTGTGTGTGTGTGTGTGTGTGTGTGTCTGTGTATGTGTGTCAACAGTTACACATGTTTCTTATCTTCACGCGCATGAAGATTGTTGTTCACCTTTCTCCCAGTTGGCAGTATGTGGGGATGTGGGGGGGGGGGTGATGTCTGTTGTGGGGGGGGGGGGATGAGCGTGCACGTGGTGTGTACTGATTCAAAGGTACAACATAAGTCAGTTGCTTCCGAGTAGTTTTATTTTGGTGACTGAAATACGTGTGTGCTCTTCGTGAAAAGTATTTGTGTTCTGTTTTGGGTTTGTCGAGATCTCTAGGTAAGTTGTGTTTGTCATAGGTTTTGGATTGGAATCTTTATTTGATGTCTGTTCACAATAGTGATTTTAGACACACACACACACACACACACACACACACACACACACACACACACACACACACACACATACACACACAACACACACACCACACACACACACACACACACACACACACACACACACACACACACACACACACACACAACATACATACATACATAGGGAGGGGCAAAAAAGAGTGGGGGACGGGGATGGGAAGGGGCAGTGATAGTTTGAATGTAAGAAGGGGAACAATAATAACAATTAAGAATTCAGATCATTAAGTTAACAGTGTCAATCAATAACAGACAACAATTAATTAACTCTTCATAACAATCTGCCAACAGGGGATCTGAGAATCAGCTGGACTACCGAAATAATATCATTATTTTTGTTGTAAAGGATATCTCTAGAGTCAGTACATGAAAAATCGAGATTGTTATTTCTATAATGTCGTAAGTAAAATAGGACATTCAAAGAGCAGATGGTGGACAGATAATGTTTTTGAACAAATACATACATTCTGTGTATATTTTGTTTTCCAAGAGTTAAGCCTTAGTTTGTATATCAAGGACGCTAGCTGTTTGGGGCAGTTAGGTATCAGCTTTGGGTATTGGTCATACGTTTGTGTCTTCTTGTTTTTCTTAGTTTTTTGATAGAACTTCAACTGTATGCGGAGTAAGCGAACACCCTTACTTTCTTTCTTTCTTTCTTTCTTTTCTTTCTTTCTTTCTTTCTTCCTTTGTTTCTTTGTTTCTGTCTTCCTTTCTATCGTCTTCTCTTACGTTGTCATCTAACCATCGTGTGATTTTTTTGTTTTTGTTTGTTTTTTGTCATCATCAACGTGAACGCAAATAAAGTTTATATACGACACATTCCTTTGTAAATAAATATATTCGTTTTTTTTTATTTAAATGTCAATAACAATGGCTCTGGCTAAGCGCCAGTGACCCAGACCAGATAAAATAGGTAACCGTGGTGGCTTTCTTTCTAAGGTCGTCAGGAACTCAAAACCTGACGATGACTCCTCTTAGAGCATTCGGAATCCGACCCCAGTACTATCAGTAGCCGCCAGTCTCTCAAAGCACAAGGGACACACATCTGACGGTGTAAGTAAAATGTATTTTGCTTTCAGTTAGTCAGAAACCCAAATTCTCGAGTGCTTTCAATTTTAGCAGTCTCAGAACAGCAATAAACCACGACCCTAGAGTTTCAGTAGCTGTGGCTTTTTTTTTTTTTTTAGTAAGAGTGCCAGACACCTTAACCGAATGGTGTCAGGAACTGTAGCTCTTTTAGAATGTAAGAGACCTTAACCAATGATGTCAGTACCTATGGCTCTGTTAGTGTCAGAGACCTTAGCCCAATAATGTCAGTAACAGCGGCTGTTTTAGAGTGTCAGAAACTTAACCCTTTATTTTCAGCAACGTTGGCTCTTTTAGGGTGCCATAGACGTTAACCCAATAATGTCAGTAACAGCGGCTGTTTTAGAGTGTCAGAAACTTAACCCTTTATTTTCAGCAACGTTGGCTATTTTAGGGTGCCATAGACGTTAACCCAATAGTGTCAGTAACAGCGGCTGTTTTAGACTGTAAGAGACCTTAACCTTTGGTGTCAGTAGCTGTGGCTGTTTTAGTGTCAGAGACCTTAACCCATGGTGTCAATAGCTGTGGTTGTTTTAGAGTGTCAGAGATCTTGACCCAATGGTGTTAGTAACTTCAGTTCTTTTAGAGTTCCAAATCCTAACAGCAATTGTGTTAGTAGCTGGGGCTTTCTCGGAGCACCAGGGACCCCAACCTGGTATTGTCAGTACCTGTGATTCTTTCATCTCCCCAGAAACTGTCACAAAGAAACAGGTCCTGTGATTCTTTCAATTCCCCAGAAACTGTCACAAAGAAATAGGAACCCAGACTATCGTGGCTCTTTCAGAGCGTCAGACACACAAACCACAATGGTGTCAGTGGCAGTGGCTCTCTCAGAGCTCCAGGGACCCAAACCTTCCTTGGGCTAGCGCTACTTTGCAAGAGCTTAGGACATGTTCCACTGTTTGTTTCTTCTGACAGAGCGGACATGCTGGGTCATCTGATTTCCCCCATTTCACTAAGTTTGCATTCGAGGGGAGCAGGTCATATACAGATCTGAGGAGGAAGCTTATCCTTAGAGGAGCCATGTGCCACATATCGTTCCAGCTGAGACTTCTTTGGAGTGCACTGTCCCATGTTGTCCATTGCCCCCTGTTGACCTTGCTGGACTGCCTTCTGCACTCTTTTGACATCTTCTTCTTTCTTCAACTCCTGTATGATCATGTCTCTTTTTTCCTTCCCTTTGGCTTTGGACCACCACTGCATTTTTGTTGCTCCCAGTCCCTGTCTGTTGGTTTGCGTGTGTCCAATTATTTCTTTGATGCTGAGGTTTCTCTTGGCATTGTTTACAGCCTCTTGGACTTTCCATTTTCTGCCAGTTCTCAGCTTTGGCTGAACTGATCTCACGATATTGTCTTCCGATTCCTCCAGCATGCTCAACAGTCTTGCTTTTCCAACTTTGTATTCCTCCACTATGGATTTGAGAGGTAGCTTCAGCATTGCTTGACGACAGTAGAATGCAACATCAGTGAGACCAGGTGGGACACCGAGCCATTTTCTTGTGTATTTGTTGATTTTGGCTTCCATTGCTTCCACTGTGCTGGTGCAAATGTCATAGATTAGCAGTGGCCACAGCAGCTTTGGTATCAGCATGAACTGTAGACACCAGACTTTGTATTTGCCTGGCAGTCCGCAGTTATCTATTTTCTTCAGCCTTCTTCTGCTGTTTGCTTGGTTTCACATCCCCTTTGTGTGTCTTTCAGGGAGTCATCATACCATCTTCCGAGACTTTTTACTGGCTCTTCTGTGACAGTGGGGATGGCTTGGTTGGCTACCATGAATTTGACTGAATCTGCCACTTTTCCTTTTCGCAGTGAGAGACTTCGGGATTTCTTTGGTTTGAACCTCATTCTTGAAGAGGCCACCAGCTCATCCAGCTGCTTTAAGATTTGGTGTCTCTTCCTCATCCGTGGACAAGACTGTTGTGTCATCCATGAAAGCTTTCAGAGGAGGCATCTGGTATCCATCTCCCAGATTCACTGGACCTGAACTCTTCATTGCAGCTTTCAAGATGACTTCCATTGCCAACACGAACAGTATGGGAGAGATTGCACAGCCCATTGCAATGCCCACCTCTAGGTCTATCCAGTCCGTGGTGTATTCTTTGGTAGAGAACCGCATTGAGAACCCTTGGAAATACTTCCTCAGCATTATTCGGATGTTTTCTGGGATGTGATACATTTCAAGAGCCAGCTGGATCATATCGTGTGGAACTGATCCATATGCATTCGCCAGATCAAGCCAAACTACGTCAATGTCTCTCTTGTCTGTTCTTGCTTTTTGGATGGCATCCCAAATCAACGTGGCATGTTCCAAGCATCCAGGCATTTCTGGTATGCCTCCCTTTTGGACTGACATATCCAGATACTTGTTTATAGTGAGGTATTTTGTCAATCTTGCTGCCATAACAGAGAAGAAGATTTTCCCCTCGACGTTCAGAAGTGATATTGGCCTGAACTGGTTGATGCTGCTGGAGTTCTGCTCCTTCGGAATGTACACTCCTTCAGCTCTCATCCATTGGTCGCTGATCTTCTGGTTCCTCCATGCTGATCGAATCATCTTGTGGAGCCACTCGAGCACTTTTGGGCATTTCTTGTAGAGCAGGTATGGTATTCCGTTTGGTCCAGGTGCTGACTTGGCTCTGGCTTTCTTTACTACGTTCTTCACTTCATCTAATATCAACTAGAACTAACACTGTTTTCGAGTTCAGTCCCAGCCCACAGCATGAAAGTTGAAAGCCGGTTTGTCAGCAGCCCATCCTATTCCTCTAAGTCATTCTGGTGGTGTCACTTTAGTGTTTGATACTCCCGTTTATCTCCCCTAGCGTTCCCCATTTTAAAACATTTCCAGTTCCAGTTTCAGTTTCTTAAGATGACGTCTCCGCGCCCGGAATGAATTTCATATGCACTGACGTCACAGGTGCCATGTTGGTGGAGAAGATCAAGAATGATCAGGGCACACACCTTAATCCTGCACATAGACCCAAGAGCTGGCAAAGTCATGAGGATCTATCTAGATAATGCCATAACCCTGGGGTCATAGGAGAGGGAGGTGGCAGAGACCTCAACTTTTCCTGGGGCCAGCACGACGAGGGCGGCGCCCATCCCCTCTCCCTCGCTTCAAATTCATATTGATATTCACATTTTTTACCAAGACTTTAGAAAAGCAAGAAGGCTAATTGGTCTTCGAGGGGTGGGACCTGGTAAATCAACCTATCCTGGGAAATCAACTTACCTATCCAATGTTTTATACCAAGGCAGCCCGGCAATGCCATGCTCTTCACGATTTTCAACTGCCGTGGGATATTTAGCGTGTGCAGCTAGCCAGAAGACACACGGGTCCGACTCGTTTTTCGTCCCCTTCAGAAAGACTAGACGTTCATTTCGATTTTCTGGCCAAAATGAGGAGAAAAGTCAAGACCTGTCCGGGGAGTAAACCTTGGAACATTAAGTTTAATTATCAGCAGGCGAACGTCTGAACCATTCTGCCAGTCTTCTCCCTTGCCTGTGCATGTTCAATTATCAAGTTATCTCTCAAATAACTGTGAACAGATTAGGATGGAGCCCGCATATGGAATGATACGAATTCGATAAATCTTTCTTGAGTTAAGGGTTTGTTTGGAGTTTGTTGAAGAGGAATTCATTAATGGTACTCGATCAACTCCATATGTGCTCCACCCAAATCTACCAGCAATTCTCTGGCGGACTCCCTGAGCCTATGCAACCCCCCCCCCCCCCCCCCCTGCACTGGCAAAGTCTTGAAATCCTTCTTGGACAAGAACTCCAAACTCCAAACCATAGATTCCGTAACTGTGCCACTCACAGAGCGTTATAAACCCAGACCTGATTGGACCATGACCTGTGACTTGTTTTTTTTTTCTTATTTTTTGGAGCGGCAGGATTCCAGTCTGAACAGCACTGATACTGTAAGTGTAACTGTTTCAGAGCGCTAGGGGCTTATCTTTTAGAATCATCGCATTTTGGCAGTTTCCATTGTGCTCAGCTGGGTTTTTTCCGTTGTGTGTGTGTATGTGTGTGCGTGCGTGTGTTTGTGTTGTGTGTGTGTGCGTGTGTGTGTGTGTGTGTGTGTTTGTGTGTGTATCTGTGTGTGTATGTGTGTTTGCGTGTGTGTGCGTGCGTGTGTGTGTATGTGTGTATGTGTGTGGAATTTGTGTGTTTCTGTGCGTGTGTGTGTAGGTTGTGTGTGTGTGTGTGTGTGTGTGTGTGTGTGTGTGCGTGCGTGTTGTGGTGTGGTGTGTGTTTGAATGAGTGACTAATGTGTGTGTGTGTGTGTGTGTGTTAGTGTGTGTGTTTGTGTGTGCGTGCGTGCGTGTGTGTATGTGTGTGTATGTGTGTGTTTGTGTGTGTGTGTGTGCGCGCGTGCGTGTGTGTATGTGTGTGTTGTGTGTTTGTGTGTGTGTGTGTATGTGTGTGTTGTGTGTTGTATGTGTGCATATGTGTATGTATGTATGTGTGTGTGTGTGTGTGTGTGGGTGTGAGTGTGTGTGAATGTGTGTGTGAGTGTTTGTGTATGTGTGTGTGTGTATGTGTGTGTGTTTGTATGTGTGTTTGTATATATGTGTGTGTTTATGTGTGTGTGTTTGTGTGTATGTGTGTTTGTGTGTGTGTGTGTGTGTGTGTGTGTGTGTGTGTGTGTGTGTGTGTGTGTGTGTGTGTGTGTGTGTGTGTGTGTGTGTGTGTGTCCCAATTTCTAGGCCGCTTGGTCTCAGAAGCCGAGACAATATCCTCAATGCTATAATGACGATGACAGCCATGAGGATGATAATCATGATGCTGTGGAGTTCTGTCTAGGACTGAGACTACGTAACAGGGCTGTAGTCTATGCTTACTATCATAAGACACCCTGGTGTCAACCAAGCCAGAGAGATGCAGGCACCTGGGTGTTGATCAGAAAAATCGAGTTACACCATCAATAACGCATCGGTGAAGTGGATGATAGTCTGCTGTGTAGTCCCAGCTTTCCCAACGAGTCCATAGCACGCTCTCAATTCTGGGTAGGAGCCAGTTTGGGCAACAACAACAAAATCCCACGAAGATTTTGAAAAGATTGCTGGGGATTCGAACCCACAACCTTCCAGTATGTAGTCCGTTGCTCTAATCACTGACTGTTTGATTGATTTGGTTTAGTTTCTACGTCGGCACCCACCTCAGATGATATGGCCTGTAGGGATTACCATCCCAGGAAAGTGGGGGAAGGGGGGGCGGCTTATCTAATCCTATACTGACACCACCAGAACGATTATAATGTTAAGATGGGACAGTGAGAAGGCCGGATTCGAACCCATAAGTATGAGCATGTGAATCCGACGCTCGACCAACTGAGCTACTGAGGCCCGCACCATGCTAATGGAGTTTCATGAAATGTATTTTAAAACTTGTTTTCATTCATTTTCAAATATATATATCATTTATAAAAAAAAACATTTTGAAAAGTATACAATGCATAATCAACAGATCTAACAAAATGTAGAAAAACAAGCATTTGTTGCAATATGTACACACACACACACACACACACACACACACACACACACACACACAACACACATGTATATATATATATATATATATATACATATATATATATATATATATATGTATATATATATATATACACATATCTATGTATATATACATATATACATTTGTGTATATATATATATATATATATATATATATAGAGAGAGAGAGAGAGAGAGAGAGAGAGAGAGACAGACAGATAGACAGACAGACAGACAGACAGAGACAGAGAGAGATACATACATAGACATACACGTACGCACACACACACACACACACACACACACACACACACACACACATATATATACGCATACATATAGACATATATATGTACATACACATCTGCATACACACACATATATGTATACACATACATAGACACATGAGTTTCAGGAATGTATATTACTTTACCCCACGGCATCGGGAGGAATGGCGGGGAGATGAGCGGCCTGCAGCCATACGGGAAGTCTGGCATAAAGTCATGGTGTTGATGTGGAAGTGTACCGACTACTCCATGTATCCAGCATCGGTGTAGTCTGGCTCGGAATCTTCAGCATGTGGTGCTTATAACCTCGAAGAGCTGAGTGATTGATGGGAATCCTGGTCAGATAGCCATACTATTTGCCAATGCCTTGCTGGGGTGATGTAATGGCTGACAGGTGTTGTTCTAAGCATCTCTCATGTCTTCGTTTTCCAGCCATGTCTCTTTTGGTCTCGTCTGTTCTTCTCCTGAGGGATTTCATGTCACAGGTTGTGGTCGTTCTCTCGAGAAACTGTTTTAACTGTTAAGTCAGTGTGGGTACAAAGATTGTACCGATAGGTTGCAATTTAGGATAGTTCAGCTGACAAAATACCAGAATCACATATAGACTAGGTCAAATATAGTCTAGGTAGGGCCTCAGGACCTGGCCAGCTCATGGGGTTATCTGCAGTCTTAAGGCTTGCGCCATGATCACCATACATATGGCACCTGTGACGTTAGTACATATGGAATTCATTCTGAGTCCGGAGACGTTATCTTGAGAAACTGAAACTGAAATTGATACTAAGAATAGTTTGTGGGATTATTGCAGTCAGTGTCACGTTAAATGCAATGGAAATAGCATCTACAAAAATTTGTGCGTGATGAAATAATATACAGGAGACTTTTTTGAACGCTTCCCGTGGAACTGCCAGTGTGTCCGTAACTTTTAGAACTTAATAGAACATTTAATCAATAAAAAAAAATGCGAAAATAATTTTTGGTATCAAAATCACACGAACTTTGGATTGTTCGGCGTTGATCAAATATAAGAACAGATAAAATATTCGATCTGATTATCATGCTTGCAACATCGTTTATCTCTAAATGTGAGATTGACAAATGTGTTCCGAATGTACCTACTTTTCAAAGACAACTAAATGTAAGATTCAAAATTGAACAGTACAATTCCAAAATAAACTTTCACTTGTCGGCCTTTAATGCTCAGCGGAAAAACTGTAAAGCACTGCTTTTTTGATAGAGAACAAAATTCATGTTTATCACAGGTTTTTAATCTAAATGTTCACTTTGAAACCTGCACTGTACTATGTAGTAACGAAATACATATATGTATATATATATATATGTATATACATATATATATACATATATATATATATATATATACACACACATATATATATATATATATATATATATATTTTATCTAAATTCATACACATAAGGTAAATATTTTGGACATCTAACAACATGCAATATACAGAGAACAGTTATCTGTAAATTGTATGTCGGCAGATGTCCAAAATGTTCCTCTTATGTGTATGAATTGATATTATCTTTTCGTTACAACATTGTATGTTGATGTCAGTTCATTGTAAAACAAAAAACCCAATACTAGAAAAAAAAAAAGTTTTAAAAATTGTACTGATAAGCCAAGGCTATTGATTTAAC
>CM060311.1:26761651-26764151 GCA_030674185.1 Monoplex corrugatus | reverse complement strand
ACTCTGGACTTATAACATGTAACCACATGTCTTGCCACAGGGCAGAGAAACATGGACCGCCCACAGCTGAGATACAAAGACGTTTGCAAACGTGACATGAAGGTGCTTGAGATCAACACTGAGTCCTGGGAGGACCTCGCAGACGACCGCAACAGCTGGAGAACCACTCTCAAGAAACAGCTGCGGATTGGTGAGGACAAACTGTCAGCTGCTGCAGCAGAAAAGCGAGTTCGCATAAAAGGGATGACAGCCAACAGACCAGCATCAGCATACACATGCGACTGCTGCGACAGAGACTGCCTCTCTCGCGTTGGTCTCTACAGTCACAGGCGACGTTGCTTGGACCAAGCAGACAGCCCAGCTAGACATTAGAACGGATGTACTTTGTTCATGGTCAGCCATGACCGAGGGAGGCCCACTACATGTCTTCCTTGCTGAATCTGCCCGCTGGTCCAGCAGCAGTGAAGTGGCATGTCCAGGGTACACGCTTGGGCGAAGCGTATGGAGAGATCCTGGGGGTACCCCAGCCTGTCAGAACCACCAGCTTGGCCTTGTGGATGTGTCCCAAAGGAGAGCTGAGCAATATGTTTGGCATCAGCTTGGCTGCAGGGACTGCTGAAAGAAAGTCGAAATTAGCACTCAGTCGCTTTTGGGGGCCCCTAAGAGTTATCATTATATGCCTACAACTAATCATGTTTAGATTACTAAATAATTTGAGCCAGTTGTCGTGTATGTACATAACTTTTACTTCGATCTCCAAAACAAATGTGACTGCCCGCGTTCAAGCAAACAGGAACCAGAAAAAAAACACAGAAAAAGAATAAGAACGAGTATTTAATACAACAATACAAGACAGGCCTAAATTTTCGGCCAACTGGCCTTTCTCAAGCGTAAGATCACAAACAAACAAACAACACCAGGTACAAGAATTAGGAGAAAAAGACTGAAACTTCCTTGCTGCTCCTTCCAGTGTGAGAAAAGGAATAAAGGAGAGAGAGACAGAGACAGACAGAGAGACAGACAGAGAGACAGAGACAGATAGAAAAAGAGACACAGAGAGAGACAGCGAGAGACAGAGAAGAAAAACAGAGACGAGAGAGGAGAGAGAGCGAGACGAGAGAGAGAGAGAGAGAGAGAGAGAGAGACAAAAAGAGACAGAGAAGAGAGACAGAGAAGAGAGAGGAGAGAGAGAGAGACCAAGAGAGGAGAGAGAAAGAGAGAAACAGAAACAAGAAAGAAAGAGAGAGAGAGAGGGAGAGGGAGAGAAACAGAACAGAAACAAAGAGAGAGAGAAAGAGAGAGATCTGAGAGGGAGAGAGAGAGAGAGAGAGAGAGAGAGAGAGAGAGAGAAAGAGAGAGAGAAAGAGAGAGAGAGAGAGATCTGAGAAATGCTCACAGATGATAAAAAAAAGAAGAAGAAAAGTGATAATGTCTCCGTTTCATTATTTTTTTTTAATTTCTCTATTTCTTTATTTCTTTGTTTGTTCGTTTCTTTGTTTGTTTATTTGTTTGTTTTATTATCTATTTATTCATTTAATATTTATGTATTCATTTATTTGCTTGTTTGTTTGTTTACTTATTCATTCGTTTTTTCGTTTGTTTATTTATCTATTTCTTTTTTTTTTTTAGGATCACCGCACTTAGGAAAATTCCCTTTGTCCTCACTTTTATTCGCCCTTTTTCCACGCCACCTTGATGGCCACAGAAGCTGGCACAGATTTTACAAAGTGATGATGATGATGATGATAATGAAAATGATAATCACGATGCTATACAGTTTCATCTACGACTGACACTAAGTGACAGGGCTGCATTCTACGCTATCATGATACATCCCGGTGTTAACCAGGCCCGATAGATACAGACACCTGCAGTGTTGGTCAAAACATTTGAGCAACACCCTTTATGACGCGTCCGTAATGTGGATGACACAAGACTGCATGGTTCCAGTCTATGTCTTCATCATGAGCACACAGCACGCTCAACTCTGGGTAAGAGCCGGTTAGAGCCTAAAATCCCGCAATGATTTTTTGAAGGATTGACAGGGATTCGAACCCACCACCCACCAGTCGGTAGTTCGGTGCCATAACCACTACACCAAGGCGGTTGGCCCCATTCGACAATGTTTTTAAAAAAAGGTGTAAAATACAATTTAGGATTGAATCAGTTCTTCTACTAGCACATTTTAGGAATGAATCAGCTCTTCCACAATCAGATTAATCGCGAACATATATTGATATTGATTAAACACATCATCATCATCATCATCATCATCATCATCATCATCATCATCATGTGCCCTGTCGTATGGCGTGGGCGATCACGACCCTCCATATGAATCTATCCTTTGTCGCTGCTTGTACTTTCCCCCACCCTGTCTGTCTTCATCCACTGTGCAAGTCCGTCCACTATTGTCTCCCTAGGTCTACCAGGTGCTTTTTTTCACCTCCAGTTTTCCTGTTGTGACCAGGTGCTCGAATTTCTCTTGCCCCATAAAATG
>CM060311.1:26721651-26754151 GCA_030674185.1 Monoplex corrugatus | reverse complement strand
AATTCCAAGAGTCAATTTTAGCCGCTGCAGACCTATCGATTCCGAAACTCAAATCTTCTAGATCAAATAATCGATTGGGTAATGTTTGGTGGACAGAGGCATGTGAGAAAGCAGTTCAATATAAAAGGGAGAAATTCAAAATCTACATCAAAAGCTGGAAACCTGAGGATCATGTCGAAATGAAAAAAGCTAACATCCAATGTAACAAAATCATTGCTGAAGCAAAGAAAGATTATTGGGCATCATTCTGCACAAAAGAAATTTCAGATTTCAAAGATTTCCATAAAGTCTGGACGAAAATGAAACAAATGAAGGATGGAACCAACTTACCTAGGTGTCCGATAATGATTGAAACATGTAACACATTTCCTTCAGACATGGACAAAGCAGAAACTTTTGTGGATCTGTTCGCCAAAAACAGTAAAGTTGAAGGTTTATCTCCTGACTGCAAACATCACAGAGAAATGGAAGATTACAACCCAATCTACACTGATCCAGTACCACAGAATGATCTCTGGTTTAATTCTCCAATCACCTTAGAAGAGCTAAAAAACACAGTACTGTCTCTACATAACAAAAAGAGTTCGGTAGGTGTTGATGCAATTTCGACTGAAATGATTAAACATCTCCCTGAAAACTACCTTATTTTCCTACACAAAATTTTGCAGAAATGCTGGGTTACTGGAACTGTGCCACAAATCTGGCAAAAGTCTATAGTTATACCAATCTTAAAAACAGGAAAATCGAAAACCGATAAAAACAGTTACAGACCTATTGCTTTAACGTCCCACACAAGCAAACTAATGGAAAGATTGGTCTTAAACAGACTTTTACACTACTGTGATAAAAATAACGTTATTCCGGTAAACCAGGCAGGTTTTAGAAAAGGAAGATCCGCAGTTGAGCACCTAGTTAAACTTGCAACTCAGATCAAACAACAGTTTGCCCGCAGAAAAAGTGTTTTAGCTACTTTCTTTGATGTGAAAAAAGCTTACGATCAAGTTTGGCATAAACGTTTATTGTTCAAGCTAAAATCTGTTGGTTTATCGGGCAATATGTTCAATTACATTAAATCTTTTTTAGCTAATAGAACAATTCAGGCAAGAGTGGGAGCTAGTTATTCTTCTTCACGATGCCTCGACATGGGGATTCCACAAGGTTCAGTGATAGCACCTATTTTATTTAATATCCTTATACAGGATCTTCCTAAAGCTCTTTCAAATCGTGTTGTTTTAGTACAGTACGCTGATGATATATGCACTTGGATGAATATCACTTTAAAAAAGACAACTCCACAGAGAACACGAAATTACATCAGGAAGTTGTATCAAATTGATCTTGATAATCTTGGAAACTATATGTTAGAAAATGGGCTGTCGTTGTCAGCAGAAAAAACTAACATGATGCTGTTTGATCCTGGTGGTAACTCAAATAACTTGCCTATTTTCAAATTGCTTGGTGAAGTGTTAAATTACAAACAGGTCGTAAAATTCCTGGGAGTTTACATCACGTCCAAATTAAGCTGGAATGTCCATTTTGATTATATTTTAACAAAAGCGCGAAAAACCTTAAATTTTCTAAAGATAATAAGCAAATTACCCTGGGGAATGGATACAAATGTACTGATTCATCTGTCAACAGCGCTGGTCAGGTCTAAATTATCCTACGCGCAAGAAGTTTTCTTCAATGCACCCAAATATTTACTAAAATAGATTCAGAGCTTGGACTGCAAAAGTCTTAAAATTGCACTAGGTGTACCAACTCATGCTTCTACTCTGGAAACGTACAAAGTTGCTGGAATTCTACCTTTAAACAACCATCGTGAGTTAGCTACAGCAAAGTTTGCAATTAGAACTACTTCACAAGTGGATAATTTTGTGAGCAAAGAAATTAAGATCAGGTCTGATACTGACTTTCCAAAACGAGCAAAAAACATTTCATCACAAATTACAGCCGCAACTTACATATCTGGCCTGATCAAACAGTCCAACATAACAATGGATGAAATTGCTGAGAAACCAACGATAACGCCTATCCCTACATGGGAAATGCTAAATGCCACATTTGATCTCGATTATGCAAAAGTTAAAAAAGATGATAATGTCAACATTACGCTATCCACAGCTTGTGAACACATCGATGAAAAGTACAGTACCCACCTCCACATTTTTACCGATGGGTCAGTCTTAGCAAACCAGAGCGCTGGAGCAGCCTTTTATGTTCCAAAATTTAACATTAAAAAGTCTTTTTTCATTGGGGCAAATGTATCTATATATACAGCAGAATTGGTCGCTGTTGTTCAAGCGTTGCATTATTTAATAAGCCTTCGGCCTGTGTCATTCAAAGTAGTTCTCTTTGTTGATTCAAAATCTGTATTATATGCCTTACAGTCTTTTGATACAGACACAAGACCTGACTTAATTATTGAGGCAAATCATCTAATACATTGTTTAAAGATAAATGGTTCGGAAATCAATTTATGCTGGGTGCCTTCTCATGTTGGTTTTCATGGCAACAACGTAGTTGACAGAGCAGCTAAATCCGGTGCCCTCCATTCTGAAAATTCCATAGAATTACATGTTAACACCTCGGTAAAAGAAGCTTACAACTCGCTAGAATTAGCATCATGGATTCGATTTCATGAACATTTAAATGAAAAATTTGTGTCTCAAAAAAGAATCAAACTTTCAGTTCAAAATATCTGTAAAAATTTGCAGTATTCCTCGTTATATCATTTGAGATTAATTGTTATGACATATTTTCGCATTCAACTGAACGCTTTGAAAACAAAATATTGTAACAACGTTTTATGTATTTGTGGCGAACAATTCACATTGTATCACTGTTTGTTTTATTGCAGAAAGCTTCGTTCCTTTTTACCAAAGACGTTTACACAAGGAAACTATCTTGAAACGCATTTTAAAGAAGTCGTATCGGATCAAGTTTTGTTAGTTAAAATTTCAGAATCATTGGTTCACAGTCCTGTTAATGCGTTACTTTAAGATTATTATTATAATTATGATTATTTTTGTTTTGTTTTGTTTTTATGACGATTTTTCTTTTACATTATTGATGTTAGCGTTGTTCTAGTTTCATTTCTCTGTTCATCCATATCCTTTTTCTTAAGACCTTGCCGCTTCCTTTTAATTTTTTTTACGTCCCTTACTCTGTTCCCCTCTCTCCTCCACACCCCCCCCCCCCTTATTTCATCCTCCATGCCATTTTTCCCCGTCTAATATCACTTATAGTGAAAATACGTTAAATCAAGCAACGAACGAACACACGCACACATACACACACACACACACACACACACACACACACACACACACACACACACACAGTAGGAATTATCTCCCATGTAGAATTCCTCAAATCCAACACAGTTTGCGCTACCCATTCAGCCAACATATATACAGCTGCAAGGCATAAAATTGTAAGCTCAGAACAGTCCTCAAAAAAAAGGAATGCCCAAGTCTACCCCTATACCCTGCAACTACACCCACACACAACCACGAGGTCTCATGTTCAAGATTGACACATGTTTTTTCTCTTGAAATGTCTTTGCTGAAAAAAAGGGGTATGTGGCTTTTTGCAGTAAAATAAACACTACAATTTTCTAGGCGTATTTTGCGCTATATGCGTCTTATCAGTATTCAGATTAGAAATAGGGGAAGTTTCAACAGTTGGGGGGTAGACATAATGCTACCAATTTTGAAGAACAAGGTCTCCCAACAGTGTAAAAATCGCTACTCACAGTTCCGTAGCTTTCGATGGCGTTCTCGCCATCTTCGTCAGCGCTCTAATGCTGTCTGCGTGAATCTCTACTCAGATCTCGCGAACATGGGATGAACCCAGTTCACGAGATCGAATCAGAGAATGGTAGCATTATGTCTACCCCCCAACTGTTGAAACTTCCCCTACGTCTCATTCGCGATTACGATCGGACGATCATCACTACCTTTCGTGAATCAGAGAAATTACACCGCTCCCTAGCGAAGTTCAGGAACCATCTACACTTCACACTGCACTGCAAACATCACGGCGTCTTTCCCACCAGCCTAAAAATCAAAACTCCGATGAAAGGAACAGCAGCAAATAATATCATCAATCAGGCACAACGAGCACTCATGAACGAACGCATCAAGCAAATCAACACCCGCATCACTTGTCTGGAAGGGAAAATCCAAGACCTCGAGGAAAGACTGAGCTCTAGCACACTACCAGATGCTATGCTCTCCGAAATCAAAGAGTGGCTAAACAACACACGACGAATAGAATGGGACAAAGTACGCCAACGCCATCGAAAGAAATTCGAACTTCTAGCACCAAAAAACAACAGGAGACAACAGAATGACAAAAGCGAGATTACACCTGTACCGGAAGAAACAAAAAGAAAGACCAAAGAGAGGTGGGTGATCAATCTATCAGATCGCCAACTCACTAAACCTGAACAGGAAGTACTAGAGAAAGGACTAAATTTCGCCGTAGCCCCTAACAAGCTTCCAGTGGTAGACCTCATCACAAGCATTGAAACAGCTTGCAGGTATATTGGCCCTAATTCAGAAGAAGCCACACACTTAAGATCAGACTGTGTCAGAATCATGAAACAGGCCAAACTACCGAAATCCAACTTAACACCGGACCAAAGACGGGCTCTGGCGGATTTAAAGAACGAACACGCCACGATGATCCTACCAGCTGACAAAGGTCGTGCCACAGTCATCATGCCTAGACCCATGTACTATGAGAAGGCAAGCAAACTTCTGGAAGATACTACAACATATGAACGCCTCAAGAAAGATCCTACTTCCAAGTTTTCCAACAAACTGAAAGACACACTGAAACGCCTGAAAGAGACGGACCGCCTGTCATTAGAACAGTACAGGAAATTATACCCAACTGTGTCCGACGTCCCCAAGTTCTATGGTCTACCCAAAGTCCACAAGAAAGAAGTCCCCCTCCGTCCCATAGTCGCATCCAGAGGTTCCATCATGTATGAGACGGCTAGATTTGTGGCGGACATCCTATCACCTCTCGTAGGACACACAGATCATCACATCCACAACAGTGCTGACCTAGTGGAAAAACTGAGTAACTACACCCTCGCTCATGATGAACTCCTTGTGTCATATGATGTCTCTGCCCTATTTACCAGCGTACCAGTGAAAGAAAGCATAGAGATCATACGCCGAAGGTTACAAAACGACCAAACCCTCCACCAACGTACATCTCTCACAGTGGACGACGTATGTGAACTCTTGTCCTGCTGCCTCACCACCACCTACTTCACCTTCCAAGGTGAATTCTACCAACAAAAAGAAGGAGCAGCCATGGGCTCCCCAGTAAGCCCAATAGTAGCCAACCTGTTCATGGAGGATTTTGAAGAGAAAGCATTGGCTTCTTTCCACTCCCCACCACGATACTGGGGGCGCTACGTAGACGACACCATGACTATCCTCCCCCAGCAACTGGTCGAACAGTTCACAGAACATCTGAACAACCAACACCCAGCCATCAAATTCACGAGGGAAGTGGAACAGAACAACTCCATAGCCATGCTGGACACCCTCATCACCAGAACTGATGGCATTCTATCCTTCTCGGTCTACCGTAAACCAACTCATACGGACCAATATTTACAGTTCGACAGCCACCAGCCCCTTGAACACAAACTGGGAGTGATTCGAACCCTTACCCACAGAGCTAACACCATATGCAGTACCCAAGAGGCAAAAGACAAGGAGACAAACCACCTGAAAAAAGTGCTCACCATCTCGGGCTACAAAAAGTGGGCCTGGAACAGCCCGGGAGGCAGGAAATCCAACACCGCATCCCAACAGCCAGTGAAACAACACCAGCGCAAGGGACACATCACCATCCCATACGTAGGAGGTGTGAGTGACGCTCTGTCCAGAAAGATCAGAAAACTGGGGGTGGCTGTACATTCCAAACCTTCCAACACCATACGCAGCCAGCTGGTCACCCCCAAGGACAAAACCAGCAAACTCGACAAAGCTGGCATTATATACAGAATAGACTGCCAGGACTGTAACCAACATTATGTCGGTGAAACTGAACGCCCCCTTCAGAAGAGACTAACAGAACACAAGAGGGACTCTTCTCCAGTAGGAGCTCACCTACACGCCGAAAAACATCAATTCAGTGCGGACAATGTCAACATCCTGGACAGAGAAAATAAGTGGTTCCAGCGAGGAGTCAAGGAGGCCATCTACATCGCAGCCACCAACCCCCCGCTCAACAGGGACCGGGGCCGTTACACCCTGCCCCCGGTGTACCATTCTCTGATTCGATCTCGTGAACTGGGTTCATCCCATGTTCGCGAGATCTGAGTAGAGATTCACGCAGACAGCATTAGAGCGCTGACGAAGATGGCGAGAACGCCATCGAAAGCTACGGAACTGTGAGTAGCGATTTTTACACTGTTGGGAGACCTTGTTCTTCAAAATTGGTAGCATTATACAGATTAGAAATGTTCATAAAAAAAAAAACTGGGGGTGGGTGGGCAGGGGGGAGGAGGGAAAGGGAGAGGGAGGGGGACGGGGAGGAGGAGGTTGAGTCGTAAGCGCTGCAGCGTCTTGGAGGTCGAAAAGTACGGGGTGATACAGTACAAAGTACAGCACAGCGGAGCATCTAAGCAATGTCTGAGTGAGTACTGAACACCAGTCGCCGTGGTGTAGTGGTTAACGCAACGGACTACCGACTGGAAGGTTGCGGGTGCGAATCCCCATTAGTACCTTCAAAAGTCATTGTGGGTTTTTTTTTCCGCTCTAACCGGCTCCTACCCAGAGTTGGGCGTGCTATGGGCTCACTGGGAAGACTGGAACCACACAGTCGAGTCTCATCCACTTCAGGGATGCGTCATTGAGGGTGTTGCTCAAATCTTCTAACCAACACCGTAGGTGTTTGTATCTTTCGGGCCTGGTTGACGCCAGGATATCTTATGATAGTAAGCGTAGAGTACAACCCTGTCACACAGTCTCAATCCTAGATGGAACTCCACAACATCATGATTATCATCCACATCGACATCATCATCATCTTCGCATAATAAAAGCTGTCTCAGTTTCTCTGGCCATTAAAAAGACGTAAAAAATGGAACAACAAAAAAAGTGAGTACTGAACATAAAATAGTGGATTATGTCAAGATACCAACGTAACTTTCAGAATGAACGATTTGCACTCACGAGTGTGGCGTTTTGGTTGAAGCACCTGTCTATGACACGAGAATATCGAGTTCGAATTTTAGATGGGACAGATATATATCTTCCCCGCCCCCACCCCCCATTCTTCCCACCCCAATGCACGAGATTTCAAATGGTGATCTCGGTGCTTGTGAGATAATAAACCGCAGTTCTGTGTGTTGTATAGGCTAGCTCGAAAGAATCGCGCACGTTAAAGATCATCATCAAGTGTCTTGCCACATGGCGTTGGCGATCATGGCCCTCCGTATGTATCTATCCCTTGTTGCCGCAAGCACATCCCTAACCCTCTCTGTCTTTAGCCACCCTGCAAGTCCGTCCAGTATTTTTTTCCCCTGGGTCTACCTGGTGTTCTCTTTCCCTCCAGCTTTCCTGTTGTGACCAGGTGCACATCGTTAAAGATACCATGAAACAAAAGCGTTGTTGGTAACAAAGATTTACAGCAATATCGGCTGTCATAAGTAAATTAGAAGCACATACAGACAGACAGAAAGAAAGGATGGGTGGTGCGGCACTGTACTGTGGCGACGTCTGTTCTTTAGATGGAACAGCCTAAATTTCATATGGTAAACCCATTGTGACAAAAATAGGCAATCAAATGAAAGAAATAAAAGAAGAAATGAATGAACAAATAAATATACACAAACTTCCAGCGGTCAATGCATTATAGCATAAAAATAAATGATTAAGTGAATAAATGTAGGAATGAATAAATGAAAGAAAAAACAAAACAAACAGACAAATAACAAGCAAATAAATAAAAGAGTGAATTAATGAATGAACTCATAAATTGATTGATTAATTAATGACTAGTTAATGAATAAATAAAAAGAGAGATACAACAGATAATTAAACAAACAATTCAACCAACCGATCAATAAACAAACAAACATACAAGTACCTGAATAAATAAATAAGTAAGTAAATACAATAAATAAATAGATTTATTTATTCATTCGTTCATTCATTCGTTCATTCATTCATTCATTCATTCATTCATTCATTCATTCATTCATTCATTCATATTGCCGCAAATGTCATCAACGGAAGAAAATTCCAAATTAAGAATGATATATACCATAAGCTGCGGATAAACCCTACATGCTGGTGAGGTTTTGAAGTTTTACTTAACTATAATACGCACACACACACACACACACATCACACACACACACACACACACACCACACACACACACACACACACACACACACACACACGCACACACACACGCATACACATACCACATACACACATACACACACATACACGTGCACACACAAATAAAGAAACACACAACACACACACTTACCCCCCCCCTCACACACACATACGCGCGCACACACAAACAAACACATACACACAGGCACAAACACACACACACACACAAACACACACAAAAAAAAAACACACACACACAAACACACACACGCACACATACACGCACGCACGCACACACACACACACACACACACACACACACATAGAAGCACACACACGTACACACACGCACGCACGCACACACCACACATACACACACACACACACACACACACACACATACACACACACACACACACACACACACACACACACACACACACACACACACACACACACACACACCCCACTTATGTCGATGCAAAGATATTTACATCTTTTTACAAGGACATTGAAAGAGAGTAATTAATGTAATTGTTAACTTCTGTATCTTTCTTTTTGAAAAGAGCAGAGTGTGGATTTAATCATGAAAAGAGGGTGTTTAATCCATTGAAAAGAGAATATGTTCGGTCATTGAAATAAAAATGATTTAATCCATAATTTAGGGGTTATAAATTCCATTGAAAAGATGTGGGTTTTCATACAGACATTGTCACTACAAACGAAATAGGAAACTGCGTTAAGGCGATAGTTGAAGGCAACCTGAGCTGTGAAGGAAAAAGAGAGAGGGAGAGAGATAAGAGAGACAGAGAGAGGGTAGGACAGATGAATGAGACATAGAGAAGAAGAAGAGAGAGAAAGAGAGAGAGGGGGGGGGGGAGAAAGAGAACAGAGACAGGAAAAAAGAGAGGGAGAGAGAGAAAAGAGATACAGAGAAGAGAAGGTAGAGAGATGATGAGACAAGAGAGGAGAACAGAAATGAAGAGAGAGAGAGAGAGAGGGGGAGGAGAGAGAAAGGGAGAGAAGAAGGAAGACAGACAGAACAGATGAGAGAGATGGAGAAGAGATAGAGAAGAACAGAGAGAGATGATGAGACAGAGATGGAGGGACAGACAGAGAAAGAAAGATGAAGACAGAGAGAAGGAGAAAGGATAGAAAGAGAGAAAACTGAAAGCCAGAGAGAGACAGGAAGAGAGAGAGAGACGAGAGACAGCAGACAGACAGACAGACAGACTACAGAGAAGTTGAATGAGATGAGAGCATTATGAGAAGGTAGCAGATACAGGATCAAGAGACAGAGAAGAGAGAGAGACAGAGACAGAGAGACAGAGACAGACAGACGAGACAGGACAGAAAGATGATGAATGAAGTTCAGAGACTTCAGAAGACAGCAGATTAGCAGAGAAGAGAGAGAGAGAAAAGAGACAGACAGACAGAGAGACAGACAGACAGACAGAGATGAGATGAGAGAGAGAAGAGAGAGAGAGAGAAAAGAGAGGAGAGAGAGAAGAGAGAGAGAGAGAGAGAGAAGAGAGAAGAAAGAGATGAGAGAGAGAGAGAAAAGAGAGAGGAGAGAGAGAGAGAGAGAGAGAGAGAGAGAGAGAGAGAGAGAGAGAGTAAGACGTTTTTTATATTTTCGAGGGTATTGGCATTAGCTCGTTATTGCTCTTTTCATCCAATCCTTATCTATTGATACACATACATAACTACAATCCTGGAGAATGTCCTTCAATGAAAACAAAAACAAAGGTAAAGATGATTGCATACTACAACGATGTTCAGTCGATCTCTCATGTCTGCCGTTCGATATAATCTACTGTAGAAACAGAAAGAAAAAAACAAACGAAAAACGATGGGGTACTCGAGTGAGACCTTCAAATGTCAAAGATGAAAGCACTTCACTCGAAAACAAAAAAACCCCATTAAATCCCACTGAATCTGGGCATCTTTTCACCCTTTGTCCACATTCTCGTAGAGAGATGTACAGACAAAATGTTAAGATTATTGTATTCCCACTACGTGTGACAAAAAAATACTGCTGAAGAAAAAAGGCACACAAAAAAAAAAAGTAAAGTAAAAAGAAAAGAAAAGTGAAAAAAAAGAAAAAAAAAAGAAAAGAAAAGAAAAAGAAAAAAAAAAACATTGTACAAGGACATGTAAAGACACAACACACACACACACACGCGCGCGCGCGCGCACACACACACGCGCGCGCGCACACAGCACGCACACACACACACACACCCATACACACACACAACACACACATAACACACATACAAAAACACACACACACAACACACACAAACACACACACACACTACACACACACACAACATACACACACACACACACACACACAACACACACAACACACATACACACACACACACACACACATACACACACAACACACACAACACAAACACACAACACACACATCCAAAACACACACACACACACACACACACACACACACACACACACACACACACACAACACACACACACACACACACACACACACTTCAGGAACTCCACGTTCTTGCACTGCAAACGATGTCCTTTGAAAAAACAATTTCATGAAAAGAAAATAAGCACACATTATCCAAACACTGCATCATTAACTGCCTGATGCTAAAGAAACAAGGACGTGTCTAGATAGCAGTGTATACTGTATACTGTTTATACAGTATACTGTGTATACAGTGTATACTGTCTGGAAAGAAGGGGTGAGATCATTGGATGGGCAGACAATCTCTTTTACTTCCTTTCACCTAAGAGACAACGTCGTCATTGTCCGTCTCTCCTAGTGCTTTAGATCCAATTCTATTTGAAAATCTTCTGCATCAGTTTTATAGTGAAGTTTCTACCTCTGCTACCCCCTCCCCCCCCCCTTCTGTCTCTCTATCGTTGTCTCTCTGTATCTCTCTGTCTCTGTCTCCTTCTGTCTCCCTGTTTCTCTCTGTGTCTCTCTGTCACTTTCTGTCTGTCTGTCTCTGTCTCTCTCTGTCTCTCTCTGTGTCTCTGTCTGTCTGTCTGTTTGTTTGTCTGTCTGTCTGTCTCTCTCTCTCTCTCTCTTTCTTTCTCTTTCTCTCAATCTGTCTGCCTCAGTCTGTCTGTCTGTCTGTCTGTCTGTCTCTCTCTCTCTCTCAAACTCTTTTTGTCTGTTTGTCATATATATATATATATATATATATATATATATATATATATATATATATATACATGTATGTGTGTGCGTCCATCTCTCTGTCTCTCTCTTTTCTCCCCCTCTCTCTCTCTCTTTCATACACGCACACTCACACACACACACACACACACAAACACACACACACATTCTCTGTATCTCTCTCTCACTCTCTCTGTTCTCTCTCTGTCTGTCTTTCTTTTTTTCTCTATGTCTGCCTCTTTGTGTTTTGTGTGTGTGTGTGTGTGTGTGTGTGTGTGTGTGTATGTGTGTGTGTGTGTGTGTGTGTGTGTGTGGTGTGTGTGTGTGCGTGTGTGTGTGGTTTTGTGTGTGTATCTAGCTAGCTATCTACTTACCTATCTATTCATCTACCTATCTATCCATAATCTATCTATCTATCTATCTATCTATCTTTTTCTGTCTATTTATCTCTCTCTCTATCTATATATCTATATATTTGTCTATCTATCTATCTGTCTATCTATCTATTTATCTCTCTATCTCTCTATCTATCTATCTATCTAATCTAATCTAATCTAATATCTATCTATCTAGAAGTACATGTATGCATATATATATATATTATACTATATATCATATATAATATATATATAGCTATCTGTCTAACTCTCTTTCTGTCTGTCCGTTTGTCTCTTTGTGTATGTGTCTATCTATCTATCTATCTATCTATCTGTCTATCTATCTATCTATCTATCTATCTATATATCTATCTATCTATATATATATCTATCTATATATCTATCTATCCATCTATCTATCTATCTATATATCTATCTATCTATCTATCATCTATCTATCTATGTATATATCTATCTATATATCTATCTATCTATCTATCTATCTATATATATATATATATATATATAATATCATCTATCTATCTATCTTTTTATCTATCTATCTTTTATAACCAGAAGATTGCAAAATAACCCCTCTTCCAAAGTGTCAAGCACTTCCATATAGAGAACATGAAAACACCTTGAAAAACAAAAACAAAAACAAAAATAAACAAACAATGTTGCTGCAACTACTTCCTGTATCGTTTCGCCTATCAAGCTCACGCGAAACATCTTTACTAAATGAATGGCTGTGTCCATTAGCTAACCCTTCTTGAGATTGGCGGAACTCTTTCCATAATAAACAATAAAAAACAATAATAAACCTGATGGTCAAGTTATATCAACAGTCTTCTTTCACTTGATAAATGGCTCAACGCGTTTTCTGTACGCCGAATATTTCCATGATCTGTCCACGTTGAGCTCCTTAACTGTTTTAAAGCGTATGACTGGAATTTTGTTTTCTATCGGTTGAAACTTTAACATAACGACGTGGGCTAGTCGACAGAGCTAGAGTCATGAACTCTGGATCTAATATCTTGAGTTCAATTCCAGCCCGTTACATTAAAATCTGGTCTGTTTGCTGCCCATCTTAATTAATGTTTACATCATTCTGGTAGTGTCAGCTTAATAATATTAATAATATTTACCACATTTTATAGCGCAAATCTTGATAAAACAAATCTAAGCCTTAAAGCAGACACACACGCAAGCACGCACGCAACGCACGCACGCAGGCACGACACCGCTCGCACACACACACACACACAAACACACACACACACAACACACAACACGTTAATTAATGTTTACATCTTCTGGTTAGTGTTTGCTTAGTAATTAATTAATAATAATTTACAATATTTATAGCGCAAAATCTTGATAAAATCAAAATCTAAGCTTAAAGCAGACACCACGTCAAGCACGCACGCACGCACGCACACACACGCACGCACACACACGACACACAAACCAACACACACACACACCACACGACTATGGCTATAAATGGGGAGAAAGTTAAAAGCAATAAAAGCAAGAATAAAGCAATGAAAATTATAGACGAGCATAGCATATACAATTATAATTATAATCATGTGATTCCCCTCCGAGCGGAGACAGGCTGCAGGGGGGGGGGGGGGTGGTTGAGTGAGTCAGGATTTTATGCGGAGGAGAAAAGGTGAGTTTTGAGAGCGGACTTGAAGGAGACAAAAGTAGGTTGCTGACGGACTGAGAGAGGAAGTTTGTTCCAGGAGAGTGGACTAGAAACAGAGAAGGCTCGTGGACCATAGGTATTGAGCTTAGTGCGTGGAAAGCGAAAAGTCAGAGGATCGGAGGCAGAGCGGAGGGTACGTGAGGGAACATAGATCTCAAGTAGTCTTGACAGGTAATCGGGGGCTGCGTTATTGAGGCTTTTGTAGCACATGGTGTCTAGTTTGTACCGTATGCGCTTTGATACAGGGAGCCAGTGAAGTTGTGCCAGGAGAGGAGATATGTGGTCAGCTTTTTTCTTTTTGAGTACAAGGCGTACAGCATTGTTTTGAATGCGCTCTAGGATGTGAATGGTGGAGGCAGGAAGACCAGACAGGAGTGAATTGCAATAGTCAATGCGAGACATTATGAAGGAGAGAACGAGTTTTGCAGTTGTTTCGACAGAGAGATACTTCCTGATCAGCCTTATACGATGGAGATGATAGTAGCAAGATCTGGCAGTTTGAGAAACAAAGTTGTTCATGGAGAGGGTAGAGTCAATGCAGACACCAAGGTTTTTAGCTGAATCAGAAATTGGGACTGATGTGTTACATAATGAGAGAGAAAGAGGAGGCAGCTGAGAAAGTTTCTGACGGGTGCCAATGAGGATAGCTTCTGTCTTGTCTTAATGTTTCATAGGTCCCTCTTCCCCCATTTCAAGATCTTGCAAAACGGAGAGGGTTTTGCGCAGACATCGGAAGTCTGTCAGATAATTGCTGGCAGATTTGGGTAGAGCGCATATGGGGTTTTCCGAGTGCAGTGAATCCCTCTTGAACAAAACTACATACTACAAGCTACAAACTACAAACATGACATATCCGTTCTTCGTCATGTTTTTTTGTGTTCTTTTTTTTTTTTTTTTTTTAAACGTGGTTTGTTTTCTGTAAGTTGAAATGTGAGGTAGATCTACATTCTCCTAATATTACTGAGTTTTCAACCATGGAAGCCTAAGTATCAAATATAGTCTATTCTTATTTGTATATTTATTCAGGTATATCACCTAGTTGTTAAAACACATTCATATGACATGAGGACCCTTAGTTCGAATCCAAAGCCAGACAGGGATTTTTGTTTCTCTCTCAACTCCACTGGATCTTAAGAGGCAGTCAAGATGTCAGTTTAATTCTAATTTCATCAAGTAAAATGTTAGCAACACGAGACATAGAAAATTATTAACCGAACACTACTGTGTCATTATCTTAACTGAAAATGAAAACGATCAAGTACTCTACCGCAAGCATGTGTGCGTATGCGTGTGTGTGTGGTGTGTGTGTGTTGTGTGTGTGTGTTGTGGTGTGTGTGTGTGTGTGTGTGTGCGTGTCTGTGTCTGTTCTGTGTCTATGTGTGCGTGTATGAGTGATCTAGCTAGCTGGCTACTTACCTATATAATTATTATCTATCCATATGTCTATCTTTCTATATCTATTTTCTATCTATCTATTTATCTATCTATCTATCTATCTACATGTATTATCTATCTATCTATCCATCTCTATCTATCTATCTATCTCTATCTATCTATGTATATATCTATCTCTGCTACTTATCTATCCATCTATCTATCTATACTGTCTGTCTATTATCTATCTATCTATCTATCTATCTGTCTGCTCTATCTATCTAATCTATTATCTATCTGTCTGTCTGTCTATCTGTTTGTTGTCTATCTATCTATCTATCTATCTGTATTCTGTTTATCTATCAATCTTATATGTCTATCTATCTATCTATCTGTTTGTCTATCAAACATTATATATCCATCTATCTATCCGTCTATCTATCTATCTATCTATCTGTTATCTATCTGTCTCTGTCTATCTATCTATCCATCTATCTATCATCTATCTATCTATCTATCTATCCATCTATCTGTCTGTCTGTCTGTCTATTTGTCTATCTGTCTGTCTATACTGTCATGTCTGTCTGTTTAATCTATCCGGGATTTTTTGTTCCAATCCACCACATCCTGCGAGGCTGTCAAGTGTCGATAGTGAAGCTACATGTCTTCTAATATACACATGCTTAGTAAGAAAGTGTATTATTGGCCAAAAACATTTTCACATGTACACAGAAAATGTGCGTAAGTCCAAACATACACACAAACATGCATTCAGACAAACAGAAAGACATACAGCTAGGTAGGCAGCAGGAAGGCAGGCAGGCAAACAGGCATACAGACAGGCAGCAGGCAGGCAGGCAGGCAAACAGGCATACAGGCAGGCAGACAATCAGACAGACAGACAAACAGACATGCAGTCAGGCAGGTAGTCAGGCAGGCAGGCAGGCAGACAGACAGACAGACAGACATACATACATACAGGCAGACAGTCAGACAGTCAGGCAGGCAGGCAGACAGACTGATTCCCACTTCCTCTCTTTGTCTGTCTGTTTTGTCTTTGCCTCGCTTGTGACTCTGCAAACGTGTACGCCTATTCCTTCGCAGTTTATTGCTCCGTGAATGCTTTCCCAAAGTTATTTGAACTTTTTAACTAAATCTGCAGCTTATCAGCAGAAAGTTGGGAATGGTTTCCTGACAGCATTGTCCACATTTCACTTTTGAAAAGCAAATCCTTTTGGGCATCGTAGAGGTCGTGGCTCTTTAACCCTCACGGATGGCATGTCTTTGTGCATTTATAAGCTGGTCTGTTGTGTGACGTGTGGCGTGATGTATGCAATCGAGACGGTGACGTGTGCATAAAGTTGTGTGACGAGTTCTCAGTGCTTGCGTGACTTGTGCAAATCTATAGTATAGGATGACGTTGTTCACAGCACTTGCAGCGATAACGTGTCCAATTGATAGAGTGACGTGGCGTGTGTACACCGTAATCTTACGTGCGCACATCATTATCTGACGTGTACATATGTGACCTCCCACCACGAAATCAGTCTTAACTCGCAAACAGTCGAACGGCACTGGGAGCTGAAAAGGTGACTGAGGGTCTGTCTGGGGTGTTTTGACTTTTTCTCAAAATTGATTTCTGTAGACTATAATCTATCCCCCACAGAATTTTTTTTTCTTGAAAAAATATTATTAATCAATTTAAAATGGTGTTTTAATGCACTGATCGCAGCAGAAAAGAACGTAATTTCTTACCAAAAGTACCTCTTTTTGTCTCTTATTATGAACCGTAACCTGTACAGCAACCGCACATGTAATATACTGACGGAAAGCTCTTTGGTGCACCTTTCAGATAATGACAGCTAAAATTAGAAACAAACTGCGTCAAAGTCACCAAATAAAGAAATTTAAGGAAATGTGTAGGAGAGCAGACAAAAACTTTAGAGGCCGTTTTCTCAAAATGGCTGTCATACAACTTAATGACTTTAAACATACATAACTTCTCCATTTTTTTTTTAATACAAGCTTTATTCAAGTACCAAAATAATCAGCAGAATGTACCCTTTCCAGTGATATGTATATCTCAAAATACCAAAAATGCTAGTTAAGACTGATTTCGTGGTGGAAGGTCACATATAATATGACGCATGCACAGCATATATCTGACGTGTGCACAGCACTCGCATGACAACGTGTGCAATTGATAGAGTAATGTGGCGTGTGCATATTATCATCTGACGTGTGCACATTATCACCTGACGTGTAACACATCATTATCTGACGTCTCACATCATATCTGACGTCTGCACATCATAATCTGACGTCTGCACAGCGCTTACGTGATGCGTGCAAAAATCAATCAACATAGTTCTGCGTGCACATATTGTGTGACATGACGCTTACCGCATGCAAAACGACGACGTGTGCAATCGATAGAGTGACGTGTGGCACTATCATAATCTGACGTGGGCACAACACTTGCGTTAAGTTTGCAAACAATAGAATGACGTGGGCACCATATTGAAGCTGTGCATGCACAATACTTGCGTGACGTACTTTGAAATCTCCCATGTATGTTTTTTTTTCTTCCGTATGTTGTATCTTGCAGGTGTCTAAAAAGTTCCTCTTATGTGTATGAATTGAAATCATTATTTTTTGTCACTACATTGTTTTTGATATCTATTCATTGTTAAAAAAATAATAAAAAGGTGAAAAGAATAATACTTGCGTACCGTGCGCAGTCCATAAAATGACGTGTGCACGTCGTGTTATGATGAAGTGCACAAAACTTGCTTGATGTGTGTAGTCCACAAAGTGACGTATGCGCATCGTGTTATGATGAAGTGCACAAAACTTGCTTGACGTGTGTAGTCCATAAAGTGACGTGTGCACATCATTATACAATGCGGTGCATAGCACTTGTGTAACGTGTGCGATCGAAAGAGTGACGTGTCCACATGGTTATGTGACGCAGTACACAGCATGATGTGCGCATATCATTATGTAACGTGAACATAGGACTTGCGTGGCGAGTGCAGATTTTTGCTGTTGATAACGTACGAAAAGTTGGATGAACAAAACAGACTTTTTGTGAAAAGACAATAACCCCCTTAAGTCCGCAACAAACCAATCACAATTAGCATAATGTATGGAACAAGGAAACGGAACAACAATATAAGCTCATCAGCACGCACACACGCACACGCACACACACACACAAACACACACACACACACACACATACACACGCATACACACATCACACACACACGTACATATAGGCACGCACACACACACACACACACACACACTCTCTCTCTCTCTCTCACACACACACACACACACACATATACATACACACTCACACACACAACACACAACACACACATGTACATACAGGCACGTACAAACACACTGTACACACACACACACACACACACACACACACACACACACACACATATATATATATATATATATATTATATATATATATATACATACATACATACACACACATGCACACACATGCACACACACGCACACACACACGCATGCACACACTCAGACACACACACATACATACATGCATACATACACACACATACACACACACACACACATACACACACACACAGCACACACACACACACACACACACACACACAACACACACCACAACACAACACAACACAACACAACACAACACACACGACAACACAACACAACACAACACAACACAAGACACACACACACAGGTACTAATCCTGACGAAAGAACATACACGAACGCACGCCCTACGAAACATAAACAAGAAATCAGATACAAACAACCTTCTTCTAGCGCACGTCTGACATTTGCAACTATTTTTGTGACGTATGCATATCACGTGACGTCACGAGTACAGATGGCTATGGTGATGTAAGCAGATCATGAACGTCATATTTATATGTTTTCGAGACCAGTGGTTCTTTTTTTTTTAATTTAAGGCCTAACCATTTATTAATCGTGCCAGTGCACATACCCCGAAGTGGCGGTGAGGTTTTGAAATCTTATTAAGGTCTAACCCTTCTGACGAAATCCTAAGGAGTTGTCTGAAAGGTCGTATCCATTGCTGATATCAGACGCTGACGGGTGAGACGCTGTTATGATTGTAAATAGCAATGTTTTAAGAAACGGTTTTCATGTCCATGTATTTATTTTCTTCCCCTTGTTCCATTTCTATTTTGAAGCCTTACAGATTATTATAGGGCCAAGGGCACCACTGGTGACTATGCAACGAGTTTCCTTCATCTCTCCCGGCCGTCTGCCTTTCTCCCTGGAACTGCTGAAGCTTATGTCTCTCCGTTCCTGGATGTCGTCTTCGCTCTTCTTTACATCCTCTCTTCTTATGTCATTGAAGACAGTCCACTGTAAACGCTTCACATTCGTAGCTTTTCTTTGTTTTTCTTGTTCTTCTTGTCCTTCTTGTGTTGTTCTTGTTCTTGTTGTTCTTGTTGTTTTCTTGTTCTTGTTGTTCTTGTTTTGTTGTTCTTGTTCTTGTTGTTCTTGTTGTTCTTGTTGTTCTTGTTCTTGTTTCTTATTGTTCTTGTTGTTCTTGTTCTCGTTGTTCTTGTTCTTCTTGTTCTGTTTTCTTGTTCTTGTTCTTCTTGTTCTTGTTCTTCTTGTTCTTGTTCTTCTTGTTCTTGTTCTTGTTGTTCTTGTTTTGTTCTTGTTGTTCTTGTTCTTGTTGTTCTTGTTGTTCTTGTTCTTGTTCTTCTTGTTGTTCTTATTGTTCTGTTGTTCTTTTCTTGTTTTTCTTGTTTTTCTTGTTGTCTTCTTTTCTTGTTTTCTTGTTCTTGTTCTTGTTGTTCTTGTTCTTCTTGTTCTTGTTCTTGTTCTTCTTGTTCTTGTTGTTCTGTTCTTGTTGTTCTTATTGTTCTTGTTGTTCTTGTTCTCGTTGTTCTTGTTGTTCTTGTTCTTGTTGTTCTTGTTCTTCTTGTTCTTGTTTTTCTTGTTCTTGTTCTTCTTGTTCTTGTTGTTCTTGTTGTCCTTCTTCTTCTTGTTCTTCTTCTTGTTCTTCTTCTTGTTCTTGCTCTTCTTGTTCTAGTTCTTGTTCTTGCTCTTCTTCTTATTATTATTATTATTATTTCTTGTTCTTCTTGTTCTTCTTGTTCTTCTTGTTCTTCTTGTTCTTGGTCTTGTTCTTCTTGTTTTTGTTCTTGTTCTTGTTCTTGTTCCTCTTCTTCTTCTTCTTCTTCTTCTTCTTCTTCTTCTTCTTCTTCTTCTTCTTCTTCTTCTTCTTCTTCTTCTTCTTCTTCTTCTTCTTCTTCTTCTTCTTCTTCTTCTTTTTCTTTTTCTTTTTCTTTTTCTTCTTCTTCTTAGCCTAGGTTAGCATGGATGCAAATCTCTGTTTTGCTGTTGTTATTGTTGTTGTTTGTTTTTTTGTTGTTGTTTTTGCTTTTACCTTTCTTATTCTTTTCTTTTCTTTTATTATTTTTTATTCTAGTTTATTTTATTTCATTTTGTTTCATTTTGTTTTATTTTATTTCATTTTTTGGCTTACAATGAACAGACATCAACATACGATGACATTTTGACTGATATCTGGAGACAGAACAATCCTGAATGTAGATGGTATATGTCGATAAAGCCGACACCACTAAAATATAAGCCAACTGGATTATTTTCTAATGTTAGATTACCTGTACTGGTATTTTGAAAATACCTACGTTCTTTCAGGCTATCGTTCAGTCCATTCAGTGGTAACATTTCACTTTCTATTCCACAAAACCGAGAAAATCCGAAAAGTTTCTGGAGATTTAATCTATCTCTTTTAATTTACGAACAGTATATGAAAGAAAGAAAAGAAGGACATTTTATTGTGGCGAAAGACTATGCAGCTGGCATTATAGTAAATTAGTTTTGGGTGAAATGACAAAGTCTGGCAAATCTCTGTTCAGAAAAGCTCTGTGAATGCAACCACCACCACCATCACTTCTATTCCTAGCCTGCAACAACAAAAAATAAATGAAATAAAAAAGTGGCCTGTTTGCTGTCCATCTTAAATGCTTTAATCATTCTGGTGGTGATAGCTTTGTGTTTAGCAGGTCCTCCTTCCCCCCTCGCACCTCCTTTAAAAAAAACTTGCCAGCGCATAGGGTTTTACAAAGGTTAAAAGAGTCTGCCGTATGATAATTACAGGCAGATTTGGGTGAAGCGCATAAGGAACTGTCTGAGTACAATGAATCGTTCTCGAACAAACTCCAAACTCCCCATCAATCTACCCTGCTGGAAGTAGATACCTGTATTTTTAGGGTCATCATCATCATCAAGTGACCATCCGCATGGCATCCATATGTATCTGTCCCTTGCTACAGCAAGCACATCTTCCACCCTCTCTGTCTTCAGCCACCCTGCAATTCCGTCCAATATTTTCTGCCTGGGTCTACCTGGTGCTCTCTTTCCCTCCACCTTTCCTGTTGTGACCAAGTGCTCTAATTCTCTTTTCCTCATAAAATGGCCTATAAATGTTGCCTGTCTTTTCTACGGAACTGTGAGTAGCGATTTTTACACTGTTGGGAGACCTTGTTCTTCAAAATTGGTAGCATTCTGTCTTTTCCTAATCTTCCTTATGAATGATCTTCTTGTGTCTGCATCCATCAAGACTGTCTCGTCTGTTTTCTTTGCTGTCATGGAACTCTCAACATTCTTCTTAGAAACCACATCTCGGCTGCCTCAGTCTTGTTCTGGCTTTGCTTGTTGACCATTCATGCCTCACAACCATATAACATTATCGGTTCTATATAACATTCAAGAACTCTCTTCCTGACGTTAATTGAAAGGCATATTTAGGGTCGGGGAATGTTAAACAACAAGGAAGAGGTTCGAGTCCATGCGGAGGATAGATTTGTATAAAAAAAAAAGGTGGCCACAGCAGAGGGGCATCCAGGAGTCATGACCTAGATGTGCCCTGCCCCTTAGAGTGTCAGGAGTTAAGGGCCGTAACACTTACTTGACGGGGGTTTCACCTCTGAGGACCTTCTGCTGTCTGGCTCTCCCCAGAGGAGATGGATACCGGCCTCATAATGCCCCACCCCCATACCCAAGAAAGGGTCAGTTCTCCACTACGTCACATCTCACTGACCTCAGATTTATGAGACAACCTTTGACCTCTACCTTGAAGGTATGGATACAGTCCTTTAGTTGTGGTTTACATGTACATCGCTCTTCTTAGCGTTTACATTTTGAGCTTCAGTTTTGAAGTATTGTTGTGATGTGGTGATCATTAAAAGCATGATCTTCTCAGTTTGACTGGAAAATCAAACAGAACGTCTAGTCTTTCGGAAGGGGACGAAAAACGAGTCGGACCTGTGCGGTCACGCTAAAATACCACGGCAGTTGAAAATCGTGAGGAGCAGGGCATTACCTGGCTGTCATGGCATAAAACATTGAAGAGATAGGTTGATTTACCAGGTCCCACCACTTGAAAACCAATTAGCCTTCTTGCCTGTCTGAATTCTTGGTAAAAAAAATGTGAATATGAATATGAATCTAAAGCGAGGGAGAGGGCCTCGTGGTGCTGGCCCTGGGAAGAGTTGAGGTCTCTGCCACCTCACTCCCCTACGACCCCAGGTTTTATGGAATTATCTAGGTAGGATCTCAAGACCTGGCCAGCTCGTGAGTTTATCAGCATTCTTAATTAAAGGCTCGTGCCGTGATCATTCTGGATCTTCTCCATCACATGGCACCTTGTGACATTGTCAGTGCATATGGAATTCATTCTGAGCGCGGAGACGTCATCTTGAGACAATGAGGCTGAAACTGTGATATGGACACAATTTTTTTTTTCTGTGCAGGTCCTTGGAGTAAGAATGATAGGCATCGATTTTGATGATGGACTGAGGGAGGTGGGGCAGTGGGGGAAGTATCAGAGACAGTTCTACCTCCTTGTCTCCTTCCCCATCCTCTTCAAGGGTTACCAGGTCCTCCTTATGGTCTTCACTGTCTTCGTTCCCAAACACAGGTAGGGACTTATTCTCTGTCTGTCTGTCTGTGTGTCTGTCCATCTGTGTGTATATGTATGTATGTATGTATCTATATATGTATGCCTTCTGTCTGTCTGTGTGTATTATGTATGTATGTATGTATTATGTTAATATGTACATGTATGTAATGTATGCATGTATGTATGTTATGTATGTATGTGTGTATGTATGTATGTATATATGTATGTATGTATATATGTATGTATGTGTGTGTGTATGTATGCGTGTATGTATGATGTATGTATGTATGTATGTATGTACGTCTGTGTGTATGTATGTATGTATGTATGTATGTATGTATATGCATGCATGTATGCATGCATGTATGTATGTATCTTTGTATGTATGTGTGTGTGTATGTATTTCTCCCTCTTTCTCTCTCTCTCTCTCTCTCTCTCTCTCTCTCTCTCTCTCTCTCTCCCTTCCTGTCTCATTCTGTCTCCCTCTGTCTGTCTGTCTGTCTGTCTCTCCTCTCTCTCTATCTCTATCTTTCCTCCCTTCTCTTTGTGTCTCTTTGTCTGTCTCTGTCTCTGTCTCTGTCTCTCTCTCTCTCTCTCTCTCTCTCTCTCTCTCTCGCTCGCTCGCTCTCGCCCTCTCTCTCTCCCTCTCTTTGCGAGTAACTTTCTGATTTTGACTTACGAGTTTTTCCAACCTGTTCCAGTTTCAATCTACACAGCTCCTCTCTTTCTTCACCTTTTCCTCCAGACATTGAATTAACAAAGATCCCTTCTCACCCCTTCTCAACTGCTTCTAAAAGAAAATGAGGTTACTGGTGCATACAGTTAAGGGTATTGACAGAACGTAGATGATGGAGTTCATGGTCAGATTGTTGTTTAGTGTTCACCCCTGACCCCAATCATGTTACACAATGAGAATGACGTTAAGTGGTAGCGATTGTATAAGTGATGGATTGGCACATGTGACGTGCCTCGACATCCTATTTACTCATTGGACTTGCAAATTAGAAATTCGGAAGGTGAAAAAGTGAAACTTTTAAAAAAGCTTCGTTTGTGTCTAGTATATTATGAGAAGCCCTCTTGTGTTCAGTAGCGTTTGATTGCATGACATTTGTTCTCTCTCTCTCTCTCTCTCTCTCTCTCTCTCTCTCTCTCTCTCTCTTTCACTCTCTTTCTCTCTCTTTCACTCTCTCTCTCTCTCGCTCACTCGCTCTCTCTCTCTCTCACCCTCTCTCTCTCACTCTCTTTCTCTCACTTTCTCTCTCTCTCTCACTTTCTCTCTTTTTCACTCCCTCATTCTCTCTCTCTCTCTCTCTCGCTCTCTTACTCCTTTCTGTCTTTCTCTTTCTATCTCTATCTTTCTATCTCTCTCTTTCTCTGTCTGTCTGTCTGTCTCTCTGTATTGCTCTTTCTCTCTCTTTCTTTCTTTCTGTCTCTCTCTGTCTCGTCTCTCTCTCCCCTCTCTCTCTTTCTCTCTCTCTCTTTCTTTCTTTCTCTCTTTCGCCATCTCTCTGTATCTCTCTATCTCTGTCTGTCTGTTTGTATCTTTATCTCTCTCTCTCTCTTTCCATCTCTCTCTCTCTCCTCTCTTCTTTTTCTCTCTCTCTCTCTCTTTCTCTCTATCTCTCTCTTTCCCTGCCCTGTCTCTCTCTCTGTCTCTATCTGTCTGTCTGCCTGCCTGTCTGTCTCTCTCTCTCTCTCTCTCTCTCTCTCTCTCTCTCTCTCTCTCTTCTCCTTCCTCTGCCCTCTAACTTCTGAACATTGAGTCCCAAGTTGTTCCTACCAGTCTCAATCAACACAATTCCTCTCTTCACTCTGTCTTCCAGACATTGACAAGGATCGCTTTTCATCCCTTTCTTACCCGCTTCTAAAAAACAACTTCAAAATGCAGTTATTAGGGCATACGGTTAACGGCATTACAGTACGTAGATGATGGAGTTCATGGTCAGATTGTTGCTATAGTGTTGACCCCTGACCCCAATCATGTTACACAATATGAATGACGTTAAGCGTAGCGATTGTATAAGTGATGGATTGGCACATGTGACATGCCCCGACATCAGATTCACGCATTCGACTTGCAAATAAGAAGGTTAGAAGGTCAAGAAGACCACATGTTGAAAAAAAGGCTTCGTTTCCATCTATATCTTACGAGAAGACATCTTTTGTTGGTAGCTTTTGCTTTCTATCTATACTATCCATTCTATTATGTCTGTCTTATCTATCTATCTATCTATCTATCTGTCTATCGATCTATTATCTATCTATCTTATCTATCTATCTATCTGTCTGTCTGTCTGTCTATCAATCTATCTATCTGTCCATCACCTATCTATCTATCTGTCTATCTATCTATCTATCTGTCTTATCTATCTATCTGTCTTATCTATCTATCTATCTGTCTGTCTTATCTATCTATCTGTCTTATCTATCTATCTATCTATCTATCTATCTATCTGTCTTATCTATCTATCTATCTATCTGTCTGTCTGTCTGGTCTATCTATCTATTTATCTGTCTGTCTGTCTATCTCTCTATCTATCTGTCCATCACCTATCTATCTATCTATCTATCTATTTATCCTATCTAATTGTCTGTCTGTCTCTCTCTCTATCTCTCTCTCTCTCTATCTGTCTGTCTGTTTGTCTATCTGTATGTGTATATATATATATGTATATGTATGTATATTGTACATATACATATGTATGTATGTATTATGTATATATGTATGTGTGTATGTATAGGTGTATGTGTATATGCGTTGACACCACATGGGCAAGTTAATACAACAATAACAAGATGATGCCATGATCATTCCGAATCTTGCCTCTCACATAACGTCTGTGATGTCAGCTAGCGTGCAGAAGCTGTCATCCTGAGAACCTGAAACTGGAAACTGATAAAAGCACCCATGCAGGTGCATACTGAAACAAAGAACCCCAGTTGCAAAGAAAAAACAAACAAACAAACAGAAGAAATCGATACGCTTCCAGTCTACAATGACAGGAGACAGCTGACGAGAAGGAAAGAAGAAACGAATGCCAGAAAAAAAGACTGGTGTATTGAATTTCAGACTTGCAAACTGATCTGAGAGTAAATCGGTTCTCACAGAGACAGTCAGGGTGGACGGTTCCTGCCTATTGGCTGCTGTGTGAATCAATTTCCTTGCACGCAATGCTGGGAATGGACGTGGTGGTGGCGGTGGTTGTTGTTGTTGTCGTCGTCGTCGTCGGTGTTGTTGTTGTTGCTGTTGTAGTCGTCGTCGTCGTCGTTGTTGTTGTTGCTTGCTGTTGTTGTTATCGTTGTTGTTGTTGTCGTCATCGTTGTTGTTGTTGTTGTTGTTGCTGCTGCTGTTGTTGTTGTTGTTGTTGCTGCTGCTCCTGCTCCTGCTGCTGTTGCTGTTGTTGTTATTGTTGTTGTTGTCTTTACTGTTGTTATCGTTGTCGTTGTTGTCGTCGTCATCGTCGCTGTTGTTGTTGTTGCTGTTGTTGATTTGTTGTTATTGCTATTGTTGTTGTTGATGTTATTGTCGTTGCTGCTGCTGTTGTTGTTGTTGCTTTTGCTATTGCTGTTCTTTCTTTCTTTCTTTCTTCTTTCTTTCTCTCTTTCTTTCTTTCTTTCACTATTTGTTTGTTTTAGCTCTGTCTCATTGAATTTCATTTTACGTACCATAACCTTTATCCTAACTCTTTGAAGGGGAGAACAAGGAAGGTCTTTCCAATTACAAAACTTATCATCATTAGGAGATGGTTTAAAGCGTGCATTTTCCTGGAATAGCACGTATTTGTTTGATGGGGAAAAAAACAACAACAAGATAGTCAAGACATTCCGACAATCTCCCTTTTCATACAAAAAAAAAAATCTTTAAGAAAATACAGAGTCTGTGATTCTCAAGGTCACTGTAACCTTGAAGAAGCTTAATTTTAAGAGGGAAAGAAACTTGAAATAAAGCAAGGATGATGACAGTGGACTGAAACAGAAACAGAATCACACTATTTTCAGAAGCTTTTGCTGTCTAGCTCACAGACCAGAGTTTAGATTGATGGTTTCAAGTGTACTTGATTTATCGAATCTTAAGTCTTTAACCTAATCGGCTTAACCATCCAGCTTTTTTTTTTTTTTTACTTTTTGAACCCTCATTAAAAGAGAACAATTAAAAACAACAATAAGTAGCAGTGTTTCACGTTGACTGGAGGAAGGTTTGTATCTATGTGTCTGTTACAGAAAGCTATAGCAAGATTTCCTCACGAATGATCTTTACCAAATATGCTTAAACGATGTAGACCGTGAAAGAGTCCGAAACCGTCAAGTACAAAAATTAAATCTCCAAGGTCAAGGTCATACTGACAGAAAAAAAAAGTTCTTAAATTCAGCAGTTACTGGGGAAGCTGCGTGAACAGCACTTTCTCTGGAATTTCCTGCCATATTTTCAATCCTCTTTAACTGTTGTAATAGTCTATCATTTCCCTTGATGCGTGTCACGTTTTACTTCAGCCGAAGCTGTTTTTGTCACTTTAAGAAATACAAAATCTAGATTTTCTTTAATGTTTGTACCAAAACGATATTGATGGAGAGGTTTCATCGCCTTTGCTATTTATGATTTGTGTTTCTTTATTCACAACATGTGATACACATCCCATGTGTTTTTACGAAAAAGAAAATATCACAAGTACTGTCAAGCTCAGAACATTTGTCTGAGTCATCAGTTCTCATTCCTTGCTTTCGAAATAAAACATCCTTTGGCGGTGCTTATCGAAAATCTTCGTTTCAAAAAAAGCAAATAGTTCTTGATATAGTAATGAACAAACTTAATTTCATTATAGGTACAGGAGTCGTCAGTACCCTGTCTTTTCTGGTCTTATTTTCCAACATGCAAGATTTCCGAGACAAACAGACAGACAGACAGGCAGACAGACAGAGAAGACAGACAGAGAAAGAGAGAGAGAGAGACAGAGAGAAAGAGAGAAAGAGAGACACAGAGAGAGAAACCTGGAATACGACTGGACGTAGAAGACCCACAAGCATAAACATTAATTCGTGAAGTTTGGAGACATTTTTTGCAAAGAGACGTGCTTTTAAGTGCTTTGATTAAAAAAAAAGTAAGTAGATAGCTGCTATGCTGTAAAGACAAATCTGTTTCGATATCATCAGGTGTGCGATCCCGGGCCTGATCAACGACACCTATGAGATCCAAAGCGAGGCTCACCGCCAGATGGCGCTGCAAGCCGTCCCCTCCACTCTTCACGCTGATGGACACGTCACCTTTGACTCTTGTCACGTCTACAGCCGGTTCAACATCACAGCCACCCGATATAATTTCTGCAGCCTTGGGCCAACGGCACCATGGATGACGGACACACAACTACCTGGCCATGGACGGACTTGTCGTGGACTGAGGAGAGAGACAGTGACGGCAACGATGCCATGCAGATGTGTCATCGTTGGGTGTATGACCAGACCGAATTCGTGTCTACTCTGATCACCGAGGTGAGTAAAAAGACCTCCCCCCTAGAAAAACAAAACAAAACAAAACAAAAACAGAAAACAACAAACGAAAACAACAACAAACAAACAAAACCCACAAATAAACAAACAAGCAAAGCAATGTCAATCTCAGTCTCTCAAGATCTTGGGCCTGAGCAAAGACGCCTACGCGATCCAAAGCGAGGCTCATTGCCAGATGCCGCACGCAAGCCTCGCTTTGTATTTTTTCTCATGGGTGTCGATGTGCTCGGAATGAAATCCATATGCGCTGACGCCACTGATACCGATGATTGCGGATAAGATCCAAAGATCCAAAAATGATTGGGGTACGAGCCTTGAAGCCTACACATGAGCCCTATGAGCTGGCTTGCAAAAAAAAGTCCTACGTTACGTATGGATTTTGTATGTTATATTTGTATCAGTTTGTTATTAGAACAGTCTTGGATACTCTGTTATGATATGTGTATCTCTGCATCTCATTCAAGAAAATCGAAAGAAAACTTAACCAACCACTTAGTATAACCTTATCCCACAGCACAGTTTGTGCTACCCATTCAGCTAGCATAGACGCAGCCACAAAGCATAAAGTGGTAAAGGAATGTTTCTGAGCTTACAACTTAATGCTTTGTGGCTGCGTCTATGCTAGCTGAATGGGTAGCGCAAACTGTGTTGAATTTGAGAAATTCTACATGGGAGATAACTCCGTGACTCTCAAGAGTTATGTTGCTTGGTTAATATTTGAAATTCTCCCTGCTTCCCTCATATTTCCTTTGGTGTTATCCCACAGCTTTATATATAATTACATCACAGAAAGCGCAAATAATGAAACATAAGTACTGGTATAACCTAAACAGTCCAGGTCAAAGCATACTTGTTGCACCTTACATGAAAAGCGGTCGGGGCCGGGGGCGAGTTGTAGGGGCAGGTTACCATGTTCAGATTTAATGCCCTGTAAGCATAGTCTGAATACGTTGAAATATCTTGGAACGATCGTCTCACCGGACGGCAGATGCACATCAGAAATAGCCAGCAGAATCGGCCGAGTCAAACTAGCATTGAAAAAGATGAAAAGCATTCTCACCAACAAAAGCCTATCAATTAACATCAGAAAGAGAGTTCATGAATGTTATATAGATCGGATAATGTTATACGCTTGTGAGGCGTGGACAGTCAACAAGCAAAGCCAGAACAAGATTGAGGCAGCCGAGATATGGTTTCTAAGAAAAATGTTGAGAGTTCCTTCGACAGCAAAGAAAACAAACGAGACAGTCTTGAAAGAGCCAGACACAAGAAAATCATGGATAATGAAGATAGGAGAAGACAGGCAACATTTATAGGCCATTTTATGAGGAAAGGGGATTAGAGTACCTTACCTAGGGAGAAAATATTGGACGGAGTTGCAGGGTGGCTGAGGACAGAGAGGATGGAAGATGTGCTTGCGGCAACAAGGGATAGATACATATTATGGAAAGCCATGATCGCCAACGCCATGCGGCAGGGCACATGATGATGATGATGAAGCATAGTCTGCCGTGTACATATTTTGGTGCAGCATGGAATTGTCATTTGGATGTGTACATTAATGCAATATAAACATACAGTCAATCGGGTCATTGATGCCAGATAAACATCATCATCATCATCATCAGGTGCCTTGCCGCATGGTGTTGGCGATTATGGACTTCCATCTATCTCTATCTCTTGTTGCCTCAAGCATCTCTTCCACCATCCCTGTCTTCAGCCACTCTGTAAGTCGGTCTAGTATCTTTTCCCTGGGTCTACCCGGTGCTCTCCTTCCCTCCAGCTTTCCCGTTGTGACCAGGTGTTCCAATTCCCCTTTCCTCATAAAATGGCCTATGAGTGTTGCTTGCCTTTTCCTAATCTTCCTTATGAATGATCTACTTGTGTCTGCCTTCATCAAGACTGTCTCGTTTGTTTTCTTTGCTGTCCATGGAACTCTCAACATTCTTCTTACAAACCACATCTCGGCTGCCTCAATCTTGTTCTGGCTTTGCTTGTTGACTGTCCACGCCTCGCAACCGTACAACAGTACTGGTTCTACACAACATTCAAGAACTCTCTTCCTGATGTTACTGATAGGCATTTGTTGGTAAGAATGCTGTCCATCTTCTTGAATGTTGTTTTGGCTTGGCCGATTCTGCTGGCTATTTCTGATGTGCATCTGCCATCTGGTGAAATGATCGTTCCCAGGTATATAAATTTATCAACCTGTCTCAAGATTGTGCCGTTTGCTGTTATTTTGCATGAGGGGATTTCATGGTTTCCATGACTTCAGTCTTCCTGCTGTTTAGTTCCAACCCCTTACCTTTGCTTTCTATTTCAAGTATATTCACAAGTTTTGTAGGTCCATTTCATTTTCTGCATTTAGCATGGTGTCATCTGCGTATCGAATGTTGTTTATCATTTTTCCTCCTACCTTTAATTCAGGGTCTTCTTCTAGGTTTCTCATGATGTTTTTGCTGGTGACAAAACACAACCCTGTCTGACTCCTCATTTGATGTTTTGGAAAGAGCTTATATCGTTTTTTTTATTCTCATTGCAGCTGTTTGTTCCCAATACATATTTCTGATTATTCGCAGATCTTTTCCATCAATATTGAGTCTTTCTAGTTGGTTGATCAATTCTTCATGTCTTACCCGATCGAAAGCCTTGGTATAGTCAACAAAGCATAAATATAAATCCTTGTTCACCTCGATTGACCTCTCTATGACAGTTCTTAGGATGTATATGACATTAATAGTTCCTTTCCCTTCCACAAATCCACACTGTTATCTGCTATTTCTCTTTTGATTCTATTCCTTGTCCTCATCATGATTATTCTTAATAGGATCTTGGTTACATGACACATCAAACTTATTGTACGATGGAGTTCGCATTCTATAGCCCCTGTCTTCTTTGGGAGTGCAATGAAAATTGATTTTGACATATCTTTGGGGATTTTTCCAGTGTCGTAAATTTCATTTAGGAGGACTGTTATTTTTTCTATTCTGGATTCCTCCAGGGCTTCAATCATCTCTGTGGTAATGTTGTCTGGTCCTGGGGCTTTTTCTGATTTCATCTTTTTCAATACTGCTCGAACTTCATCTTTCATTATGGGTGGTCCTTCAAAATTGTTTCTTATAATGTGTTCTGCGTTTCTGTCATCTTCAAAAAGGTCTTTAATATACTCTCCCCATGTCTAATATTTTCTTTTTCCATGAGAATCGCACCATCTTTCGATTTCAAGCAACCAGTTGATGTGCATGTATTTTTCCTGTGGACAATTTCTTCAATTCGTCTGTACATACCCTGAGGATCCGTTTTGTGTTGGTCTTCTATTTCTTTGCATTTTGTTTTCAGCCAAGCTTCCTTAGCTTTCTTACTGTGCACAACAGCCGAACACCTTGTTGTAGAGGGGTCAAATTTTCGACTTTAATGTCTTTCTCAAGTAAAATCAGAATGTCCACCAGCTTCCTTAGCTTCATTGCACCTATTCCTGATTTCTTTGTTTATCTTCCTGTATATTTCTTCGTTTCTCTTTGCCTTCCTCCTTTCCTCCATCAAGCCTAAAATTTCTTTTGTCATCCAGTTTTTTTTTTTTTTTTTTTTGCTTTTCTATCTACTGCAGGGATTTCTTCACAAGCTTCTCAACTTTGTCCATTGTTCCTCACTGTCACCAACATAGTCAATGAGAATATACATTATTGCTATATAAACAAAGTCATTCGAATACATACATTACTGTAGAATGAGCATAGCCAGTCGCATATATACGTTATAGCAACATACATTTTGTCGGATCATCATCATCATCAAGTGCCCTGCCGCATGGCGTTGGCGATCATGGCCCTCCATATGTATCTAACCCTTGTTGCTGCAACACATCTTCCATCCCTCTCTGTCCTCAGCCACCCTGCAAGTCCGTCCAATATTTTCTCCCTGGGTCTACCTGGTGTTCTCTTACCCCCCAGCTTTCCTGAAGGACACATACATGTAGATTAATACAGTATAAA
>CM060311.1:26699151-26704151 GCA_030674185.1 Monoplex corrugatus | reverse complement strand
TGTCTCTCTCTGTCTCTCTCTGTCTCTCTTTGTCTGTCTCTGTCTGTCTCTGTCTGTCTGTCTGTCTCTGTCTCTGTCTCTGTCTCTGTCTCTCTCTCTCTCTCTCTCTCTCTCTCTCTCTCTCTGACAAAAACCATTTTAGCAAGAAAGATTTTTAAGACCGTTTCAAAATGGATCCAAATTTTGGTCAAAGATGACTACATTGTTGAGGAGTGACGAATGATTTTTCGCCCTCAAAGTTCTTTTGATTATTGCATTTACAATATAACATCGAACCCGTTTCAACCCAAGGGAAATATCAAAATCTGTTAAACAAAGAACAAAGAGATACGAAGGGGCAAACTATAGAGCAACCTGTCAGCTGCTATAACATAAGATGCCCAAGTCAACAATATAATATGCCAAAGCTATCAGAGTGAGATATACAATACAAATAGAAACCTTACACCATCATTGTCACCAACAAATTCGATATAATATGCCATCATCATCATCATCATCATCATCATCATCATGTAGCCTGCTGCATGGCATTGGCGATCATGGCCCATCTATATGAATATATCCTTTGTCGTTGCAAGTGAATCTTCCACCCTCTCTGTCCTCAGCCACCTTGCAAGTCCGTCTAATATTTTCTCCCAGGGTCTGTCTGGTGTTCTCTTCTCCTCCAGCTTTCCTGTTGTGACCAGGTGCTCTAATTCCCCTGTCCTCATAATATGCCATGCAAAGTCATGATTGATTAATTTGCAACGGATCAATCGATAAGTGAAGAATAGAAATAACCAATCCGCTTGAAAATGTTTATAGTTATACTTGTTTTTATAGATTGTATTCATCACTTTTGCGTCTGTATTTCAGTTATTTTTTGAAAGCGGAAATATTTAGTGAGATGTCACATAAGTTACAATTATAAACATACATACATTTAAAGTAAACAATATGATGAAATCAAGTACTGTGTGTATGTGTCACAAATGCTTATGTTTGGAAGATTTGCAGCCTAGATCAAGGTCACACGGACCAATAAAGTACCCAAAATCAACATGGTTTTTTCTTTCTTTTTTTTTTCTTTTTTTTTTTTTTTGGTAGGGAGGATGTACCACACTTCCTTAGGAAATTTTGACAATATTCATATTGCATATTAATCTTACTTTCAAATATTCTCTCTCTCCCTCCCTCTCTTCCTCTCTCTCTCTCTCTCTCTCACTCTCTCTCTCATTTTCTCACACACACACCTCTCTCTCTCACTCTTTATTTCTTTTTTTTTAGGGTTGCAGTGATCTTGACAAGTACAAAATCTAGAGTTTTGGGTTCTAAATTTTGCATAAAAATAAGAGATTGTCAGAGTGGCTTGATCATCTTGTTTTAAAATCCTTTTGACCTTTAAAATGAGTGAAGGACATTTAAACTTTTCACACTGTGTGAATTGGACTCTAATCGAGTCGTGAAAGAAAGAGAATCCACAAAGAAATGTCTTCTCCGCGAATCTCTTCTGAGGAGTATTGTAGAACCGATAGACATTCGCTGCATTTCTGCCTTACAGAGAGTTTGCCTCTGTGTTTGGTCAGTTGGTAAAGGCGCCCATACTGATAATGCAGGGTCTCTGGGTTCGAATCTCATGTGGGCCTGAGTTTTGTTTAATGTTGGTTTGGTTTGGTTTTGGTTTGCTTTGCTTTGATTTTGGTTTGCTTTTGGTTGATTTGGGTTGGGTTAGCTAGCTTAGCTTAGCTTAGCTTAGCTTAGCTTAGCTTAGCTTAGCTTAGCTAGTCAGCTGCTTAGTTAATAAGTCAGTCAGTCGGCCAGTCAATCAGTCAGTCAGTCGGTCGGTCAGTCGGTCAGTCAGTCTGACTGTCAATCAGTTTTTCAATCAGTCAGTTGGTCAGGAAAGTGGGTAGATAAGTAGGTAGGCAGGCAGGTAGGTAGGTAGGTAGGTAGGTAGAGGCAAGCAGGCAGGTAGATAGATAGGATAGGTAGGTAGGTAGGCAAGCAGGCAGGTAGATAGGTAGGATAGGTAGGCATGCAGGTAGGTAGAAAGTTAGGTAGGCAAGCAGATAAGTAGATAGGTAGGTAGGTAATTAGTTAATCAATCAGTCAGTCAGTCAGTTGACTGGTTGGTCAGTCGATCGGTTGATTGGTTGGTTGGTTGATTGGTTGATTAGTTTAGTTAGTTGTTGTTTTTTTCAGTTGACTGGCTTTTTTTTTATAGCCCGCTTCTCACACGCTAGCACTCTCGCGCGAAAGCTCCGAGATAGCGAGCGGCGAGGGCGAGTAAAAAAGTGTGCTATGATACGACCTGGTCACAACGGGAAAGCTGGAGGGAAGGAGAGCACAGGGTAGACCCAGGGAGAAGATGCTAGACGGACTTGCAGAGTGGCTGAAGACAAGGAGGGTGGGAGAGATGCTTGAGGCAACAAGAGATAGAGACAGATGGAAGTCCATAATCGCCGACGCCATGCGGCAAGGCACCTGGTGATGATGATGATGATGATGATGATGATACGAACGCGAGGCGGAAAAAGTAGGTTTCAGCCAATGTACAGTGCTTATTTCACAACAAAGACGGAGTTGTCATCAAACAGTAGATAGCGAGTGGCAAGGGCGAGGAAAAAATCTGCTATGAAACGGAATCAAGACGGAAAAGTGGGTTGCAATGTACAGCGCTTACTTCACAACAAAAGACAGAGTCGTTGTCAAACTCAAAAGCGATCTATACAAAACCCATCTTTACCTTCCCAGCAAGATCCTCTCCATGCTACCTAGCCCTACCTAGCCCTACCTAGCGAATACCTAGCCACGCTTGCTGTAGGTGGAACAAAGAAACTCTCCTGCTAGCGTACTTCGCAAAGACTCTGTTTATCTGGCGTGTAAAAAAAAAAAACCGGACTTCCGTTCAATCTTACACCGCAATGTAAACTCTGGTTTGTTGTGCATCTTGATAACCGATTTCTACTTTATCACGTGGTTTTGGTAGTTCTTCATCTTGGTTGTATTACACATGTATATCGTTTTCGTATGATGTCACGTTTTGTATCAAAGCTTAATTTTCGTCATGTGCCTGACTCAACGAAATGCCACTCAGTTTTATGCTTTTTATCCTTTGTTGTCTTGTGTTGTCTTGTCTTGTCTTGTCTTGGTTTGGTTTGGCTTGGCTTGGCTTGTCTTGTCTTGGCTTGGCTTGGTTTGGCTTGGCTTGTCTTTCCTTGTCTTGCCTAGCCTTGCCTTGCCTCGTCTTGTCTTGCCTTGCCTTGTCTTGTTTGATCTTGTCTTGGCCTGCGTTGTCATGCCTTGCCTTGCCGTGCCTTGTCTTGTCTTGTCGCGCCATGGTCGAGGCTGGTGCACTGTAATACCGATCAGCAGTCCCCCATATACAAGATTCTTTGGTGACAGCTGTCGTCTGGACGAAGCAGCAGGGACGTTTTAGCATTGTTCTCCTGACTTGTGTAGTTGGTGTTTGTTCTTTGGTGATTTTTACGTTTACGTAAGCTTGACAAAGGCCAGCTGACCGAAATAAATTGCGCCTGTCTTGTCTGGTTGTATTAATTACGCGTTCTGATTCTAATTTTCCTGTTTGTTTTTTTTTTTTCTGGTTCCTCTTTGCTTGAATGCGGGCAGTCACACTTGTTTTGGATTTAGATCTAGTAAAGTTTGAAACTGAATTTTGTTCAAGATAAGACACATCATGCTGGGACAATACCATACGCGCTAAATTAAAATCTATCAGCAGTAAAAAACGAACAAACAAACAAACAAACTGGCAGATTCCTTGAACTTGCAGAGGTCTCTTTGAGCTGGCAAGGTCTTGAAACGGAAGGGGTCATGTGAAGGGAACACAGGAGCCATGAAAACGCTAAGCTGAGACCACCAGAATGACTGAAGCTTTTAGACAAACTGGCAGATTCTTGAACTTGCAGAAGTCTCTTTGAGCTGGCAAGGTCTGAAACGGAAGGGTCATGTGAAGGGAACACAGGAGCCATGAAAACGCTAAGCTGAGACCACCAGAATGACTGAAGCTTTTAGACAAACTGGCAGATTCCTTGAACTTGCAGAAGTCTCTTTGAGCTGGCAAGGTCTTGAAACGGAAGGGTCATGTGAAGGGAACACAGAGCCATGAAAACGCTAAGTGACACCACCAGAATGACTGAAGCTTTTAGACAGGTGGCAAAACAGGCTAATTGTTTTATTCTTCTCATTGTTGTTATTGTTCCGGGCTAAAATTGAACTCAAGACCTCAGATCAGGAGTCCACAACCAACTGTAGCCCATTCTTCTTCTTCTTCTTCTTCTTATTATTATTAGTTATAATAATATTAATATTATCAATATTATTATTGTTATTACTATTACTATTATTATCATTATTACTATTATTATCATTGTATTGTTATCATATTATTATTATTATCATTATTATATGTTATCATTATTATCATCATTATTGTTATTATTATTATATTATTGTTGTTGGTGTTGTTGTTGTCATTGCGATATTTATTATGATTATTATCATTATCATTATTATTATTACCATTATTGTTATTGCACCACACTATCACATCACTGCAGCTTTCTGTATAATCATCATCTCTAACATCACTGTTTCTAGTCCCTTAGTCGCTCTGTCTCTCATCACAGTTTCTGATCTGTAGTTCACGCTGTTGTTACTGTCACAATAGTACATGGTTACTATACATTAATGCCACATACGTCTAAAGGTGTTTTTTTTTCAACAGTGCTATTATTTTACACCCACCCTTTCTCTGTCTCTTTCTGTCTGTCTGTCTGTCTGCCTGCCTGACTGTCTGCCTGTCTCTCTCTCTCTCTCTCTCTCTCTCTCTCTCTCCTCTCTTTCTCTCCCTCTTTTTTCTCTCCCTCTCTCTCTTTTACTGTATTTGTCTCTCTCTCTTTCTTTCCTTCTCTCTCTCTCTTTCTCTCCTCTTTTTCTCTCTCCCTCTCTCTCTTTACTGTGTACCTGTCCATCTGTCTGTCTGTCTGTCTGTGTCT
>CM060311.1:26684151-26694151 GCA_030674185.1 Monoplex corrugatus | reverse complement strand
GTACTACAGACTTGATAGATAGATAGAAAACGTGACGACATACAAGTACTACAGACTTGATAGATAGATAGAAAACGTGACGACATACAAGTACTATAGACTTGATAGATAGATAGAAAACGTGACGACATACAAGTACTATAGACTTGATAGATAGAAGAAAACGTGACGACATACAAGTACTATAGACTTGATAGATAGATAGAAAACGTGACGACATACAAGTACTATAGACTTGGATAGATAGAAAACGTGACGACATACAAGTACTATAGACTTGATAGATAGAAGAAAACGTGACGACATACAAGTACTATAGACTTGATAGAATAGAAAACGTGACGACATACAAGTACTATAGACTTGATAGATAGAAAACGTGACGACATACAAGTACTATAGACTTGATAGATAGAAGAAAACGTGACACATACAAGTACTATAGACTTGATAGATAGAAAACGTGACAACATACAAGTACTATAGACTTGATAGATAGAAAACGTGACAAATACAAGTACTATAGACTTGATAGAAGATAGAAAAACGTGACGACATACAAGTACTATAGACTTGATAGATAGAAAAACGTGACAACATACAAGTACTATAGACTTGATAGATAGATAGAAAACGTGACAACATACAAGTACTATAGACTTGATAGATAGATAGAAAACGTGACAACATACAAGTACTATAGACTTGATAGATAGAAAACGTGACGAATACAAGTACTATAGACTTGAAATAAAAACGTGACGAGAACAATACTATAGACTTGATAGATAAAAACGTGACAACATACAAGTACTATGACTTGATAGAAGAAAACGTGACACATACAATACTAAGACTTGAAGAAAAAAACGTGACAACATACAAGTACTATAGACTTGATAGATAAAAAAACGTGACGACATACAAGTACTAAGACTTGATAGATAAAAAACGTGACAACATACAAGTACTATAGACTTGATAGATAGAAAACGTGACAACATACAAGTACTATAGACTTGATAGATAAAAACGTGACGACATACAAGTACTATAGACTTGATAGATAGAAAACGTGACGACATACAAGTACTATAGACTTGATAGATAGAAAACGTGACGACATATAAAAAAATATAGATTTAATAGAAAATGTGACACATACAATAAAAATGTAGATTTGATAGATAGAATAGTGACGATGTACAAATAAACATGGATTATATAGAAAACGTGACAGATACAAGTAATCATAGACTTTAAAATAAAAAAAAACGTGAAAATACAAGTACTATTGACTATGATATAGAACGTGAAACATAGATGTACTAAGACTTGATAGATAGAAAAGTGACAACATACAAGTACTATAGACTTGATAGATAATAAAAACGTGACAACATACAAGTACTATAGACTTGATAGATAAAAAAACGTGACAACATACAAGTACTATAGACTTATAAAAAAAACGTGACAACATAACAATACATAGACTGATAGATAAAAAACGTGACGACATACAAGTACTATAGACTTGATAGATATAAAAAAAGTGACGACATACAAGTACTATAGACTTGATAGATAGAAAACGTGACAACATAAAAAAAATATAGATTAATAGAAATGTGACACATACAATAAAAAATGTAGATTTGATAGATAGAATACGTGACGATGTACTAAATAAACATGAATTAATAGGTAGAAAACGTGACCACATACAAAGTCAATCATTCTCTTCTTAAAATAAAACAGAAAGCATTTGGTTGAGAAATAAGAAAGTTACAGTCATTTGAAGTCGGTAGGTGCATTTTTCTTGTGTGTGTGTTTTTTGTGTTTTTTTTTAAGAGCTGGTGCTGAAGACTTTAACATAAAAATCATGCGGTGAAGGGGTTAAAGTAATGTAAAAATATAATATATAATTAATAAAACGATTCAAAGTGTGTGCAGCGTTCAAACCAATAGGTACCAGAAACACTTACACACACACACACACACACACAGCACACACACACACAATACACACACAACACAACAACACAACACCACACACACATAAATATAATAATAATAGAGTATATAATATATATATAGATAGATAATAAAAGAATAACAGACAATAGATATAGATAGATAGATAGACACAGATAGATAGACAGATAGATAGATAGATAGATAGATAGAACAGACGATAGATAGATAGACAGATAGATAGAAACAGATAGATAGATAGATAGATAGACAGACAGACAGATATAGATAGATAGATAGATAGACAGACATACAGATAGATAGACAGATAGATAGACAGATAGATAGATAGATAAATAGATAGATAGATAGATAGATAGACAGACAGATAGATAAGATAGAGCAGATATGATAGATAGATAGATATGACAGACAGACAGATAGACAGACAGATAGATAGACAGATAGATAGACAGACAGATAGACAGACAGATAGATAGACAGATAGATAGATAGATAGAAAAGATAGATAGATAGATAGATAGATAGATAGATAGATAGATAAGATAGATAGATAGATAGATAGACAGACAGATAGATAGACAGACAGATAGATAGACAGAGCAGATAGATAGATAGATTAGACAGACAGAAGATAGATAGATAGATAGATAGACTAGACAGACAGACAGATAGATAGACAGATAGATAGACAGACAGATAGTAGACAGACAGATAGATAGAATGATAGATAAAAGACAGACAGATAGATAGAAGATAGACAGAAGATAAATAGAAAATAGATAGATAGATAGACAGACAGATAGATAGAATAGACAGACAGATAGATAGACAGACAGATAGATAGAGACTAGAAGACAGAAGATAGATGATAGACAAAGTAATAGACAGACAGATAGATAGATAGACAGATAGATAGATAGACAGACAGATAGACAGATAGATAGATAAGACAGATAGATAGATAGATAGATAGATAGATAGATAGATAGATAGATAGATAGATAGATAGATAGATAGATAGATAGATAGACAGATAGATAGATAGAATCAGGACGCAGGCTTAAGGCTTGTGCCATGGCCACCATACACATGGCACCTGTGACGGATAATACATATGGAATTCGTTCCAAGCGCGGAGACGTCATCTTGACTAAACTGAAACTGAAACTGATAGTGCAACCAGTCGCCGTGGTGTAGTGGTTAACGCAACGGACTACCGACTGGAAGGTTGTGGTTTCGAATCCCCATCAGTCCCTTCAAAAATCGTTGTGGCATTTCTCGGCTCTAACCGGCTCCTACCCAGATTTGGGCGTGCTATGGGCTCATTGGGAAGACTGGGACCACACAGTCGAGTCTCATCCACTTCATGGATGTGTCATTGAGGTCGTTGCTCAAATCTACTGACCAGCACCCGCAGGTGTCTGTATCTCTCGGGCCTGGTTGACGCCAGGATATATTATGATGGTAAGCCTAGAATACAGCCCTGTCTTGCAGTCTCAAACCTAGATGGAACTCCATAGCATTCTGATTATCATCCTCATCGATATCATCCTCATCAAATTATATAAAAAAAACACCTGTTCCTGTTTCTGTGGCCATTAAGGTGGCGTAGAAAATGGGACAACCCCCCCCCCCCCAAAAAAAAAGAAAAAAAAAAAGAAACTGATAATGCAAGAATGACTGGCAGACTGGTTGGTGTTTACAGTGGTGGAGATTATCGGAGGCAGCATGCGGACAGTCATGGGAGCAATCTGGCAGATCGTCTGGCTCATAGGACCTTTCATTTTGGCCGCCATCAGCATCCCCATTAGACACTGGCAGATTCTGCAGCTGGCTGGGTCTGCTCCCCCAGTCATCTTCCTCATCTATTGGTGGTCAGTATATCTCATTTTGCTCATGTATTGGTGATCAGTATATATCATGTTGCTCATCTATTGGTGATTAGTATATCTCATGTTGCTCATCTATTGGTGATTAGTATATCTCATGTTGGACATCTGTTGGTGATCAGTATATCTCATTTTGCTCATTTTTTTAGTGGTCAGTGTATCTCATATTATTCATTCATTGATGGTCAGCGCACCATCTTGTTCATCTGTTAGTGATTAGTATGCCTCATCTTCCTCATCTATTAGTGGTCAGTATATCTTATTTTGCTCAGCTGTTGGTGATCAGTATATCTCATTTTGCTCATTCATAGTGGTCATTGTCTTACCTTGCTCGTCCACTCGTGGTTAGCGTATCATCTTGTTCGTCTGTTATTGATTAGTATACATCCTCCTCCTCATCTATTGGTGGTCAGTATATCGTATGTTTCTCATCTCTTGGTGATCAGTGTATCTCATTTTGCTCGTCTTTTAGTGGTCAGTATAATTCATCATGTTCGTCTATGATGATGATCAGTGTATGATCTTGTTCGTCTGTTAGTGAGCAGTGTACCTCAACTTCTTCACCTATTGGTGGTCAGTATATCTCATGTTGCTCATCTATTGGTGATCAGTATATCTCATTTTGCTCATTTTTAGTGGTCAGTGTATCTCACCTTGTTCGTCCATTCATGGTCACTGTATCACCTTGATCATCAATTAGCGATTAAGATACCTCATCTTCTGTATCTGTTGATGGTCAGTGTATCTCATATTCCTCATCTATTAGTGGTTGCTATAGTTCATTATCCGTAGCTATTGGTTGTCAGTTTATCTCATCTTCCTTATCTCTCGGTGATAAGAAAATTTTATCTTCCTTAGCTATTGGTGGTTAGTATATCTCATCTTTTTTATGTATTGGTGGTCAGTATATATGATCATCCCTATCTTTTTGTGGGTTCAGTGTAAATCGTCTTCCGTGTGTATCGTTGGTCAGTATATCATGTCTTCCTTATCTCGCCTTTGAATGCGCGCACGACATCTCTGAAATATTTTCTTTATAGTTTTTCAGTTTTAGTTTTCAGTTCAAGTTTCTCAGAATCATGTCTTCGTTCTGGGCGAAAAAAAATATTCAAATATGATGCCGCTATAGATGCCATGCGATGGAGAACATCCAAAATCGTTGCATAGTTTATAAGCTCGCGCATAAGTTGACAATTATGCCCGTGTGGATGCCGGGGGCTTTTGAAGTATAAGTAGTATCCCCATCTTCTGGAAATTATGTGCTAGTAATTTCCTCCTCTTCTCTCTCTCTCTCTCTCTCTCTTCTTCTCTCCTCTCTCTCTCTCTTCTCTCTTCTCCTTCTTCTCTCCTCCTCTCTTTCTCTCTCTCTCTCTCTTCTCTTCTCTCCTCTCTCTCTCTCTTCTCTCTCTCTCTCTCTCTTCTCTCCTCTCTCTTCTCTTCTCTTTCTTTTCTGCCTTGCTGCTTTGCTTTTTGTAATTTCTCTTCCTATCAAGTCTGCCTTTCTGATCCATTCATCTGTATGTGTTCGATAAAATCTTACAAATTTTTCTCTTAGGATTGATAACTGGGAACATGTATTAAGTGAATTTTTAGCTCTGGAAAATTAAGATACGCGGAAGCAATTTCAGGTAATTTAGGCCCGTTTTGATATTTTTTAGTGTCCATAGTTATGTTTAAATGTGCATTCCGATATGTTTTAAATTCCCTGTGCGAAAAATCGGACGGAGTGGTCAACGCCAGGAGGATCTTCTTCGATTATGCAGGCAAATGCACTGATACGTGTTTTTTTTTGTTTTTTTTACTTTTATTCCAGTTGAAGTATTGTGTATGTTTTGGAAACAGTCATAGCCCTGACGTGGCTCTACGCAGTCGGTTGGGCTTTAAACTCATAAGCCTGCGTATAAGGCCTAAAGTGTTGGCAAGTTCTTGAGGTTTTGCTCAGCATACTTTTTTTTTTAAGGATCTTCGCACTCAGGGAGGTTACCTGTGTGCTCACTTTTTCCCATTTTGTCCCATTTTCTAAGCCACCTTTAAGGCCCCAGAAGCTGGAACAGTTCTTTTACAATACGATGATGATGATGTCGATGAGAATGATAATCATGATGCTATGGAGTTCCATCTAGGATTAAGACTGCGGGACATGGCTGTACTCTATGCTTACTATCATAATATATCCTGGCGTCAACCAGGCCTGAGAGATACAGACACCTCTGGGTGCTGGTCAGAAGATTTGAGCAACAATCTCAGTGACGCATCCGTGAAGTGGATGAGACTCGACTGTGAGGTCCCAGTCTTTTCAGTGAGCCCATAGCACGTCCAGCTCTGGGTAGGAGCCGGTTAGAGCCGAAAAATGCCGCAATGGTATATTTTTTGAAAGGCCTGATGGCGATTCGAACCCATAACCTTCCAGTCGGTAATCCGTTGGGTTAACCACTACACCACGGCGACTGGTTTGCCCAGCATACTGGTTTCATGTCTATCTCTAGATGTCAAGTAATTTGAGGTGAAAGACATAACACGACTTCAGATTTGGAAGATTTATAACCATCCTGACCTACTAACCCGTTTCCAAATCGAAAGCTGCATTAATATAAAATGTGAAGATAAATCGACGGCAATATTTCATATCAAAGCAAATTTAAATGGTGGCTGTCAGTTCAGTTCAGTTGGGTCTACAGCATCACTCCTTGGAATGTCGGCTGCCTGCACTGATCTCCGGGTCTCTGTCCTCCACGTCTGTCTGTCCTCAGTCAGTCTACAGCATCACTCCTTGGAATGTTGGCAGCCCTCACTGATCTCCGGGTCTCTGTCCTCCACGTCTGTCTGTCCTCAGTCAGTCTACAGCATCACTCCTTGGAATGTTGGCTGCCCGCACTGCTCTCCGGGTCTCTGTCCTCCACGTCTGTCTGTCCTCAGTCAGTTTACAGCATCAATCCTTGGAATGTTGGCTGCCTGCACTGCTCTCCGGGTCTCTGTCCTCCACGTCTGTCTGTCCTCAGTCAGTTTACAGCATCAATCCTTGGAATGTTGGCTGCCTGCACTGCTTTCGGGTCTCTGTCCTCCACGTCTGTCTTCCTCACCAGTTTGAAATCCCTTTTTGGCTTATTTCGTCCTCTCATCTCGTCCACCTCTCTTGTATTGCTTCCCTATTCCTAAGGTAATCTGTTCGTGGTCTTCCCCTTCCTCTTTTGCCCTCGACTTACCCCTGAATGACATCTTTCATGAGAGTCTTACCCCTGAATGACATCTTTCATGAGAGTCTTACCCCTGAATGACATCTTTCATGAGAGTCTTACCCCTGAATGACATCTTTCATGAGAGTAACTGTTTTGCTTCTGCACACATGTCCAGAGAAGGTGGGGTTTTTGTTTGTTGGTTGTTGTTTTTTTTGTTGTTTTTTGTTTTTTTTAAGGATGACCTTACGCATTGTTCTCCGGGTTTTCCGTTCGTCGAGTATGTTCTTGTCACAACTCTTTCTTTTTTTTTTCCAGCTCATCCTTAGATGTCTATAGAACCACATTTCAGTTGAAATGATGGCAGGTACAGCCATTTTTGTGACGCCCAGTAATCCTGTGTGTGTGTGTGTGTGTGTGGTGTGTGTGTGTGTGTGTGTGTGTGTGTGTGTGTGTGTGTGTGTTGTGTGTGTGTGTGTGTGTGTATGTGTGTGTGTGCTTGCGTGCGTGCGTGCGTGCGTGCGTGCGTGTGTGTGTATGTATGTATGTATGTATGTATGTATGTATGTATGTGTGTGTATGTATGTATGTACGTATGTATGTATGTATGTATGTATGTATGTATGTGTGTGTTTGTGTGTGTGATGTGCATGTGTGTGTATGTGTGTATGTGTATGCGTGTATGTGTATGTATGTGTGTGTGTGTGTGTGTGTGTGTGTACGCCTGCATGTGTGTGCGTGTGTGTGTGGTGTGTGTGTGTGTATGTGTGTATGTGTGCGTGTGTGTGTGTGCGCGCGCACGAGCCTGTATGTGTGTGCGCGCCTGTATGTGTGTGTGTGTGTGTGTCTGCACGCGCGCGCGCGCGTGTGTGTGTACAATGGCGAAAAACAGCTTTACTCGCTCATCAGGCTGACATCCTGAACCTAGGATCCACTTAACCCTTTGACTCTGGCACCCTCTCCACCAACTGCTGAAACTTAACCCTTGATTCCCTCATCCTATCCACCAGGAAGCTTGTGAATAGGCCAGGCAATCAAAGGGTTAAGTCTTTGTTTTACTAACATGGTTGACAATGCATGACGCTGGTGGAAAGGTTGTGAGAATCTTAAAGGGTTAACGTGAAATTTGACGACGCACACTACTCAAGTAGGTAAGCATTAGACTTAGATCAGGAGGTTCTGGATGATCATTATCATCATTAATATAAAACGTTGATGCTTAATCAAAATAGCCATACGTGTGTACAAAATCAATATTAAACGGTACGAGAATAATCAAAGTACAAATCACAGCACACAATTATCATCATCATCATCAGGTGCCCTGCCGCATGGCGTTGGCGACCATGGACTTTCCAACCATCTCTATCTCTCGTTGCCCCTAGCATCTCCCCCACCCTCCTTATCCCCAGCCATTCTACAAGTCCGTCCAGCATTCTCTCCCTGGGTCTACCCGTTGCTTTCTTTCCCTCCAGCTTTCCCGTTGTGACCAGGTGCTCCAAATCCACCTTCCTCATAAAATGGCCTATAAATGTTGCCTGTCTTTTCCTAATCTTCCTTATGAGTGATCTACTTGTGTCTGCCTCCATCAACACTGTCTCGTTTGTTTTCTTTGCTGTCCATGGAACTCTCAACATTCTTTCTGAGAAACCACATCTCGGCTGCCTCAATCTTGCTCTGGCTTTGCTTGTTGACTGTCCACGCCTCGCATCAGTACAACAGTATTGGTTCTATATAACATTCAAGGACTCTCTTTCTGGTGTTAATCGATAGGCATTTGTTGGTAAGAATGCTTTTCATCTTCTTGAATGCTGTTTTGGACAAAACCATGGACAAAATTATACACAATCAAATGACAAAACTCACACTCAAACATATGACAATCGTCAACGAGACAGCTCAGAAACCACCACCCCCCCAAAAAAAATGAAAAGCGGGCGTACATATACAACAATCAAAAGCACTTATTAGCTTCAACACGCGACAATAAATCAAGATGTCCAAATTTTAATACACTAAATCCTTGTGCTTCAGCCATTACCACATACAGCAGCTATCAAAGCACTTAACACTCGACAATAAATCAAAATGTCCAGACTACACTAAATTCAGTGCTTCAGTCAACACCACGTACAGCAGGGTGGGGTTTTTTTCCACTGCATAACACGATCACAACACATCCTGCATGCCCATGCATATGCCACAGTAGTAGAACAGTAGAACAGCCGTGCGCTGAGAGTGTATGAGAGAAGCAAAAGGGAGAGAGAGAGAGAGAGAGAGAGAGAGAGAAGAGAGAGAGAGAAGAGCAGACAGCAGAAGACAGAGAAGAGAGACAGAGACAGAGACAGACGGAGACAGAGACAGAGAGAAAGAGACAGAACAGAACAGAAGAGAGACAGAGAGAGACAGAAACAAGACAGAAGACAGAGACCCGAGAGAGAGAGACGAGAGAGAGAGAGAGAGAGAGAGAGAGAGAGAGAGAGAACAGAAAGAACGAGGAGAGACGGGGAGAACAGAAGACGAGACAGAGACGAGAGAGAGAGAAGACAGAAGACAGAAGACAGAGAGAGACAGAACAGACAGAGAGAGAGACGAGAGAGACAGACAGACAGACAGACCAGACAGAAGACGCAGAAGAGAGAGAGGTAGACAGACAGAGACTGAAACAGACAGAGAGACACTGCTCTGGTATAGTGTAAAGGGAACTGAGAGAGGTAGGGAACCTAAGAAGATATCATTACATGTATTTTGGGAAGAAGGGTCTTAAGGCTGGTGCTGAAAGGCTGCAAGAACTTTAAATGTCTATTGGAGAATAGGAAGTAGTTCCAGACGGCAAGGTTTTGACAGAAAAGGCGCGCTGACCATATGTTTCTGATTTTATGTTAGGAAAGTTTGGAAGACGGAAAAAAAATTCGGTCATTACACGGAGAGCGAAGC
>CM060311.1:26669151-26679151 GCA_030674185.1 Monoplex corrugatus | reverse complement strand
CTTAGTGGACAAAGGAAACATACCTTTTTTGCTGATTTGCCAAATCAACATTTTTCAAACTTCCCAATGCCTAAAGCCCCTTCGCATGCAAAAAAAAACAAAAAATATCAAACATGTATTTTAAAGATGCATCGTAAGTCATGTCACGTCAATGACCGGCTTATAGAAACACTTAAGCACCCAATATTCACGCCTACAAAGATGCAGACTGCATTAACGTAGTGCCACTGCGGTCATTTCCCTTAATAACTCGAGTTGTTTTGCTTGTTGGTTTGTTTCTTTTTTTTTTCTTTTTTTTGTGCTTCACTGTAAAGCCTGATGATTATGTGTACTGCTTTGCCCAACTTAAGGTTGGAGATTAGTGCCACAAAAAGAACGATTTACAAAAAAATTTATAATAATTATTTCCATAGGGATGATTCGGGATCTGAACTAAGTTTAGGTAAAACTGCTGATGGATAGATGGAGATTGTTACCGGTCAGCGAGGCAAAGTGGTTAATTAAGCAACAGGGTATTCACACTGGGATACCGTGGGTTCAGATCCCCACAACTTAGACAAAAAGTGGAATTTTTCATTCCTGTCTGGTTCCCACACACGCATACTCGCGCGCGCGCGCACACACACACACACACACACACACACAATTCAGAGTTACAAACACACACAGACACACACACACGCGCGCACACACACACACAGACACACAGACACGTACACACACATGCACATACACACGCACACACACACACATATACACACATACGCGCGCGCACACACACACACATATACATTTACAAACACACCACACACACACATACACACCCACACACTCTTACAAACACACACACACACACACACACAAACACACACGCGCGGCACACACACACACACATACACACAGAGACACATACACACACACACACATACATACATACATACATACATACACACAGTGACACATAACATACATATACGCGCGTGCGCGCACACACACACACACATACACCACACACATACACACACACATACATGCACACACACACATACACACACACACACACACACACACACACACACACACCATCACCACCACCACACCACCACCACCACCACCAAAAATTATAAAACTCAGATGCAACCATCAACTTTCAAACTGTCGCCACAGTCCACAAAGTGTATAAGGAACTTTATGGCAATGCCCATGATCAAATCAATAGTTTGTTCTCCTTAAAAACATATCCCCTGGTGCTGTCAGTCCCTTCAGATCTCAGTCTGTCTGGTAGGCTATTCACTTCTCAAAATGTACTATGTTGTGTGTGTGTGTGTGTGTGTGTGTGTGTGTGTGTGTGTGTGTGTGTGTGTGCTTGTGTGTGTGTGTGTGTGTATGTGTGTGTGTGGTGTGTTTGTGTGTGTTTGTGTGTGTGTGTGTGAGTTGTGTGTGTGTATATATATATATATATATATATATGTGTGTGTGTGTGTGTGTGTGTGTGTGTGTGTGTGTGTGTGTGTGTGTGTGTGTGTACGTGTGTGGGTATGTGTGTGTATGTGTGTGTGTGGTGTGTGTGCGAGCGCGCTTGCGCGTGTGTTTGTGTGTGTATGTGCATTTCCGCTCATGCGTGTCTGTATGTGGTTGTGTGTGCGCGTGTGTAATTTTGTTCGTGTGTTTGTGTTGTGTATGTGCATATGTGTTTCGACGTGCACGTGTGCGCGTGCGTGTGCGTGCGTGCGCGTGTGTGTGTGTGTGTGTTGTCTGTGTGTGTGTGTGTGTGTGTGGGGTGTGTGTGTGTGTGTGTGTGTGTGTGTGTGTGTGTGTGTGATGCTCATTGCTCTAAATGTCTATTCACTTTAGTGATTGAAATATAAGGTTGGGGTGGTATGTGGATGCCTGTATTTCATCAGACTTGAGAAAGGTGTTTCAGCTTCAGTTTCTCAAGATGATGTCTCTGTGTTCGAAATGAATTCCATATGTACTAACGTCACATAGTTGTTTCCATGAGTCACCGTGGTATAGTGGTTAGCGCAACGGACTACAGATTGGAAGGCTGTGGGTTCGAATCCCTATCAGTATCTTCAAAAATCGTTGTGGGATTTTTCGGCTCCGAGCGGCTTCTACCCAGAGTTCAGTGTGCTGCTACAAGCTTATTCGGAAGATTGGGACCACACACGGTTGTCTCGTCCACTTCACGGACGCGTTACCGAGAGTATTGCTAAAATCGTCTGACCGACATCGCAGGTGTCTGTATCTCTCAGGCCTGGATGATGCCAGGATAAATTATGACAGCAAGCGTTGATTACAGCCCTGTCAAGTAGTCTCAATCCTAGATGGAACTTCATAGCGCCATAATTGTCATCCTCGTTGCCATCATTAGCATTGTATATTAAAAACCGTGCCATATTCTGTGGCCATTAAGATGATGTAGAAAGTGAGTGATGGGGGTAGGAGAGGAATTATTTCCACCCTCAGCAATGAGTCAGGTTGTTTGTGTGAATTATTCATCGGTAGTGAAATGCAGAGATAACGGAGTGGGGAGTGCTTGGAGCGTTACGTCTCTGTTGTTGCTCTCTTCCAAGCGGCAAAAAAAAGAGAGGATAAAAAACAGTGAGTTAGAACTAGAAGAAAACAGGGACCTTTAAAGTAGGCTAGGGACGAACTGGCACGACGGCCGAGTGGGTAAGACTGTAGACTTCCAATTGGAGTACTTATGGTTCGATCCTGCCTGGATAAGCCACCACCACCACCACCACCACCACCACCCCCCACCCCCCACCCCCGAGGATAAAAGGTGAAGATTTTTGTCTCAGTGTCTGAGGTCTACCTTGTTGTTGCTGTTGTTGTTATTGTTGTTGTTGTTAATGATGATGATGATGATGATGTTTGTTTGTTTGTTTGTTTGTTTGTTTTAAGGATCAATGCACTTAGGGAGGTTACCTTTGTGCTCACCTTCTTTTTTTTTTTCGTCCCATTCTCTACGCCACCGTAATGGCCACAGAAGCTGGCACCGTTTTTTCAAAGCGATGATGATGATGTCGATGAGGATGATAATCATGAAACTGTGCAGTTCCATCTAGGATTGAGACTGCGTGACAGGGCTGTACTCTACGCTCACTATCATGATTATATCCTAGCGTCAACCAGGCCCAAGAGATACACACACCTGCGGTGCTGGTCAGAAGATTTGAGAGCAACACCCTCAATGACGCATCCGTAAAGTGGATGAGACTCGACTGTGTGGTCCCAGGCGTCCCAATAAGCCCATAGCACGCCCAGTTCTGGGTAGGAGCCGGTTAGAGCCGAAAAATCCCACAATGATTTCTGAAGGGACTGAAGTGAATTTCAACCCACAACCTTCCAGTCGGTGGTCCGTTGCGCTAACCACTACACCACAACGACTGGTTATCTGTGGTCAACATATATGCAAGTCTGTTAGTGCCTAAACCCCACTGATGTCTGTATGCATGCTGGATATTGATTAGGAACGTTAAGGATCCAGCTGTAAGTCATGTCAGAGTATGATGGCGTATGGGAACAAGAAAACACCCAGAGTGTTAGGCTCACCGAAGGCGGGAGTATGCAGACTCTGCAGCAAAATACGGTCTGCACAGTGTGGCCGAAAACAAGGTGCATAGGCGTATGCGGAAATGAACAGTAGGCTAGACGCTACAGGTAGTGGTTTTGTCACCCCAGTTGGTCAGAGCTGGTGACCTTGGGGTCATGAGTTCAACCCTCAGACAGACTACAAATCTGTTCGTATTGTCTGGGGCTCTGTTGACAAAAAAAATCGTTCTGCAAACGGCCTCCATCCGCCCAGCTGAAAACGGATACCCATTTTGTTTTCATCAAATTAGCGACGGTGAATCAGTAAGGGGAAAGGAGGTGGGCGCTTCCCTTGTCATCCTGGGCCTGAGAATATAATCATGTTACCTCCCACCACCAATTCAGTCTTAACTCGCAGTCAGTCGAACAGCACTAGGAGCTGAAAAGGTGACTGAGGGTCTATCTGGGGTGTTTTGACTTTTTCTCAAAATTGATTTCTGTAGACTATAATCTAACCCCAACAAAAATGTATTTCTTGAAAACAAAATATCATTAATCAATTAAAATGATATTTTAATGCACAGATCGTAGCAGAAAGAACGCAAGTTTCCTACCAAAGTACCTATTTTTGTCTCATTGCAAACCGTAACATTTACAGCACCCCCACATGTAATATACTGACAGAAAGCTCTTTGATACACCTTTCAGATAATGGCAGCTAAACTTAGAAACAAACCGGTCAAAGCCACCAAATAAAGAAAGTTAAGGAAAATGTGTGGGAGAGCACACAAACACTTTAGAGGCTGTTTTCGAAAATGGCTGTCATACAGCCTAATGACTTTAAATATACATAACGTCTACATGTTTTTGAGTACAAGCTTTATTCAAGTACCAAAATAATCACCAGAATGTACACTTTCCAGTGATACGTATGTCTCAAAATACCCAAAATGCTAGTTAAGACTGATTTCGTGCTGGCAGGTCACATATATTGGAAGTCTGTACCACTTCAGTCTCCTACGAACGATCAGAGAGTTGTGGGACAATCTTGAAAACAACCTTTCAGACACTGAAATGTCCACAGAGCTATACACTGTCACCGTGACTCCTTTAATACTGATCTAGCGGTTAAGTTTCAGTTTCAAGACGACGTTTCCGCGCTCGGAATGAATTCCTTTTTTTTTTTTTTTTTTGTGCACTTTCGTCACAGGTGCCATGTGATGGAGAAGATGCAGAATGATCATGGCGCAAGCCTTAAGCCTGCACATAAACCCAAGAGCTGGCCGGGTCCTGAGGTCCTATCTAGATAGTTCCATAACCTTCGGGTCGTAGGGGAGCGAGGTGACAGAGACCTCAACTTTTCCCGGGGCCAGCACCACGAGGGCGGCGCCCATCCCCTCTCCCTCACTTTAAATTCATATTCATAAATACATTTTTTTACCAAGAATTCAGAAAGGAAAGAAGGCCAATTGGTCTTGAACGGGTGGGACCTGGGAAATCAACCTATCTCTCCAATGTTTTCTACCAAGGCAGCCGGGCAATGCCCTGCTCTTCACGATTTTCAACTGCCGTGGGATTTTAGCGTGCGCAGCCAGAAGGCACACGGGTCCGACTCGTTTTTCGTCCCCTTCCGAAGGACTAGATGTTCAGTTCGATTTTCCGGTCAAACTGAGGAGAAAAATCGAGGCTTCTACGGGGAGCGAACACTGGAACCTCGAGTTTAGTTATTAGCGGACGAACGTCGGAACCATCATGCCACTCTTCTCCCTGCCGAACGATCAGAGAGTTGCGAGACAATCTTGAAACTAACCTTTAAGGACACTAGATGTCCAAAGAACTATAGACTGTCACTGAGACTGCGTTGAATACTGATCTAGCGGTTAAGACGACTGCCTAAAATGCGAAAAGTTCTGTGTTTGTTTCTCAATGAAACAGAAACTGTTGATGTCTCCTCTGGTTCTTGAGAGATAATCCAGGTGCACGTGCTACTATTTCGGATGAGCAGTAAATCAGTCTAGATGCACGTGCTACTATTTCGGATGAGGCAGTAAATCAGTCTAGATGCACGTGTTGGCATTATGGGTGAGACAGTAAATCACAGTCTCGTATGCAGCGTGTAGAGAGCTTAGGTGAGAAAAAGGCAACGCAGGAGTTGTTTCTGGCAATTGGGTTTTAAATACAAAAGTCCATAAATTGTCCTTGGAATTTTTTTTTTACAGAACGGTCCATACTTGTCCCTGGTAATTCGTTTTTAAGTAGAAAAGTCTATGAGCTGTTTTTAAATAGGAAAGTCCATTAAGTGTCCAAGGTAATCTATTTTAATAAACTTTTCTATTCACTTTTTGCTCTACATCAAACGAACACCAATCATACATTATGACATAAAAAAGATATGTAAGGACATCGCCGATATACGAATTCCATACACTACACAGGCACATATAAAACATTTTATACATAAATGAACATCAAAATCTAAATATATCCCTTCATGACTTTTTTCTCTCAAAGTATATCTATTTGCTGTATGGCAATCAAACATTACCCAGATAATTTTTTTTAAAGAAAACAATCCATGAGTTATTGTTTGCAATGTGTTTTGAATAGGAAAGTCCATAAACTGTCCCTGGCAATTTGTTTTCAAATAAAAAGAAAGTCCACTTTCTTAGTTCAACAAAATACACGCAGAGAAAAATGGAGTGAAAATGGTAGCTTTGCACCCGAATCAATGAGGTCCTTGTCCATTTGGCTAAAATTGTCGCCACAGACAAAACTCTCTCACATTAGAATTCCCCACTCAAACATGAAATATAACATGCATGCTTATGTAAAATAAATGCCTGGCAAGAAGAACTCGATACCCAAATGGGCAAGAAGTTTTACCAGATCGGTCCATCCCTTTCAGGGCATTTTCTCGGTTTCATCAGAAGTTGTAATGTAAAGTAGCTTACATACAGGTCACAGTTTCCTTACTGCTTCCCTTTTTTATGAAAAGGAGAAGTGTTCTTGGTGTGTGCTTTGAGATGAGACTTTTACTACCCAACACTTGTTACTTAAGTGCTGGAAGTGGCATGACAGCAGACAGAAATAGTTTACAGCAGACTTGCAGAAGACCTCGTTTTCTGACGTTCCTCCAGAGAATATGTCAGCTTTTCTGAGAGAAATGGTTATTACCTTTCACTTGGTCTGGTGACAACGTGGACAAGATTTGTTATAGGTTGGATTTTTAACTGGTTTGGTTTTGAATGGTTTTAGTTTTTGTTTCCAAAGATTGACTGCTTTCTCCATTTGGGATGCCAGGGACTCATTCCGTACATGTACATAAAGTATCCCCACCTTCTGGAAATGCTGTGCCAATTTTTTTCTCTTTTCTTTCACTCTCTCTCTCTCTCTCTCTCTCTCTCTCTCTCTCACCTCTCTCTCTCTCTCTCTCTCTCTCTCTCTCTCTCTTTTTCCCCTTACTTCTTTGTTTTTTGTCATCTCTTCCTATCATGTTCTGCCTTGCTGGTCCATTCACCTGTACGTCTTCGATAAATCTTGAATACTGTCGATTAGGATTGATATTTGGGCACATGTATTCACTGCATTATTTGTTCTAGGAAAATGTAATGTGCAGAAGCAATTTATATAAATTAAGCAAGTTTTGTATATCATATACATCATAAAATAATCATTTATCAACAAAAGATTAAATGGTTTTGATCATCTGACCAGTATACAGCCCCGCCATCTAGCTCAACTTTGAAAAGCAGTTACACTCCAGGTTTCTGACAAAAAAATGCAAAACCTAGCATGATATGAATATTGTACATGTACAGCTTTCTGTTAGATGGCACTATTATGTTTTGATGTTGACTAAAAATAGCATTGGATTACTTTATTTTCATGATTTTTCCACTTTTCGCTACAACTGATTTATCAATTCAAAACAAATGTGACTGCCCGCGTTCAAGCAAACAGGAACCAGAAAAAAAAAACACGGAAAAAAAGAATAAGAACGCGTATTTAATGCAACAAGACAAGGGAAGTTTCAGTCTTTTTCTCCTAATTTTTGTATCTGGTGTTTGTTTGTTTGTGACATTTAAGATCTTACGCTTGACAAAGGCCAGTTGGCCGAGAATTTGCGCCTGTCTTGTCTTGTTGTAGTAAATACGCGTTCTTATTCTTTTTTAGTGGGTTTTTTTCTGGTTCTGAGTTATCAATGCTGTATGCGCGTATTTTTTTTATGCCATATCATAACTGATGTCTTCAGTTGTCGATGAGTTTTTTTTTTTAAGAATACTTTGAATCTTGGCGAATGAGTCAACATTCAATTGATTTATTTGATTTCATAAAACAGGATATCTAAGAAACATGAATGAATCTGCTGTCATTTGACTTCAAAGATAACTTCTTATTTCAAAGATAAACTGTAAAATGAAATAAACTAATATAAGAAGCAGAGTCATTTGACATCAAGGATAACTTCAAACTAAACTAAAAATAAAATGGTGGCTACCTTACTTTAAAAATAAACTGTAAAAGAAATAAATGTATGAAACAGAGTTATTTGACTTCAAAGATAATTTCAAACAAAAATAAAAGATATAAAAATGACGGGTATCTTACTTCAAAGATACACCGTAAAAAGAAATAAACAAAATATATAAAACAGGAAAATATCAACTAAGTATTACATATATGCCTTGGAAGCAACCCTGTATATGTTCTGTCTTGTCTATGTGTGTGTGTTTGGTCAGTTCAAGAATAAAAGACTGTGTCAATCTTGAACATAAGACCAATATATTGTATGAATTTCTCACCACCATCGTGGTTGCGTGTAGCGTAGTTGCAGGGTATATGGGTAACTTGGGCATTCCTTTTTAAGGAATGTTCTGAGCTTCCACTTTATGCTTTGTGGCTGCGTCTATGCTAGCTGAATGGGTAGCGTAAACTGTGTTGGGTTTGAGAAATTCTACATCGGAGATAACTCCGTGACTCTCAAGAGTTATGTTACTTAGTTGATATTTAAAATTATCCCTGCTTCCCTCTTATTTCCTTTGGTATATAAAACAGGGTTATTTGACTTCAAAGATAACTTCACACAAAAATAAAAGAGATAGAAATGGCGGCTATCTAATTTCAAAGATAAACCGTAAAAAAAAAGAAATAAACAAAATATATAAAACAGGGATATTTGACTTCAGAGATAACTTCAAACTAAACTAAAATATATAAAAATGGCTGGTATCTTACTTCAAAGATACACTGTAAAAAGAAATAAACAATAAAAATAAAACAGAGTTATTTGACTTCAAAGATAGCTTTTGTGTGTGTTTTATTACAGCGCAATTTCTTTTGTACTCTGTGACACTGAAAACAGTACAAACAAGATCTGCCGCGACAGTAAAGGTAAGCTTCCCAGCCTTTCGTTGATACCTACCGTAATTCTCTAGACGCCAGCTTTTATCCTTACGGTAATTTGAACGTCACCAAAAGACAAGGCGACGGGTCGTTACAGTGTCACAAACTACATTCATCGTCCTGGTTGACTGTAGAAGGAAAGGTTACTGAGGCCAGATGAATACATCGTCTCTCTGTGTTTCTTTTGTCTTCCTTTTCTTTCTTTATTTTTCTTTTTTTTCTGGGGCCTTAATTGACCTTTTGTGTGGCTCATGGGTGTTTTTTTTTTTTTGGTCAGCCTTCGACAGTGGTGACGTGGAAAGGCACGGAAAAGACATATCATCATGTGCCCTGCCGCATGGCTTTGGGGATCATGGCCCTCCATACGAAACTATCCCTTTTCATTGCATCTTCCACCCTCTCTGTCCTCAGCCACCCTAGGCCCTGCAAGTCCTCTGTGACCAGGTGTTCTAATTCCCCTTTCCTCATAAAATGGCCCATAAATGTTACTTGTCTTTTCCTAATCTTCTTTATCGACGATCTTTTGGTGTCTGCCTCCATCAAGATTGTCTCGTTTGTTTTCTTTGCTGTCCATGGAACTCGCAACGCTCTAACTAGAAACTACATTTCGGCTGCCTCAATCTTGTTCTGGCTCTTCGTGTGAAAAGACATACACCTATTCGTTTTGTTCTATTTCTATTTTTGGTCACGACGGATTTAGTACGTCAAACTTAGGCTGCTCACCGTAAAGGAGTGCGTCGCCGCAGTAAGGCGCCACTCTTTAAAGCATATATGTGTTTCTTGTTGTTGTTGTTGTTGTTGCTGCTGCTGTTTGTTGTTGTTGTTGAAAGCCCAGCCGACTGGGTAGAGCCAAATCAGGGCTATGACCATTTCAAAACATACACAATATTTCAACAGGACAAAAAAAAAAAAAAAAAAAAAGAAAAAGAAAATGAAGTATACGTATCAATGCATTTGAGCACATAATCTACGGAGATGCGATTGGCGTTAACCACTAATACAGCATTCAACATGCGTACGCAATTTTTGATTCACCAAGTGGAGACATCGAGGAGTA
>CM060311.1:26656651-26664151 GCA_030674185.1 Monoplex corrugatus | reverse complement strand
GAAAGAAAGAAGAGAGAGAGAGAGAGATCAGTGAAAGAAAGAAGAGAAGAGAGAGAGAGAGATCAGTGAAAGAAAGAGAGAGAGAGAGAGATCAGTGAAAGAAAGAGAGAGAGAGAGAGATCAGTGAAAGAAAGAGAGAGAGAGAGGAGAGATCAGTGAAAGAAAGAGAGAGAGAGAGAGTCAGTGAAAGAAAGAGAGAGAGAGAGAGATCAGTGAAAGAAAGAGAGAGAGAGAGAATCAGTGAAAGAAAAGAGAGAGAGAGAGAGATCAGTGAAAGAAAGAGAAGAGAGAGAGAGAGATCAGTGAAAGAAAGAGAGAGAGAGAGAGAGATCAGTGAAAGAAGAGAAGAGGAGAGAAGGGGAGAGAGATCAGTGAAAGAAAGAGAGAGAGAGAGAGATCAGTGAAAGAAAGGAGAGAGAGAGAGAGATCAGTGAAAGAAAGAAAGAGAGAGAGAGAGAGAGATCAGTGAAAGAAAGAGAGAGAGAGAGGAGATCAGTGAAAGAAAGAGAGAGAGAGAGAGATCAGTGAAAGAAAGAGAGAGAGAGAGAGATCAGTGAAAGAAAGAGAGAGAGAGAGAGAGATCAGTGAAAGAAAGAGAGAGAGAGAGAGAGATCAGTGAAAGAAAGAAAGAGAGAGAGAGAGAGATCAGTGAAAGAAAGAGAGAGAGAGAGAGAGATCAGTGAAAGAAAGAGAGAGAGAGAGATCAGTGAAAGAAAGGAAAGAGAGAGAGAGAGATCAGTGAAAGAAGAGAGAGAGAGAGAGAGAGATCAGTGAAAGAAAGAGAGAGAGAGAGAGAGATCAGTGAAAGAAAGAGAGAGAGAGAGAGATCAGTGAAAGAAAGAGAGAGAGAGAGAGAGATCAGTGAAAGAAAGAGAGAGAGAGAGATCAGTGAAAGAAAGAGAGAGAGAGAGAGATCAGTGAAAGAAAGAGAGAGAGAGAGATAGATCAGTGAAAGAAAGAAAGAGAGAGAGAGAGAGATCAGTGAAAGAAAGAGAGAGAGAGAGAGAGATCAGTGAAAGAAAGAGAGAGAGAGAGATCAGTGAAAGAAAGAGAGAGAGAGAGATCAGTGAAAGAAAGAGAGAGAGAGAGAGAGAGATCAGTGAAAGAAAGAGAGAGAGAGAGAGAGATCAGTGAAAGAAAGAAAGAAGGAGAGAGAGATCAGTGAAAGAAAGAGAGAGAGAGAGATCAGTGAAAGAAAGAGAGAGAGAGAGATCAATGAAAGAAAGAAAGAGAGAGAGAAGAGAGATCAGTGAAAGAAAGAGAGAGAGAGAGATCAGTGAAAGAAAGAGAGAGAGAGAGAGAGATCAGTGAAAGAAAGAGAGAGAGACACACACAGAGAGAAAGAGAAAGCGAGAGACAGAGACAGAGAGAGAAAGAAAGCAAGAGAGTAAGAGAGACAGAGAGGAGAAAGAAAGCAAGAGAGTAAGAGAGACAGAGAGAGAGAGAGAAAGCAAGAAAGTAAGAGAGAGAGAGAGAGAAAGCAAGAGAGTGAGAGAGAAAGAGAGAGAGAGACAGAGAAAGAGACAGAGACACAGAGAGACAGAGATCGTTGAAAAAAAATGTTCGCATATAGATAATATATTGTCAGACAGACTTACAATAATCTAGCTTTTATCGGCACTTAGTTTTTATTGTTTAAAACCGAAAAACAAGCTGTTTTAGTAAATAATGAAATCCGCTGGGTATTCGTAATGGCATGCTTTTAGAGGTCTATCAAAGAAGAATAGCCCTTTCTATTTCAGTCTTCAGCCCTGTTGTTGGGGAAGATAAAACACCGAAGGAGAGGAGTCGAGCACCATTCTTATAATGATAACAAGCTGAGATCTGTAACACCTCAACCTTCAACAAAACAAATGACTATGACAACTTTTCTTTTTTTCTTTTTCTTTTTGTAGGATCATTGCACTCAGGGAGGTTTACCTTTGTGCTCACCTTTTTTTTTCCGTCCCATTTTTCTACGCCACTTTAATGGCCACAGAAGCTGAAACAGTTTTTATTATGCGATGATGATGATGTCGATGTGGATGATAATCATGATGCTATGGAATTCCATCTAGGATTTTGAGACTGTGTGACAGGGTTGTACTCTACGCTTACTATCATAATATATCCTGGCGTCAACCAGGCCCGAGAGATACAGACACCTGCGATGCTGGTCAGAAGATTTGAGCAACACCCTCAATGACGCATCCGCGAAGTGGATGAGAATCGACTGTGTGGTTCCAGTCTTCCCAATGAGCCCATAGCATGCCCAACTCTGGGTAGGAGCCAATTAGAGCCGGAAAATCCCACAATGATTTTTGAAAAATCATACTGATGGGGATTCGAACCCACAACCTTCCTCTCGGTAGTCTGATGCGTTAACCACTACACCACGGCGACTGGTGACAACAATTTTTTTTTTATTCTGTACAAGAAGCTTTAATCTTTTGATTCCTTTACTTTATCCACCAGCGTCCTGCATTGTCAGCTATAGCAATTAGCAGGAATGCAAATACTTAACCCTTTCACTCCTCTATCTTGTCTAGCAACTTCACTTCCTGTACTTTTAGCCACTTTTTTAGTTTTCACTTTCAGTTTCAGTTTCTCAAGATAACGTCTCCGCGCTCGGAACGAATTCGATATGCACTGATGCCACTGATACCTTGTGTTGGAGAAGATCCAAACTGATCATAGAAGATAAAACCAACTTATTCCTGCATTATGTGTCGTGTGTATTGGCAAGATCTTAAAGTCCTATATAGCGTATGGGTTAAATAAAGGAGAGAAAATATCATTCCATCACCCTGCTCTTCACCCTGCCACCAGATTCTTGAGTAATCACCCACAACAGCAAAAAACAAAAACAAAGAAAAAACAAACAAAAAATAAAAGGAAAAGAAAAGAAAAGAAAAGAACAGAAAAAACGAATACGTTTTCTCCTTCACCCTATTCACCAGTGTCCCGAATTATTAGTCACGATTACAAACCAAAATGTAAACCCATTCACTCCGTCTTATCCGCCAACGTCTGTGTTTCCAGCCAACATATCATCATCATCAAGTTGCCTTGCCACATGGCGTTGGCGATCATGGCCTTATGATAATAATAATAATAATAATGTTTATTTGTATAGCGCATATTCCATATAAAAACATGATCACCAGCGCTTTACATTTCGCAAGAAAGGCAAAAGGTGATAAAAAATGTTCACAATTACATACACAATAAGATAACAACAAACATTAAAGCTATACAAGTAAGAAGACACATAAGAAACCACAGAATATAAAAATTTAAACACTGACTTATGTAATGAAGAAAGATTAACAGATTTTCCATATGAATAAAGAGGCATACTGTGTTTATATATTGCTGCGTGTGTGTGCTTGCGTACGTGTGTGTGTGTGTGTACGTGTGTGTGTGCGTGCGTGTGCGTTGCTGTGCGCGTGTGTGTTTGTTCCATCTATTTCTATCCCGTGTTGCTGCAAGCACCTGTTCCACCCTCTCTGTCTTCAGCCACTCTGCAAGTCCGTCCAATATTTTCTCCCTGGGTCTACCCGGTGCTGTCTTTCCCTCCAGCTTTTCTGTTGTGACCAGGTGCTCCAATTCCCCTTTCCTCATAAAATGGCTTATAAATGTTGCCTGTACTTTCCTAATCTTCCTCATCAATGATCTTCTTGTGTCTGCCTCCATCAAGACTGTCCCGTTTGTTTGGGGTTTTTTTTGCTGTCCATGGAACTCTCACAGCCAATATAGTAAAGCAAAAAACGTGTCCATTTCATTCCCTCACCCTCACCCTCATCATCATCATCAGGTGCCCTGCCGCATGGCGTTGGCGATCATGGACTTCCATCTGTCTGTGTCTCTCGTTGCCCCTAGCATCTCCCCCACCCTCCTCGTCCCCAGCCACTCTGCAAGTCCGTCCAGCATTTTCTCCTTGGGTCTACCCGGTGCTCTCTTTCCCTCCAGATTTCCCGTTGTGACCAGGTGCTCCAAATCCCCTGTCCTCATAAAATGGCCTATAAATGTTGCCTGTCTTTTCTTAATCTTCCTTATGAGTGATCTACTTGTGTCTGCCTCCATCAAGACTGTCTCGTTTGTTTTCTTTGCTGTCCATGGAACTCTTAACATTCTTCTTAGAAACCACATCTCGGCTGCCTCAATCTTGTTCTGACTTTGTTTGTGGACTGTCCACGCCTCGCATCCGTACAACAGTATTGGTTCTATATAACATTCAAGAACTTTCTTCCTGATGTTAATTGACAGGCATTTGACAGGCATCCCTCGCCCTATCTACCAGATTCCTGCGTAATCCTCCATCACAGGAAAACAGGAACTTAATCTTTTCACTCTCTCACCCTCTCCGCCAGGCGCCTGTGTTACCAGCCCGATAGCAAAGCAAAATGTTAACATTTTCTTCCCCTCACCCTCTCCACCAAGTGCACACGTTACCATTCATGACAGGAAAGCAAAAACTTTTTTTTAACTCGTTTTTATTCATTTTCAGATATATAGATCTTGCAAACATCTTGAAATGTACACAATGCGTAATCAACAGATCTAACAAAATGTAGAAAGAACAAGCATTCATTGCAATATATATATAAAAGTACAGGAAGTGAAGTTGGTAGACAAGATAGAGGAGTCAAAGGGTGTAGTATTTGCATTCCTGCTAATTGCTATGTATATATATATATATATATATATATATCCGCACACATATATATACATATGCCTACACATGTGCATAGACACACACATACACACATACATGTATACACACATCTACATCTACATTTATATATATATACATATATATATACATGCACATACATATACACACACATATAATATACATACACACATATAACATATACACGTACACATACATACACATATGCAAAGTAAAAACTTAACTCTTTCACTCTCTCATTCAATCTACCAACTTCTTGCGTTAACAGCTATATTTAAAGATCATGGCACTTCACTTTCTTAAGGCACTTTTAAAGGTCACAGAAACTGGAAACGTTGTTCACAAGACTGTGATTATTATGATGACGATAGGGATGATAAAAACGACATTATAGTTTTCCAAGTTTGATTAAGACTTTGACATCAGTGCCGTACTCTACGCTTACCGACATACTGCATCCTGGCGTCAACTAGTCTCGAGAGATACAGGCACCTGCTGTGTTGGTAAGGAGATTTGAGAAACAACCTTAATGACGTGTCCGTGAAGTTGATGAGACTGGACTGCGTGGTCCCAGTTTTCCCCATGAACCTACAGCATATTCAACTGTGGATGGGAATTGATTGGGACAGGATAATTCCAAAATGATTTTGATACGACTAATAATAATAATAATAATAATGAATCACTTTTATATAGCGCTATTCTCCTACACGTAGGTAAAGACTCAGTGCATTTTACATTAATTAGTTCATTTTTCCCAATCAGCCCTATGCCTAGTGGTCAATTATACTAACTCCCACTCCTTGCCCCCCCCCCCCCCCCCCAACATACACACTAGCACATCTGTTGCAAGCAAGTACTAATATATACATTACTTGAATCAGAAAGATCAAAAATCATGTTTCATCACTGATAGTATTTATCACAAAAAAAAGATGAGTTTTGAAGCCCGCCTTGAAAGAAGAGAGAGATGATGAACAGCGGAGAGAAAAAGGCAGATCGTTCCAGACAAGTGGGCCTGGCAACGGAAGACTCGGTGTCATATGGTTTGTATTTTGATTTTGATTTTGCCAGAAGCTTCTGGTTGCTTGACCTGAGACTGCGTTCAGGCCTGTAAAAAAACTATTTTTAAAGATAATGGCAGTTCATTTATGCTCATTTTTTCCCGTCCGATTTCTTAAGGCACTTTTAAAAGGTCACAGAAACTGGAAGATTAATTGGGATTTGAACCCATAACCTGTCAATCGATATTCCGTTACTCTAACCAATGTACCACGGCGATGGGTGGGTGCAAAGCAGACACTTCATCTTTTCATTCTTTTTGTTTTTGTTTCGTTTTTCTATCAGCTTACTGCAGAATAATATGCTCTCTATAATTTTTTTGCTTTTATTCTTTCTTCCCATTTATAGCCGTGTGCGTGTGTGTGTGTGTGTGTGTGTGTGTGTGTGTGTGTGTGTGTGTGTGTGTGCGTGCGTGCGTGCGTGTGTGCGTGCATGTGTGTCTGTTTCAGCGCTTAGATTTGATTTTATCAAGTTTTTGCGCTATATAAATATTGTAATTATTATTATTATTATAGAATCAGTCACGGCAACTGGGCAAAAAATATCCTTTCATGCTTTGCCCTGTCTAGTAGTTTTCTTAATTATCAGCGATGACCATCATCATCATCATCATCATCATGAACCCTACCACATGACGTTGGCGATCATGGCCCTCCATACGGATCTATCCCTTGTCGCCGTAAGCACATCTTCCACCCTCTCTGCCCTGCAAGTCCGTCCAATATTTTCTCCCTGGGTCTACCCGGTACTCTCATTCCCTCCAGCTTTCCTGTTGAGACTAAGTGCTCTAATTTCTCTTGCCTCATAAATATCAGCAACCATAGCAAAAGCAAAAATAAATGTATAAATGAATAAAAATGCTACCCTTCATTCCCTGACCCTATCCACCAGCTTCCTGCATTAACCAGCCTTGATGGTAATGCAACATTGTCAACCCTTTCATTCCCTCACTCTATGAATCAACGTCTTGCATTAATTAATTAGTCATGACACTCTTTCTCTCTGTCTCTGAGCAGCGTCATTTTGGACATCTCGTTTCGCCCACCAGAATCATGCACAAACAACATATTCACACCCTTGCCCTGCCTAGCAGTTCCTCCATTATCAACGACGATAGCAAATCAAAATTGCGACCTTTTCATTCTCTGACCCTATCCACCAGCTTCTTTCCTTATCAGCCATAATGAGAATGCAGAAATGTTTATCCTTTCACTCCCTCATTGTATGAAGTCAACTTTCTGCATTAATCAGCCATGATGGGAATGCAAAAATGTTTACCGTTTCACTACCTCATTCTATAAATCAACTTCCTGCATTAATCAGCCATGGTGGGAAAGCTGAAATGTTTTTCCTTTCACTGTATGAACCAACTTCCTGAGTTTATCAGCCATGACTCTTTCTCTTTGTGTCTGAGAAATGTCGCTTTTTTCGATTTCTGGTTTCACCTTTTGTCGAGCTTCTCTACAATGTTGAAAATGTCTGAGGTATTCAGGCTGTCCATTTACTCGCCTTTTTTTGTATAACATTTTTCATTGGGAGCACCTTTTTTGTCTACGTACATATCCACAAAAGGTCATTTTTTTTCTTCTTAATGAAGTCGAAAAAGTGTCTTTCCACTGCTGGTTCTTCGAAGAGACTGTTGTGTGTGTGTGTGTGTGTGTGTGTGTGTGTGTGTGTGTGTGTGTGTGTGTGTGTGTGTGTGTGTGTGTGTGTGTGTGTGTTTGTGTGTGTTTGTGTGTATTTGTGTGTATGTGTGTGTTTGT
>CM060311.1:26649151-26651651 GCA_030674185.1 Monoplex corrugatus | reverse complement strand
GGACGGGGGACAATAGTGTTCATTTACTTTTTATTCGTTTTCATTCTGTGATAAACATGTGCTAAAAAAAATAGTTATAAATTGTTACATCGTCTACAAATTTTAAAGGACAAAATAAATAGCATTGCAAATTTTCTGGAATGTTTTAGATTGTTGTACTTTCGGACCATACTTCAAGAGGGATAAGAGCAATTTCCAGTGATTCTTTGGAGATGCTTTTTATGATATCTTTAAAAACGTGACAATCAGAACGAAAATGGGATCCATTTTCTAAACTTTTGTGGGCGTGCATTTCTTCGTATAGGGTCAAAGAGAAAGAGAGAGGGAGGGAGGGAGAGAAAGAGAGAGGGAGAGAGGGAGAGAGGGAGAAATGGAGGGAGAAGGGGAGAGAAAGGGGGAGAGAGAGGGGAAAGAGGGAGAAGAGAGAGAGAGAAAGAAAGAAAGAAAGAGAGAGGGAGAGAGAGAGAGAAAAAAAAGAAGAGGAGAGAGAGAGAGAGAAAAAAAAGAAAGAGAGGAGAGACAGAGAGAGAGACACACACCACACGAACAGAGAGACATAGAGAGAGAGAGAGAGAGAGAGAGAGAGAGAGAGAGAGAGAGAGAGAAAGAGACAGGCAGACAGAGACAGGGATCAAATAGTTGTGTGTGATTCAGACCTTTAATAATGTATTTATTGACTTGATATATATATATAATATATATATATATATATATATATATATATATATATATATGCGTGTGTGTGTGTGTGTGTGTGTATACATATATATATATATATGTCTGTGTGTGTGTGTATGTGTGTGTGTGTTCCTTTCTAAAGGTAAGATACACACATACACAATGTCATCTGCATGTAACCAAGATTCTTCCAGTGGTAGGCTGATAAAACGCCAGTATGAAATATAGACTAGGTAAAACATCGTCTAGGTAGGGCCTCAGGAAATGGCCAGCTCATGGGTTCATGTGCAGGCTTAAGGCTTGTGCCATGATCACCATACACATAGCGCACGTTAGTGCATATGGAATTCGTTCCGAGCGCGGAGACGCTTTCTTGAAAAACTGAAGCTGTGATTCCTTGACCGTCTCCGTTCCTGTGAAGGCGTGCTAAATTGTATTGAGGGGAAACACAAAAAAGACAGAAGAAGAAGAATTCTGCAAAAAGGGCGTTAATAACTCACAAACACACCAACTGACCTTTAATGATCGATGGCCATTTTGACAACCTGCTGTTACACACAAAGAATGGTTGTTTGCCTTGAGGCTGTTTCAGAGTCTGTCTGCACTCTGTGTTGTAGGGAGGGGGGAAGGGGGGGAGTGGTGGTTGTGCGTATTTGTGTGTATGTGGTGTGTGTTGTGTGTGTGTGTGTGTTGTGTGTGTGTGTTTGTGTGTGTGTGTTGTGTGTGTTGTGTTGTGTGTGTGTGTGTGTGTGTGTGTTGTGTTGTGTGTGTGTGTGTGTGTGTGTGTTTGTGTGGTGTTGTGCCATGTCTACTTTTTGTTTGTATTGTCTTGCTTGTTGTTTGTTTGTTTGTTTTGTGTGTGTCCCTTGTGTTTGGCAGTTTGTTTTTGTCAAGTATGAGCGTCTATTTGTGTGTGTGTGTCTGTGAGTGTGTGAGCGGGCGTGTATGTATGTGTGAAGTGTGTTTGTGTTAGAGTGAGAAAAAGAGACAGACAGGACAGAGACGCAGATACAGAAAAGACAGAGAAGACGGCACAAGAAGACATACAAGACAGACAGAGACAGACAGGACAGAGACAGGCAGATACAAGACAGACAGAGACAGAACAAGACAGACAGAGCAGAACAACAGACAGAGACAGGCAGATACAAAGACAGACAGAGACAGACGACAGAGACAGGCAGATACAAAGACAGACAGAGACAGAGAGACAGAAGAACAAAGACAGACAGAGACGACAGACAGGACAGAGACAGCAGATACAAAGACAGACAGAGACAGACGGGACAAGAGACAGCAGATACAAAGACAGACAGAGACAAACAGGACAGAGACAGACATACAAGACAGACAGAGACAGACACAAGACAGGACGCAATACAAAGACAGACAGAGACAGACGGGACAGAGACAGCAGATACAAAGACAGACAGAGACAGACACGACAGAGACAGACAGATACAAGAGACAGACAGACAGACAGACGACAAGAGACAGACAGAACAAAGACAGACAGAGACAGACGACAGAACAGACAGATACAAAGACAGACAGAGACAGACGGACAGAGACAGGCAGATACAAAGACAGACAGACAGACCAACGACAGAGACAGGCAGATACAAAGACAGACAGAGACAGACGGGGACAGAGACAGACAGATACAAAGACAGACAGGACAGACACAGAGACAGACAGATACAAAGACAGACAGAGACAGACGGGGACAGAGACAGACAGATACAAAGACAGACAGAGACAGACGAGGACAGAGACAGACAGATACAAAGACAGACAGAGACAGACAAACAACAGACAGAGA
>CM060311.1:26631651-26639151 GCA_030674185.1 Monoplex corrugatus | reverse complement strand
AAGAAAGAAAGAAAGAAGTGAAAGAAAGAAAGAAAGAACGAAAGAAAAAAGATAAAAGAAAAGACTAATGCATGCTAAGACGCACTATCTCTCTCTCGTTAATGTTGATGTGATAATGACGACCATGACGCCGACGACGAGGAGGAGGACGACGACGACGACACGACGAAGATGATAATGATGAGGATGTATACTTTCAGTCGGTGTACAGTTCGAGTGACTCAAAAGTGCATTAACTATTTCGACAGTGGGGATGGAGAAGAGAGAAGAAGACAGACGACGGAGAGAGAGAGAGAGAGGATGAGATAGAGAGCGGGAGAGGAGAGAGAGGTAGAGGACAGGAGAGGACAGGAGAGGAGGGAGAGAGAGAGAGACAGAGAGAGAGAGAGACAAGAGAGAGAAGGAGAAGAGGAGAGAGAGAGAGAGAGAGAGAAGGAGGAGAGAGAGAAGAGAGAGAGGAAGAGAGAGAGAGACAGAGAGAGAAGAGAGAGGAGAGAGACAGAGAGAGAGAGACAGAGAGAGAGAGACAGAGAGAGAGAGAGAAGAGAGAGAGAGGACAGAGAGAGAGAGAGAGACAGAGAGAGGAGAGAAGAGAAGAGAGAGACAGAGAGAGAGACAGAGAGAGAGAGAAGAGGGAGAGAGAAGAGAGAAAAGAGAGAGAGACAGAGAGAGAGAGACAGAGAGAGAGAGACAGAGAGAGAGAGAGACAGAGAGAGAGAGAGAGAGAGAGAGAGAGAGAGAGAGAGAGAGAGAGACAGAGAGAGACAGAGGAGAGACAGAGAGAGAGAGAGACAGAGAGAGACGAGAGAGAGAGAGACAAGAGAGAGACAGAGAGAGAGAGACAGAGAGAGAGAGAGAGAGAGAGAGAGAGAGAGACAGAGACAGAGAGAGAGAGAGAGAGAGAGACAGAGACAGAGAGAGAGAGAGAGAGAGAGAGAGAGAGGACAGAGAGAGAGAGACAGAGAGAGAGAGACAGACAGAGAGAGAGACAGAGAGAGAGAGAGACAGAGAGAGAGAGAACAGAGAGAGAGAGACAGAGAGAGAGAGAGAGAGAAAAGAGAGAGAGAGAGAGAGAGAGAAGACAGACAGACAGACGTAGAGAAAGATAGATGCAGAGAATCAGAATCAGAAATTTATTCAGTAAGGCCAAAGTCCCATTTGAAGAGACGTGAACACGATACAAACATGCAAACACATAACATGATACATAAGTCAAGGATTATAACTCTTGAGAGCCGTAGGAGTTATCTCCGATGTTGTAGAACTTCTCAAAATCCAACATAGTTTGCGCTACCCATTCAGCTAGCATAGAAGCAGCGCAGACACAAAGCACAAAACTGTAAGCTCAGAACATTCCTCAAAAAGGGAATGCCAAAGCCTCCCTTTATACACCTACACACAACCATGATGGAGTAGAGAAATTCACACAACATATTGGTCTCATATTCAAGACTGACATAGTCTTTTATTCTTGAACTGACCACACACGCACACATAGACAAGACAGAACATATACAGGGTTGCTTCCAAGGCATATAGATAATACTAAAGGAAATATGAGGGAAGCAGGGAGAAAGAAAGAAAGGAAGGAAGAAATAAAGAAAGAAAATGAAAAGAAAATTAACCCATATTCATCTATCATCATCATCAGGTGTCCTGCCACATGGCGTTGGCGATTATGGACTTCCATTTGTCCCTATCTCTCGTTGCCCCTAGCATCTTCCCCACCCTCCTCGTCCCCAGTCACTCTGCAAGTCCGTCCAGCATTTTCTCCCTGGGTCTACCTGGTGCTCTCTTTCCTTCCAGATTTCCCGTTGTGACCAGGTGCTTCAAATCCCCCTTCCTCATAAAATGGCCTACAAATGTTGCCTGTCTTTTCTTAATCTTCCTTATGAGTGATCTACTTGTGTCTGCCTCCATCAAGACTGTTTTGTTTGTTTTCTTTGCTGTCCATGGAACTCTCAACATTCTTCTTAGAAACCACATCTCGGCTGCTTCAATCTTGTTCTGGCTTTGCTTGTTGACTGCCCACGCCTCACATCCGTACAACAGTATTGGTTCAATATAACATTCAAGAACTCTCTTCTTGATGTTAATTGATAGGCAGTTGTTGATAAGAATGCTTGTCATCTTCTTGAATGCTGTTTTGGCTTGGCTGATTTTGCTGGCTATTTCTAGTGTGCATCTGCCGTCTGATGAAATGATCGTTTCCAGGTATTTGAATTTATCAACCTGTGTCAAGGTTGTGCCATTTGCTGTTACTTTGCATGAGGGGATTTCATGTTTTTTACTGATTACCATGACTTCAGTCTTCCTGATGTTTAGTTCCAGTCCCTTACCTTTGCTTTCTATTTCTAGTATATTCACAAGGTTTTGTAGGTCCCTTTCATTTTCTGCAATTAGCACGGTGTCATCTGCGTATCGAATGTTGTTTATGATTTTCCCCCCAACCTTTAATCCAGGGTCTTCTTCTAGGTTTCTCATAATGATTTCGCTGTAAAGTGAAAACAGATCTGGTGACAAAACACAACCCTGCCTGACTCCTCTTTTGATGTTTTGGAAAAAGCTTACATCGTTTTCTATTCTCATTGCAGCTGTTTGTTCCCAGTATATATTTCTGATTAATCGTAGATCTCTTCCATCAACATTGAGTCCCTCCAGTTGGTTGATCAATTCATCATGTCATACCCGATCGAAAGCCTTGGTATAGTCAACAAAGCATAAATACAAATCCTTATCCATCTCATTTGACCTCTCTATGATAGTTCTTAGGATGTATATGGCATTAATAGTTCCTTTCCCTTCCACAAATCCACACTGTTCTTCTGCTATTTCTCTTTTGATTCTATTCCTTGTCCTCATCATGATTATTTTAACAGGATTTTTGTTACACGACTCATCAAACTGATTGTGCGATGGAGTTCGCATTCTATAGCCCCTGTCTTCTTTGGAAGTGCAATGAAAATTGATTTTGACATTCTTAGGGGATTTTTCCAGTGTCGTAAATTTCATTTAGGAGGACTGTTATTTTTTCTATGCCAAATTCCTCCAATTCTTCAATCATCTCTGTAGTAATGTTGTCTGGTCCTGGGGCTTTTCCTGGTTTCATCTTTTTCAGTGCCCCTCTAACTTCATCTTTCATTATGGGTGGTCCTTCAAAGTTCTTTTTTATAATGTGTTCTTCGTTTCTGTCATCCTCAAAAAGGTCTTTAATGTACTCTCCCCATCTGTCTAATATTTTGTCTTTTTCCCTGATAAGCGCGCCATCTTTCGATTTCAAGCAACTAGATGATGTGCATGTATTTTTCCTGTGGACAATTTCTTCAATTCGTCTGTACATACCCTGAGGATCCGTTTTGTGTTGGTCTTCTATTTCTTTGCACTTTGTTTCAGCCAAGCTTCCTTAGCTTCATTGCACCTATACCTGATTTCTTTGTTTATCTTCCTGTAGATCTCCTCGTTTCTCTTTGCCTTCCTCCTTTTCTCCATCAAGCCCAAAATTTCATTAGTCATCCAGCTCTTTTTTGCTTTTCTATCTGCCTTTGGATTTCTTCACAAGCTTCATTTATCGATTTCCTCAACTTTGTCCATTGTTCCTCACTGTCACCAACGTCTTCCAGAGCACTGAATTTGTTTTGAACATGTACATTAATTTTTTTACGTATCACTTCATCTGTCTTTAAGAGTCCAAGGTTTAATTTGATGTTGCTTTTGGTCTGTTTCCTTTTCCTCAATTTCAGTCTAAATCTTTCCACTACATGATTGTGGTCACTGTTGCAGTCTGCGCCTGGTAGTGTTTTTGTTGACAGAAAGAATTTCTAAATCTTTTGTTGATCAGGATGTAGTCAATCTGATTTTTGCTATTATCTCCTGGACTCATCCAAGTCCATTTTTTTCTATTAGGCGCTCAAACCAGGTGTTTCCTACTATGAACTCATTCATCTGTGCCCATTCTACAAGTTTCTACCCCTTTCATTTTGCGTACCAAGGCCCTGAGGTCCAACTATATCCTCCACCCTATCCTGTCCCACTTCAGCATTAAAATCTCCCATTATTACAGTAATTTCTTGTGATTTACATAGGACTTTGGCCATATCTAATACTTCGTAGAAGTTGTCGATGTCTTCCTGAGTCCTTGCGGATGTTGGTGCATACACCTGAATGATGTTGATATTCATCTATATTCATCTATACCAGCTTACAAAACAAAATACAAACATTTCTTTTCATTTTTTTTTTCTTTTGAGAGACTGGTAAACTTTGGCGTTCGCTAGTGAGGGATTCCATTATTTGTTGTTGTTGTTGTTGTTGTTTTGTTCTTATCTTTTTTTCTTTCTTTCTTTCTCTTTCTTCTTCTTCTTGTTTCTCCTCCCTCTCCTTCTTCATTTTCTTCTTTTTCATTTTCTTCTTCTTCTTCCTTTCCTTATCGACTCTCTTCTCTCTTCTTCTTCTCTTCTTCTTCTTTTCTTCTTCTTCTTCTTCTTCTTTCTTCTTCTTCTTCTTCTTCTTCTTCTTCTTCTTCTTCTTCTCTTCTTCTTCTTCTTCTTCTTCTTCTCTTCTTCTTCTTCTTCTTCTTCTCTTCTTCTTCTTCTCTTCTTCTTCTTCTTTCTTCTTCTTCTTCTTCTTCTCTTCTTCTTTCTCTTCTTCTTCTTCTTCTTCTTCTTCTTCTTCTTCTTCTTCTTCTTCTTCTTCTTCTTCTCTTCTTCTTCTTCTTCTTCTTCTCGCATTCTTCTTCTTCTTCTTATCTTCTCTCTCTCTACCTCCTTCTTCTTCTTTTCTTCTTCATTGTGGTGGTGGTGGTAGTCTTTTTTTCATTTGTTTTGTTTTGTTTGGTTTGGTTTTTTTTGGTTTGGTTTGGTTTGGTTTGGTTTGGCTTGGTTTGGTTTGGTTTGGTTTGGTTTCGTTTCGTTTGTTTCGTTTCGTTTCGTTTGGATTGGATTCGTTCGTTTCGTTTCGTTTCGGTTTCGGTTTGGTTTGGTTTGGTTTGGTTTCGTTTCGATTCGATTGCTCTGTTTCTGCGCTCACGTTCGCGCGCTGCTATTTCTGGGAGTGTGCTGGCACTCTCTGTTAAAATGGCTTTCTGATTCTACTACTTATACCTCTCCATCTCCTGGTGTGCTCAGAACTAATGTGTGGCTTAGTGGTGATAACAGAGGTAAGGGGCACAGGCTTCATTAAAAACAGATAGTAGGTCTGTTCCAATGAAAGATATGAGTGCTGAGCTTGTGTGTGTGTGTGTGTGTGTGTGTGTGTGTGTGTGTGTGTGTGTGTGTGTGTGTGTGTGTGTGTGTGTGTGTGTGTGTGTGTGTGTGTGGGGTGTGTGGTGTGGTGTGGAGGGGGTAAGTGTGTGTCTTTGTTTCTGTGTAGGGGGGGGGGGTAAGTGTGTGTATGTGTGTTGTGTGTGTGTGTTGTTTGTTGTGTTGTGTTGTGTTGTGTTGTATGTGTGGTGTGTGTGTGTGCGTGTGTGTGTGTGTGTGTATGTGTATGTGTGTGCTGTGGTGTGGGGTGTGTGTGCGTGTGTGTTGTGTGTGTATGTGTGTGTGTTTGTATGTGTGTGTGTGAGTGTGTTGTGTGTGTGTGTGTGTATGTGTGTTTGTGTATGTGTGTGTTGTGTGCGTTGTGTTTATTTTGTTGTGTTGTGTTGTGTTGTGTGTGTGTTGTGTACAGGGTGTGTGGATGCTGAGCTCGCGCGTGTATTTTGCGCGCGGCTGGTGTGAATTTGTGTAGTGTGTGTACGTATGTTTCTGCGTGAGTGTTATATTTGAATAAGCTTTGGTTTTTTTCGTTTTGTTTTGTTTTTGTTTTGGGGTGTTTTTTTGTTTGTTTTTGTTTGATTTGTTTTTCATCTTAACTTGATGTGGTAGTGTTTTGTTTTATGTTATTGTGATTAGTGTCAGACTGTTTGTGGAGTGGGAGACGCTTTTAACTGACTCACGTCTTAACCGCACGTGCTCTTCTTCGGTGAAGACACTCAAGAACTCTTCACCAGATCCTTTCCACCTCTTTTGGTTGTGTGCCAAAGCCCTGATCTCTGTACACACGGTTTCGCTGTCCATTCTGCAGTGTTGTCAGTCCATCGACTATTTATTGTTGTTGTCAAATAGATGATGATGATGATGATGATGATGATGATGATGATGATGATGATGATGATGATGATGATGATGATGATGATGATGATGATGATGATGTTGATGATGATGACGACGACGACGACGACGATGATGATGATGATAATGATGATGATAATGATGATGACGACGAGGACAACGACGATGATGATGACGATGATGACGACGATGATGACGATAATGACGATGATGATGAAGATGACGACGACAATGATGATGATGGTGCTGGTGGTGGCGGTGGTGGTGGTGGTGGTTATGGTGATGGTGATTATTATGGTGATGGTGACGGCGATGGTCATGACGATGATGATGACGACGAGACGACGACGACGACGACGACGACGATGACAACGATGATGATGATTGATGATGATGACGGTTACATTTCAGGGTAGTTCCCGAGTCACCACGCTGGCTGGTGTCCAAGGGTCGAGTCACGGAGGCCATGGTGACCTTGAACAAAGTGGCCAAGGTCAACGGCAAGAGTTGTGATCCCACGCTGGCCGCGCGGCTGAAAAAGGGACACAGTTTGAAACACGACGAGTCGTCCATCAGTCCGATTGTGATATTCCAACATATCACTCTCTTCGTGCGTTTCCTCATCATCATTTTCAGCTGGTCAGTGATTTTGATGATATTTTTAACCCTTTGACTCCCGCACCCTATCGATCACCACCTAAACTTTAACCCTCTGACTCCCTCACTCTATCCACCACCAGCTAAACTTTAACCCTATGATTCCCGCGCCCTATTCACCACCACCTAAACTTTAACCATATGACTCCCTCACCCTATCAATCACCACCTAAACTTTAACCCTTTGACTCCCGCACCCTATCCACCACCAGCTAAACTTTAACCCTATGACTCCCACACCCTATCAATCACAACCTAAACTTTAACCTTATGACTCCCTCACCCTATCAATCACCACCTAAACTTTAACCTTATGACTCCCTCACCCTATCAATCACCACCTAAACTTTAACCCTATGATTCCCGCGCCCTATCCACCACCAGCTAAACTTTAACCCTATGATTCCCGCGCCCTATCCACCACCAGCTAAACTTTAACCCTATGATTCCCGCGCCCTATCCACCACCAGCTAAACTTTAACCCTATGATTCCCGCGCCCTATCCACCACCAGCTAAACTTTAACCCTATGACTCCCTCACCCTATCCACCACCACCTAAACTTTAACCCTATGACTCCCTCACCCTATCAATCACCACCTAAACTTTAACCCTATGACTCCCTCACCTATCCACCACCACTTAAACTTTAACCCTATGATTCCCGCACCCTATCAATCACCACCTAAACTTTAACCCTTTGAATCCCTCACCCTATCCACCACCACCTAAAC
>CM060311.1:26611651-26614151 GCA_030674185.1 Monoplex corrugatus | reverse complement strand
TATTTGTTTATTTATTCAACTTTTATGTTTCGATATGATCGAATTGAGTTGGCTTTTTATTTTTTGAAAATCACGTTTGTTTTGGGAGGGGGGACAATTGCCACTTTTACCGTTGGTTTGGTTTCTTTCTGGTGGCTTTGGTCACTTCCTGTTTGTGATGGTCTGACCACCTCGACATAGGACTTAGGCTGTGGTGAAAACGTTGTTGGTTTTTGTACATGGGTTTTCACTGGCGGCAGGTTCAAACAGAACTTCAAAGCACATCTCTCTCAGAAATATCTCCAAAATTCATCAGATCATGCTTCTGGATCTCCTAGGCCCAGTTGTACTGTAAAATGTTGTGTGTATGAGTATGCATGTGTTGGTTCGTTATTTCTTTTCAAGTCCATTCACATATGTGCTTTTTGTCGAAATAATAGTAATACTGAGAGTGAGTGAGAGAGAGAGGGGGGTTGATAGAGACAGAGAGAGAGAGTTGTTATTTCATACATAAAGCAAAACAGGTGGTAATATTGTTATTACAGTCATTATTGTCATTATTGTTGTAATTATTATTATTATTATTATTATTATATTATTATTATTATTATTACTATTGTTGTTGTTGTTGTTGTTGTTATTACTATTATCATCATCATTATCATTATTATTGATTATCTTATTATCATTATTAGCAGCAGCAGCAGCATCGTCATCAGGATTATATTTATTATTAATATTACTACTGCTTCTACAACTACTGCTAGCTGTAGTAGTAGTAGAAGTAGTAGTAATAGTAGTAGTAGTAGTAGTAGCAGCAGTAGCAGTAATAATACATCTCTACAAACCGAGCCGCCATTTGATTGGTTGATATCGTCAACATTAACCAATCATTTGCCAATTGACTCTTGAGTGTGGACGCCTATGTCGTTTTCGCCCGCTGTTATTCTTTTAGCGAGAGCAAAATAATTACGCATCTGTAATGGCCGTTATATACAACTAGGCAATGGACGAGAATCACTTTGTTTTATCACATATTCTTTAGATCCACACACACACACACACACACACACACACACACACACACACACACACACACACACACACTCACACACCAGGCACACACAATATGTCTGCCGTGTAAAGAGTCACTTCATTTCACTTCACTTCACTTCACTTCACTTCAGCTTGTTTGGGGTCCGTTGTTGGACTTAAGCCTTCCTCATCGCACCCCACTGTTGGCGGTTAACTGCTGTTCTGGTCCATTGTTTGTCGAACTTTTCTTAGATCGTCTCGCCATCTGGTTTTCTGGTGACTGTTGTTCCTTTTTTTTTTAGCGTTGAGGGAGGGATCCAGTGCGCCACTTTGGTGGTCCATCTGCTGTCAGATCTCTTAATGACATGACCAGTCCAGTTCCACTTTTGTTCACAAACTGTGTCTATTATGTCTTGTGCCTTCGTTTTCCCTCTTACCCATACCACCGTTTTCCGGTCCGTCCAGGTGATTCCCATCATGTGCATAATGTGTGACTGAATGCTGTCTGAAATGTCTGCACTTGAATCAGTCTGCATTCATATGCAAAGAGTATCTTCATTCAATCATATAACAACCAATGACCCGCCGAATACGCAGACTCCAACCGCGTAGTCTTACGAGACAGACAGAGAAAGACAAACACAAACAAACACAACAGACAACAGACAGACAGAGAAAGACAACACAACACAACACAAACGACGACAGACAGACAGACAGAAGAAGAAAGAAAGAGAGAGAGGGGTGGGGAATGGGAAGAGAGAGGCATCATATGAATGCAGACTGATTCAAGTGCAGACACTCCAGACAGCAGTCACACACACACACACGCACACACACACACACACCCGTGTGTGCGCGCACACACACATACACACACACTCACAAACACACGAACACACACACACACACACACAAACACACACGCACACACAAACACACACAAACACACACACATACACACACACGCGCGCGCGCGCGCGTACACACACGTACACACACACATACACGTAGACACATACACACGTGCACACATACGTACATACACATGTACACACGTACACACACGTACACACACATACGCATACACACATACACACGTACACACACACGTATATACACATGCACACACGTACACACACACATACAAACACACACACACAAACATACACACAGCCCCTCTAAACACACTCACGTACACACACACGTACACACACACGTACACACGTACACACTAAACACACACACATACATGCACACCAAATACACACACGCACACACACGCACACACACACACATACACGCACACACACAGTAACACTCAAACACACACGCACGCAAGCACACAAATACAAAGAAACACACACACACATACACACACACAAACACACACACACACACACGCAACACACTCACACACACACACACACACACACACACACACACACACCACACACACACACACACACACACACACACACACACA
>CM060311.1:26594151-26596651 GCA_030674185.1 Monoplex corrugatus | reverse complement strand
AATTATCAAAAATCGTTCGTGGATAGCGCTACGCTATAGAAATAGAAAGAAAAGGTAAGGGGTTGGAGCTAAACAGCAAGAAGACTGAAGTCATGGTAATCAGTAAAAAACATGAAATCCCCTCATGTAAAATAACAGCAAAAGCCACAACCTTGAGACAGGTTGATAAGTTGAAATATCTGGGAACGATCATCTCACCAGACGGCAGATGCACATCACAAATAGCCAGCACGACTCAGCCAAGCCAACAAGCATTCAGGAAGATGAAAAGCATTCTTACCAACAAATGCCTATCAATTAACATTAATGAGAGAGTTCTTGAATGTTATACAGAACCGATAATGTTATACGGTTTGAGGCGTGGACAGTCAACAAACAAGGCCAGAACAAGATTGAGGCAGCGGAGATGTGGTTTCTAAGAAGAATGTTGAGAGTTCCATGGACAGCAAAGAAAACAAACGAAACAGTCTTGATGGAAGCAGACACAAGAAGATCCTTCATAAGGAAGATTAGGAAAAGACAGGCAACATCTATAGGCCATTTTATGAGGAAAGGGGATTTGGAGCACCTGTCACAACAGGAAAGCTGGGGGGAAAGAGAGCACCAGGCAGACCCAGGGAAAAGATATTGGATGGATTTGCAGAGTGGCTGAAGCCAGAGAGGGTGGAAGATGTGTTTGCGGCAACAAGGGACAGATGCATGTGAAGGGCCATGATCGCCGACGCAATGTGGCAAGGCACCTGATGATGATGATGTTGATGATGATGATGATAGCGCTATGGTCCAAACACATTTGGACTCACTGAGCATTTGCACAGAATCAGACCAAGCTGTCAAGCGAGCTAATGGAGTTACTGGTGTTATATCAAGAGGGAGATTCAGCACGCTCAGACAACTCCATATACGCTCCACCCAAATCTGCCATCAGTTATCTGACAGATTTCCTGAGCCTACACAAAACCTTTGCACTGGCAAGGTCTTCTTGAAACGGGGAAAGGGGGAGAAGGGACCTATCAGACACTTAAGCTGACACCACCAGAATAATGGAAACATAAAGATGGGCAGCGAACAGACCAGTTTGGTTTTTCTGTCTTTAATGGTGCGGGATGGAATAATCACATTCCACTCTGTTGCACAGTCTGTATCTTTTAGTGGACGCGCATGCTGCGTGCCTTCCCCTTTTCCATAGGTCAGCCTCTGACATGACGTACAGGGTCTTTAACCCTTTGACTCCAGCACCCTGTTCAGTGACTGCAAAATCTTAACCCTTTGACTCCCTCACCCAATCCACCAACTTCGTATAGGGTGAGGGAGTCAGAGGGTTACGGTTTTGCTTTGCTAGTATGGTTGACAATGCAGGATGCTGGTGGACATGGTGTGGAAGTCAAAGGGTTATTATTTTGCTTTTTCTAGCATGGTTGACAATGCAGGATGCTAGTGAACAGCATGTGGAAATCAAAGGCTTAAGATTTTGCTTTGTTAGCATGGTTGACAATGCAGGATGCTAGTGGACAGGGTGGTCAAAGGGTTAACTTGCATATCTGATAAACTGCAGACGTGCACTGTCACATGCAAGGGGAAAGGGTGGTGGTGGTGGTGGTAGATCTTTACATATGTTGAACTGGGAGATTACAAAACTCCCCACTCTGTACCCCATCAAGCGAAGATATCTAAGCGGATTGAGTCCAAGACATAGACTACGTACATGTACATTCTTGTTCTTCTTCTTTTTCTTCTTCTTGTTCTTCTTTTTCTTCTTGTTCTTGTTCTTGTTCTTCTTGTTCTTCTTTTTCTTGTTCTTGTTCTTCTTGTTTTTTTTCTTGTTCTTCTTGTTCTTGTTCTTGTTCTCTTTGTTCTTCTTGTTCTTCTTGTTCTTGTTCTTCTTGTTCTTCTTGTTGTTTGTTGTTGTTGTTGTTGTTTTCTTCTTCTTCTTTTCTTCTGATCATTATTATATTATTATTATTGTTGTTGTTATTAATATTATATTATTATTATCATGATTAGTGGTAGTAGTAGTAGTAGTAGTAGTAGTAGTCGTAGTAGTAGTAGCAGTAGTAGTACTATTTCTTCTTCTTCTTTTTCTTCTTCTTCTTCTTCTTCTTCTTCTCTTCTTCTTTTCTTCTTCTTCTTCTTCTTCTTTTATTATTATTATATTATCATTATTATTATTATCATCATTATTATTATTATTATTATTATTATTGTTATTATTATATTATCATTATTGTTTTTATATTGTTATTGTTGTTGTTGTTATCATCATTGTCATTATCATTATTATTGTTACTGGATGTCCGACGTTTATCGGCTTGACTACCTGGCCCAAAAGTTGATGCTACGAGTGTTAGTTCAATAACAGGGTAGTTGTTGGCTTCAGTTATCTCGCAGGCATAGGCCTTAAGAACTTCGGTTATCTGGTAGCCCATGCCTCAATAACTTCAATTATCTCGTAGTCTATACCTCAAGAACTTCAGTTAACAGCAACCAACATCAACGCCAA
>CM060311.1:26584151-26589151 GCA_030674185.1 Monoplex corrugatus | reverse complement strand
CCAATATGACTAAAATATCACACTAACACCAGTATGACTAAAATAAAGATCACACTAACACCAGTATGACTAAAATATCACACTAACACCAACATGACTAAAATGTCACACTAACACCAGTATGACTAAAATAAAGATCACACTAACACCAACATGACTAAAATATCACACTAACACCAATATGACTAAAATAAAGATCACACTAACACCAGTATGACTAAAATAAAGATCACACTAACACCAACATGACTAAAATATCACACTAACACCAATATGACTAAAATAAAGATCACACTAACACCAGTATGACTAAAATAAAGATCACACTAACACCAACATGACTAAAATATCACACTAACACCAATATGACTAAAATAAATATCACACTAACACCAGTATGACTAAAATAAAGATCACACTAACACCAACATGACTAAAACAAAATGTCACACTAACACCAGTATGACTAAAATAAAGATCACACTAACACCAGTATGACTAAAATAAAGACCACACTAACACCAACATGACTCAAATATCACACTAACACCAGTATGACTAAAATAAAGATCACACTAACACCAGAATGACTAAAATATCACACTAACACCAATATAACTAAAATGTCACACTAACACCAGTATGACTAAAATAAAGATCACACTAACACCAACATGACTAAAATATCACACTAACACCAATATGACTAAAATAAAGATCACACTAACACCAGTATGACTAAAATAAAGATCACACTAACACCAACATGACTAAAATATCACACTAACACCAGTATGACTAAAATAAAGGTCACACTAACACCAACATGACTGATTCAAAATGTCACACTAACACCAGTATGACTAAAATAAAGATCACACTAACACCAGTATGACTAAAATAAAGATCACACTAACACCAACATGACTAAAATATCACACTAACACCACTTTGACTAAAATAAAGATCACACTACCACCAGTATGACTAAAATATCACACTAACACCAATATGACTAAAACAACGATCACACTAACACCAGTATGACTAAAATAAAGATCACACTAACACCAGTATAACTAAAACATCACACTAACACCAACATGACTAAAACATCACACTAACACCAACATGACTAAAACATCACACTTACACCAACATGACTAAAACATCACACTAACATCAACATGACTAAAACATCACACTTACACCAACATGACTAAAACATCACACTTACACCAATATGACTAAAACATCACACTAACACCAACATGACTAAAACATCACACTTACACCAACATGACTAAAACATCACACTAACACCAACATGACTAAAACATCACACTTACACCAACATGACTAAAACATCACACTTACACCAACATGACTAAAATATCACACTAACACCAATATGACTAAAACATCACACTAACACCAACATGACTAAAATATCACACTAACACCAATATGACTAAAACATCACACTAACACCAACATGACTAAAATATCACACTAACACCAATATGACTAAAACATCACACTAACACCAACATGACTAAAATATCACACTAACACCAACATGACTAAAACATCACACTAACACCAACATGACTAAAATATCACACTAACACCAATATGACTAAAACATCACACTAACACCAACATGACTAAAACATCACACTTACACCAACATGACTAAAACATCACACTTACACCAATATGACGAAAGTAACACACTAACGCCAATGATGATGAGATAGCATTCAGTCCCTGTCCTCCCAGCGTATACACTTCAGTCTGATTCCTAATGTGTCCATCATTCTGGTGATGTCAGCTTGTTGTGTGAGACAAGAGTTAGTCTTTATTCTTTTTCCCCATTCTCAATACCTATAGTCCTGGCCTGCGATTCTTGGCTCGTCGTCTCAAGGAGTTTTTCTCCACTATTTATGACAGAGTAAAAGAAGTTGGAGCCTGTTTTGAGATCAAGTGTGATGACTCTCTCGTAAATGATGACTAAAATATCACTCTAACACCAATATGACTGAAATATCACTCTAACACCAATATGACTGAAATATCACTCTAACACCAATATGACCGAAATATCACACTAACACCAACATGACTAAAACAAAATTCCCACTGACACCAATATGACTAAAACAAAATGTCACATTGACACCAATATGACTAAAATAAAGATCACACTAACACCAATATGACTAAAATCTCACACTAACACCAACATGACTAAAATATCACACTAACACCAACATGACTAAAATAAAGATCACACTAACACCAACATGACTAAAACAAAATTCCCACTGACACCAATATGACTAAAACAAAAGGTCACATTGACACCAATATGACTAAAATAAAGATCACACTAACACCAACATGACTAAAATATCACACTAACACCAACATGACTAAAATAAAGATCACACTAACACCAACATGACTAAAACAAAATTCCCACTGACACCAATATGACTAAAACAAAATGTCACATTGACACCAATATGACTAAAATAAAGATCACACTAACACCAGTATGACTAAAATATCACACTAACACCAACATGACTAAAATGTCACACAGTAGGCGTAGAGAGAACAGCCTTGTCACGCTGTCTCAGTCCTTGATAGGACACGACAGCTCTATGATTATCGTCGTCATCGTCACCATCATGATAATGTAGCACTGACCAAAAAACAAAAAAAAACAAAAAAACAAAAACAAAAAAAACAACAACAAAAACAGAAAAATAGTCCCAGCCCGTGGTCATTAACAATGGCGTTAAAATGGGACAAACAAAAGCTGAGCAAGAAGTTTTCAGTTTCTGTTTCAGTTTCAATTTCTCAAAGATCACGTCTCCGCGCTCGGAACGAATTCCATATGCACTAACACCACAAGTGCCATGTGATGGAGAAGATCAAGAATGATCATGGCACAAGCCTTAATTTATAAGCCTGCACGTAAACACGTGAGCCAGCTAGGTCCTGATGTCCTGTCTAGCCAATGTTTTGTGTTGTTGTTGTTGTTGTTTTTTTATCTTATACTAGTATGGTATCAAAAACAGGAAGAAAACTGCCGAAGTGCGATGATCCCACAAATTTTTTTTTTTCAGATCAAATTATACTAATAAGTTGAAAATTGACGCCAAGACGACCTTGCCAGTTACAGTAAATGTAAGCACACTGTCACAGCCCCAAGAGTTGGAACGCAGGGTTGTCCCCCTTGCGGTGTAAGGAGAAACAGAAGACAAAAACAACCAACAAAAAGACCTTTTCACCTGAAAGAATAAACTGTCTGATCTGAAACACTAAACGGAACAGAGATCTTTGAAGAAGACAATAATAGCAATCACAACATAGATTTACAGATGTCTAACGGTGCTGTAGGCGTTTTCAATTCTACAATACAAAAATAAATGAAATATACATCATACCACGCATTTATTGTTGGTACACATTAACATCATAACACATTGTTAACGTTATCACACATTAACATCATACCACACATTTACTGTTCTTATACATTAACATCATACCACATATTCTTGTTTCACACATTAACACCATAACACACATTTACTGTTTTTACATATTAACACCATACCATACATTTACTGTTTTTACACATTAACACCATACCATACATTTACTGTTTTTACATATTAACACCATACCATACATTTACTGTTTTTACACATTAACACCATACCACACATTTACTGTTTTTACATATTAACACCATACCACACATTTACTGTTTTTACACCTTAACACCATACCATACATTTACTGTTTTTACACATTAATACCATACCACACATTTACTGTTTTTACACATTAACACCATACCATACATTTACTGTTTTTACACATTAACACCATACCACACATTTACTGTTTTTACACATTAATACCATACCACACATTTACTGTTTTTACACATTAACACCATACCACACATTTACTGTTTTTACACATTAACACCATACCATACATTTACTGTTTTTACACATTAACACCATACCACACATTTACTGTTTTTACACATTAACACCATACCATACATTTACTGTTTTTACATATTAACACCATACCACACATTTACTGTTTTTACACATTAACACCATACCACACATTTACTGTTTTTACACATTAACACCATACCATACATTTACTGTTTTTACACATTAACACCATACCATACATTTACTGTTTTTACACATTAACACCATACCATACATTTACTGTTTTTACACATTAACACCATACCACACATTTACTCTTTTCACACATTAACACCATACCACACATTTACTGTTTTTACACATTAACACCATACCACACATTTACTGTTTTTACACATTAATACCATACCACACATTTACTGTTTTTACATATTCACACCATACCAACATTTACTGTTTTTACACATGAATATCAGACTACACATCTACTGGTTTTACACATTAACATCACCCACACGTTCTGAATAACATCCATATACAACATAACACATAAAAGCACTAAAAGCAGGACTGGATAGGTTCAGTATAAGAGCATTGATTTAAACAGAACGATTCACGAAAAAGACAGGGGAAAAATAATGTGGGGGTATGAGGAGCAGTCCTTGTGGCCCTCCTAGATCGCTGTGTCAGTCTTCAGGTTCTTCAAAGGGAAGGTCTCTATGGACACAGAGGAAGTGACGATCATTTCCTTCTGTGTAGAGTTCCTCAGAACTTGTAATTTTTTTCACATTATCTATGACAACAAAAAGTGAGAAAAGGGAGAAGAAATAGAAGGAGAAGATGAAGATGAAAATGAAGAAATGAACAGTATACGAAAAAGGAGAAGGAGAAGAAGAAGAAGGAGGAGGAAGACCAGGAGGAGGAGAAGCAGCAGCAGAATAATAATAATAATTAGAAGAAGAACAACAACAAGAACAAAAAGAAGAAGAAGAAGAAGAAGAAGAAGAA
>CM060311.1:26570837-26576551 GCA_030674185.1 Monoplex corrugatus | reverse complement strand
CAATTGTTCTTCTCGTTGTCGTCCTGTTGTTCTTCTCGTTGTCGTAATTGTTCTTCTCGTTGTCGTCCTTGTTGTTGTTCTCGTTGTCGTCGCTGTTGTTCTTCTCGTTGTCGTCTTTCTTGTTCTTCCCTTGTTGTCGTTGTTGTTCTCGTGGTCGTCTTGTTGTTCTTCCGTTGGTCGTCGTTATTGTTCTTCTTGTTGTCGTCGTTGTTGTTCTCTTTGCCGTCGTTCTTCTCGTTGTAGTTGTCGACGTTGTTGTTGTTCTCATTGTCGTAGTTGTCGTTGTTTTCTCATTGATCGTAGTTGTCGTTGTTCTCATTGTCGTAGTTGTCGTTGTTCTCATTGTCGTAGTTGTCGTTGTTGTTTTCTTCTCGTTGTCGTAGTTTGTTGTTCTTCTCGTTGTCGTAAATGTTGTTGTTCTTCTCGTTGTCGTAGTTGTCGTTGCTGTTCTTCTCGTTGTAGTTGTGTTGTTGTTCTTCTCGTTGTCGTTGTTGTTCTTCTCGTTGTCGTACTTGTTCTTCTCGTTGTCGTACTTGTTCTTCTCGTTGTCGTAGCTGTCGTCGTTGTTCTTCTTCTCATTGTCCTATTTGTCGTCGTTGTTGTTCTTCTCGTTGTAGTTGTCGTCGTTGTTGTTCTCGTTGTCGTCGTTGTTCTTCTCGTTGTCGTAGCTGCCCTCGTTGTTCTTCTCGTTGTACTAGTTGTCGTCGTCGTTGTTCTTCTCGTTGTAGTTGTCGTCGTTGTTGTTCTTCTCTGTTGTCGTCGTGTTGTTTTCTCGTTGTCGTAGTTGTTTCCTTGTTGTCCATCGCGTTGTCGTTGTTGTTTTTCTTTTCGTAGTAGTTGTCGTTGTTTTTCTTCTCGTTGTCATAGTTGTTCTTCTCGTTGTTCATGGTTGTTGTTCTTCTCGTTGTCATCTTGTTGTTTTCTCTTGTCATCTTGTGTGTTCTTCTCGTTGTCGTCCTTGTTTGTTCTCGTTGTCGTCCTTATTGTTCTTCTCGTTGTTGTTTTCTCGTTGTCGTCCTTGTTGTTGTTCTCGTTGTCGTCCTTGTTGTTCTCGTTGTTGTTATTATCGTTTGTTCTTCACTTTGTTGTTTGTTGTTGTTGTTGTTTCGTTGTTGTTGTTCTCGTTGTTGTTTCTCGTTGTTGTTGTTCTCGTTGCCATTGTTCTTCTCGTTGTTCTCGATGTCGTTGTTGTTGTTCTCGTTGTTGTTGTTGTTCTTGTTGTCATTGTCCTTCTAGTTGTTCTCGTTGTCATTGTTGTTGTTCTCGTTGTTGTTCTTCTCGTCGTTGTTCTTCTAGTTGTTCTCGTTGTTGTTTCTTCTCATTTTCGTACTTTCTTGTTCTTCTCGTTGTCGTCGTCGTTGATGTTCTTTTTCGTTGTCTTCGTGTTGTTGTTCTTCTCGTTGTCGATCGTTGTGGTTGATGTTCTTTTTCGTTGTCGTCGTTTTGTTGTTCTTCTCGTTGTCGTCGGCGTTGTTCTTCTCGTTGTTGTAGTTGTCAACTTCGTTGTACTTCGTGTTCGTTGTCGTTGTTGTGTTCTTCTCATTGTAGTTGTCGTCCTTGTTGCCATCCTTATTATTCTTCTTGTCGTTGTCGTCTCTTCTTGTTTCTTCTCGTTGTTGTCGTTGTTGTTCTTTTCGTTGTCGTCCTTGTTGTTCTCGTCGTCGTACTTGTTGTTCTCTTTGATGTTCTTCTCGTTGTTGTTGTTCTCGTTGTTGTTTTCGTCGTTGTTTTTCTAGTTGTTCACGTTGTTGTTGTTCTCGTTGTCGTCCTTGTTGTTCCCTTTGTCATCCTTGTTGTTGTTTTCGTTGATGTTCTTCTCGTTGTTGTTTTTCTCGTCGTCGTTGTTCTTCTCGTAGTCGTCGTTTTGTTCTACTCGTTGTAGTCGTTGTTGTTCTTCTCGTTGTCGTCGTTGTTCTTTTCCTTGTCATCGATGCTGTTCTCGTTGTCGCCTTTGTTGTTCTTCTCGTCGTCGTCGTCGTTGTTCTTCTCTTGTCGTCGTTGTTGTTTCTTCTCGTTGTCATCCTTATTGTTGCTATCGTTGTCGTCCTTGTTGTTCTCGTTGTCGTCCTTGTTGTTGTTCTCGTTGTCCTCGTTGTCGTTGTTCTCGTTGTCGTCCTTGTTGTTGTTCTCGTTGTCGTCCTTGTTGTTGTTCTCGTTGTCATCGTTGTTCTTCTCGTTGTCGTCCTTGTTGTTCTTGTTGTCGTCGTTGTTGTTCTTCTCGTTGTCGATCCTTGTTGTTCTTCTCGTTGTTGTCCTTGTTTCGTTTTCACTCGTTGTCGTCCTTGTTGTTCTTGTTGTCGTCGTTGTTGTTCTTCTCGTTGTCTCCTTGTTGTTCTTCTCGTTGTCGTCCTTGTTGTTCTTGTTGTCGTCCTTGTCGTCATCGTTTTTCTTTTTGTTGTCGTTGTTGTTCTTCTCGTTGTCGTCATTGTTGTTCTTCTCGTTGTTCTCGTTGTTGTTCTAGTTGTTGTTCTCGTTGTTGTTCTCGTTGTTGCTGTTCTCATTGTTGTTTCCTCGTTGTCATTGTTTTCTCGTTGTTGTTGTTCTCGTTTGTTGTTGTTGTTGTTCTCATTGTTGTTGTTGTTGTTCTCATTGTTGTTGTTGTTGTTGTCGTCGTCGGTGTTTTTGTTCTCGTTTTGTTGTTCTCGTTGTTGTTGTTCTCGTTGTTGTTGTTCTCGTTGTCGTTGTTGTTCTCGTTGTTGGTTGTTCTCTTTTTTGTTTCTTGTTGTTGTTCTCTTTGTTGTTGTTCTCGTTGTTGTTGTTCTTGCCGTCGTTGTTGTTGTTCTCGTCGCTTCTGTTCTCGTTGTTGTTCTCATTGTTGTTATTTCTTGTTGTTGTTCTCGTTGTTGTTGTTCTCGTTGCTGTTGTTCTCGTTGTTTCTCGGTGTTCTCGTTGTTGCTGTACTCATTGTTCTCGTTACTGTTGTTCTTGTTATTGTTCTCGTTTTTTCGTTGTTGCTGTCAATGTTGTTGTTTTCGTTGTTTTTTATTGTTCTCGTTGTTGTTGTTGTCTGATTGTTGTTTTTCGTTGTTGTTCTCTTTGTTGGTATTCTCGTTGTTGGTGTTCTTGTTGTTGTTTTCGTTGTTCTGGTTGTTCTGGTTTTTCTTCTTCTTCTTGTCCTAGTTGTCGTTCTTCTTCTCGTTGTAGTTGTCGTCGTTGTTGTCGTTCTTCTCGTTGTTGTAGCTGTCGTCGTTTTTCTTCTCGTTGTCGTCGTTGTTCTTCTCGTTGTAGTTGTCGTCGTTCTTTTCGTTGTCGTCGTTGTTCTTCGCGTTGGCGCAGTTATCATCTTTCTTTGTTCTTCGCGTTGTCGTCGTTGTTGTTCTTCTCTTTGTCGTATTTGTCATCGTTGTTGTGCTTCTTGTTGTCATCGTTGTTGTGCTTCTTGTTGTCGTTATTGTTCTCGTTGTCGTCCTAGGTTGTCGTGGGAACGACAAAGGCTAGCGGAGAGTCCGTACACAAACCGATGGAAGGCAACGGGAAACCACCATCGTATTTTCCCAAAGATAAATCAGGAAAGCTGGAGGGGAAAGAGAACGCCAGGTAGACCCAGGGAGAAAATATTGAACGGACTTGCAGGTGGCTGAGGACAGAGAGGGTGGGAGATGTGCTTGTAGCGACAAGGGATGGATGCATGTGGAGGGCCATGATCGCTGACGCCATGCGGCAGGACACGTGATGATGATGAAGACTACACATCAATAAAGCTGACAAAGAAACTGACAAAGAAAAACACACGGCCGTTGCAATTAGCGAGAAGCGTCATTTTTCAGCCACACATGACTGTTTTGTTTTCAATATCTACACCTTCCATCTCCCTCCTTCTTTCTTCCCTACTAAATATTCAGCAATCCAAACATCAAAGGCGAAAATAAGGGAAACAAAATACACCCCCCTCCCCCCCCCCCCCCCCGGAAAAAAATATAATAATAAGCACAGCACAACTGCCTGTCGCTTAAGGCAAAGCATCGATACATTGTCACGACATAATCGAATGGATAAATTCTTACTTCAGGTTTTACATCCGTCTGTATGTCCTTCTTTCACGACGGTCAATGCGTACTGCGGAAAGTTCCCAGCAGCCAGGTCGTCGGCGTTCGTTTTCTTCCCTGCTGATGCACCATTTTTACTACTTTTCTATTTTATTTTACAACTACTAAACAATGATTAATGGCAAAGAATTTGGTATTACCAGAAAGCTCAAAACGTGATCTTTGCGAGCATACTATTTTCATATAAGAAATTCCAACACTTACACGTACCGTTACGTCAAGAATAACGTAGGTCACAGAGTATAAACCAGACGCATGCTCACGTGTCAGTAGTAACTGTACTGTACTGAAGTCTAGAGGAACCTTTGAAACATCTCTCTCTCTCTCTCTCTCTCTCTCTCTCTCTCTCTCACACACACACACACACACACACACACACACACACACACACTCTCTCTCTCTCTCTCTCTCTCTTTCTTTCTCTCTCTCTTGCTCTCTCTCTCTCTCTTTTCTCTCTCTCTCCTCTCTCTCTCTCTCTCTCTCTCTCTCTCTCTCTCTCTCCTCTCTCTCCCCTAAGTAAAACATAGTCTAAGTAGGACTCAGGACCTGGCCAACTCATGGGTTTATGTGCAGGCTTAATTAAGGCCTGTGCTATGATTACCATGCACATGGAACCTGTGACTGTATTGCATCTGTGTGTGTGTGTGTGTGTGTGTGTGTGTGTGTGTGTGTGTGTGTGTGCGCGTGTTGTGTGTGTGTGTGTATATGTGTGTGTGTGTGTGTGTATGTGTGTGCGTGTTGTGTGTGTGTGTGTGTGTGTGTGCGTGTTGTGTGTGTGTGTGTGTGTGTGTGTGTGTGTGTGTGTGTGTGTGTGTGTGTGTGTGTGTGTGTGTGTTTGTGTGTGTGTGTGTGTGTGTGAGCGTGTTAAAAATTCGTTTGTAATTATGAGATAAAAACAAAGGTGTGGGCGCGTAGGAATAGCAGATTATGGTTATTGTAATTATTATTGTTTTTTAATCAAAAGGTGTTATGACATATTCAAGCGGTACTGAAAAAAAAAAGTCTAACAAATAAATAAGAAAAAGGGGGGGGGGGGGACATTTAAAACAGAGTTAATCAAAGAAAACGAATTACAGAGCTGTGCAGTAGACGCCTTGCAGTTTGTTGATATAAGGTCAGATCATTATCTTTCAGATTTAAAAAAATATATAAATGACGTCAGAAACTAATAAGATCGCATTTCTCCTAACAATGAAGAAAGGGCGAATAACTGTTATGTATTCTTTACAGATGCATTTTAAACGGGTTTTCTGAATTCAATTCAAGGTCAAATGAGAGCTTTGAGCAAAAGCAATTTTCATTTTTGTAAAACTGTCACAGCTTACCATGAATATGCGTAGACTGCACTGCGCCTTTACTTTGTTTTCTAAGATAATGTATATTATATCTCGTTGACAAAGTGGTAGATAGATTTTTTTTTCATTGCCTGCGCTATTCATTACTGGGCCTTTAGCTGTATACAGTATATATGATGCTACAGTAAACTGTAATCCAACATAATTTACTTGTGATTTTTTTTTATGAAACAATGAGTTAAATAGCTTATGTTAAATATTAAACCGATTTGTTCTTTATTTTTGTAACATTTTAGGGTCTGTAATGCAGATTTCGAATCTGCGCATAGCAAATTCCTCAACAGACATAATGGAAGATCTAATATACATACAT
>CM060311.1:26553337-26560837 GCA_030674185.1 Monoplex corrugatus | reverse complement strand
GAAGATACAAGAGAATTATTCTCTGTTATTAAACCACGACAGTACAAACTGGTGGAAAGCAGTATTCGCAGGGAATAATCATATTTCAACAGCACAGAACAGCTGCTGTTAAACAGAAGAGGGACCAGAGAAAGCAGAACCCATTGGCTGTATGGCTTCCTATTCACGGAATGCCTACAGGAAGAACGTACACCTCCAGGATCTGTCTCCTTGTACCCCACATGAAGACCCACTCTAGACGATGAAGACATTCATGTCCACTCAACTGTGGGATAAACAGGCAGTCCGTCATCATTTTTTGTTTTGTTTTTTGTCATTAACCTCCCCCATTTCTCCTTGCCTCCTCCATCATTTCCCACCTCTTTATGGTGGTACTTGAATTACTGGCAGGAGAAGTGTGAAATTGACTTTCTTGTGGTTGCTTCTGCCTTCAGTTCCAGAATGAAGGCAGTAGGAAATGCTATCTCTGGCTTTGTAGTACTAATGGGATGACCGTCTCCAGCCCAGCGTGTTAGATAAGGAGGCTGGCTGTGAAATACGCTAGGCTTACCAAACAGTCGCCGTGGTGTCATGGTTAGCTCAACGGACTACTGACCAGAAGGTTGTGGGTTCCAATCCCCAATCAGTCCCTTCAAAAATCATTGTGGGATTTTTCGGCTCTAACCGGCTCGCACCTAGAATTGAGTGCAATGGACTCAATGGGAAGACTGGGACCACAGAGTCAAGTTTCATCCATTTCACGGATGCGTCATTGAGGTGTTGCTCAAATCTTCTGACCAACGCCGCAGTTGTCTGTGTCTCTCGGGCCTGGTTGATGCTAGGATAAATTATGACAGTAAGCGTAGTGTACAGGCCTGTCATACAGTCTCAATCCCAGATGGAACGCTACAGCGTCATGGTTTTCATTGTCATCGTATTGTGAAAAGTGTGCCAGATTCTGCAGCCATTAAAAAGGAGTACAAAATAGGGGAGGGGGGGTAATAAAAATGAGAGCTCAAAAGCACAAAGTAAACCTTTCTGAGTGCAATAATCTTAAAAATACAAAAAGTTTTAAAAGCCGTCACAGAACGAGTGGCAATGCTTTCTATCAGGACAAGGTGGGTGGTGGCTCTTGACAGGGCTACATCTTAAAATTACCCTCTATGTCTTATAACAGAGCTAACAAGAAGGTTGTGCGTTCGAATACCCAGGCTTAAGGCTTGTGCCATGATCACCATGCACATGGCACCTGTGACATTAGTGCATATGGAATTCGTTCCGAGCGCGGAGACGTCATCTTGAGAAACTGAAACTGAAACTGAAGCTAACAGGTGGATAAGGGCTACCTAAATCTCATACCCTTACGATCACAGGGTAGATGTTTTGGTCACAGTCTAATGGCGGGGTATTTCCAGGAGAAAACTAACAGTGGCCTATTCCCAACATAAAACTAACAGCGGGATATTCCCAGAAGAAAACTAACAGCGAGGTATTCCCGACAGAAAACTAACAGTGGGGTATTCCCAACAGAAAACTTAAGGCGGTCTATTCCCAACAGAAAACTTAAGGCAGCCTATTCCCAACAGAAAACTTACGGCGGCCTATTCCCAACAGAAAACTTAAAGCGGCCTATTCCCAGCAGAAAACTATTAGCGGCCTATTCCCAACAGTAAACTAACGACGGTCTATTCCCAACAGAAAACTAACGACAGCCTATTCCCAACAGTAAACTAACAGCGGTCTATTCCCAACAGAAAACCAACGGCGGGTTATTCCCAATAGAAAACTAATAGTGGCCTATTCCCAACATAAATCTAATAGTGGCCTATTCCCAACAGAAAACTAACGGCGAGATAATCCCAACAGAAAGCTAAGAGCGGGATGTTCCCGACATAAAACTAACAGCGAGATATTCCTAACAGAAAATCTAGAGAGCTGAAATCAGAGGAACCAGGCCTGCAGACGTCTTTTAACAAATCCTGGCATCATGCAAAATATAATACAAATGTCTAATCAGACAAGAACGGTGCTCGCCCATCAAGTTTCCTTCAAAGTGAAGCAGCGCCGGGCATGTGCCTTGACAAGATCCACTGTCATTCTTAGAGACGAGATGGAAAACTAACTGCTCTTACCACTAGTTCTATGGTATCCAGTAGGAACTGAAAAAAAAAAAGTATTCATGACAGTTTGTGGTCCGACAATGATGATGGTAAACGAAAGATAATGATATTGATAGGGTACTTTATCTTCCAGAAAAACATCATGATAGGGTAATTTATTTTCAAAAAAAATATTGATCGCGTACTTTATTTTTCAAAAAAAAATTATATGACAGGGTAATTTATTTTCAAAAAAAAAAAAGATGATGATAGGGTACTTTATTTTTCAAAAAAGTAAATCATGACAGGGTACTTTTTTTCAACAAATGATTATGATAGGGTACTTTTTTTAACTGATGATGATAGGTACTTTATTTTTCAAAAAATGATCATGATAGGATACTATATTTTTCAAAAATGGTTATGATAGGGTATTTTATTTTAAAAAAACGATCATGCTAGAGTACTTCATCTAGAAAAATGATCATGATAGGGTACTTTATTTTTCCAAAATGAAATGATAGGTACTTATTTCCAAATGATAATGATAGGGCACTTATTTTTCCAAAAATGATAATGATAGGGCACTTTATTTTTCCAAAAATGATAATGATAGGGCACTTTATTTTTCCAAAAATGATAATGATAGGGCACTTTATTTTTCCAAAAATGATAATGATAGGGCACTTTATTTTTCCAAAAATGATAATGATAGGGCACTTTATTTTTCCAAAAATGATAATGATAGGGCACTTTATTTTTCCAAAAATGATAATGATAGGGCACTTTATTTTTCCAAAAATGATAATGATAGGGCACTTAATTTTTCCAAAAATGATAATGATAGGGCACTTTATTTTTCCAAAATGATAATGATAGGGCACTTTATTTTTCCAAAAATGATAATGATAGGGCACTTTATTTTTCCAAAAATGATAATGATAGGGTACTTTATTTTTCCAAAAATGATAATGATAGGGCACTTTATTTTTCCAAAAATGATAATGATAGGGTACTTTATTTTTCCAAAAATGATAATGATAGGGCACTTTATTTTTCCAAAAATGATCATGATAGGTACTTTATTTTTCCAAAAATGATAATGATAGGGTACTTTATTTTTCCAAAAATGATCATGATAGGGTACTTTATTTTTCCAAAAATGATCATGATAGGGTACTTTATTTTTCCAAAAATGATCATGATAGGGTACTTTATTTAAAACAATTATCATGATAGGGTACTTTATTTTTCCAAAAATGATCATGATAGGGTACTTTATTTTTCCAAAAATGATCATGATAGGGTACTTTATTTAAAACAATTATCATGATAGGGCACTTTTTTTAAATGGTCATGATAGGGTACTTTATTTTTCCAAACATGATCATGATATGGTACTTTATTTTCAAAAAAAATATTTTGATAGGGTGCTTTATTTTTCAAAAAATGATCATGACAGGGTACTTTATTTTCCAAAAAGATGATCAGGATAGGGTGCTTAATTTTCAAAAATGATCATGATAGGATACTATATTTTTCAAAAATGACCATGACGGAGTACTTTATTTTACAAGAAATGATCATGATAGGGTACTATATTTTCCTGAAAATTATCATGAAAGGGCACTTTCTTTTCCAGAGAAAATGACAATAATAGGATATTTCATTTTCCAAAAAATATTTTTAAAAAGACCTTGACAGACCACTCTATTATTCAAAAAATGGTCGTAATAGGGTGCTTAATTTTTTTTTAAAATCATCATAGCCTTCTTCATTTAAAAAATTCAGGAAAGGTACTTCTTTTTTTAAATGGTCATCATAGGGTGCTTAATTTTCTAAAAATATTCATGATAGGGTACTTTATTTTCAGAGAAATGGTCATGATAGGCTGATTAATTTACAAAATCATGATAGATTACATTATTTTGAAAAAAATGTTAAGGATAGGGTACTTTGTTTTCAAAAAATAAAAAAATAAAAAAACAGATCAGGAGGCTACGTTATTTTCCTACGGTAGAATATATCAGAATTCGGTTTTTTGTTTGTTTTTGTTTTTGCTGCCGTTGATTGCATGCCGGGTGTTTTGATGTTTCCTTAAGTCAGCCACTGACATGACTTACAGCATCTTTAACGTGCACATTTCGTATTCTGCATGAGTATACTCACAGAAAAGGGTTTAAAGCACTGGCAGATCCACACACATGTTGACCTGGGAAAAATATCCACCCTTTAACTACCAGACGGAGGAGTCTACGGGGATCGAACCTAGGACCTTCCAATTAAAAGTTCGACGTTTACCCACTCGACTACCGTCACAGAAGAAGAAGAGGAAAAAAAAAAAGAAAACTGTTGGAATGGACGTTTTATGTAGTGGTTGTTTCTCTCGGTTCTAAAATGGGGCAGTAGAGTAGGGAATAGATTTATGAGAATGACCTGTGCTGTTATATAGGGTTGACATGAAACCGTGTCTTTGCTGTGTTTACAGAGATATTCGCTAGAGCTTTTCCCGTCCCTCGGCAATTTTTAATGCACTCAGATCTTTTAAAGCCCCCCCTGGTAAAACATTGGGGAGAATGATCAAACATCAGGGACATCTGCTTAGATCATGTGTGCGAATGCATTGATATGTGTATTTAATTTTCTTTTTCCAAGTATTTTGGTTGGTTTGATTTTTAGAGTCAAAGAGGTGTTATATGTGTTTTGAGATAGTTATAACCCTGATACAGGAAAGCTGGAGGGAAAGAGAGCACCACGTAGACCCAGGGAGAAAATATCGGACGGACTTCCAGAGTGGCTGAAGACAAAGAGGGTGGAAGAGGCTCTCGAGGCAACAAAGAATAGAAACAGATGGAAGGTCATGATCGCCAACGCCATGTGGCAAGGCACTTGATGATGATGATATAGCCCTGATGTGGCTACATGCAATCAGCTGGGCTTTAAATACTAATAATGATGATAATACGCGCCAGTGCGTGAAGCTTATGGGGCCTATGCCATGATCATTTTTTTTTAATCTATCCATTACATGGTGTATTAGCGTCAGTGCCTATGGAGTTTCTTTTATTCTGAGGATGGAGACGCCATCCTGGGAGATAGACACTGAAACTCAAACAGAGAAATTCAGATGATTATTGCAGAAATTTGATTTGGAATTTCGTGAAGGAAGGAAGGGAAGGAAGGAAAGGAATCTTTTATTTAATGTCTGTTCACAATAGTGATTTCACACACACACACACACACACACACACACACACACACACACACACACACTACACACATAACACACTAACACACAACACACACTAGCACACACACATACACTCTCTCTTTCTCTCTCTCTCTCTCTCCTCTTTCCCCCTCTCTCTCTCTCTCTCGCTCTCTCTCTCCTTCTCTCTTACACTCTCTCTCACACACTCTATCTGTGACTCTATCTCTCTCTCCCCTCACTGTCCCTCTCTCACTCACTCACTCACTCTCTCTCTCTCTATTTCTTTCTCTCCATCTCTGTGTGTGATCACGCGGGCACACGCACCGCACGCGCACACACACACACACACACACACACACACACACACACCACGCGACCTCACAAACGGTGTAGGACAACACAATACACATACACCACACCGAAGAAAAAAGAACAAGAAAAAAGGGGGGAGTGTGAGTTTGAAGGTAAGAAGGGAAACATTTACATATAACAATTTAAAACAATGAAATAACAGTGTCAAATAATAATGTTGAGATTATGCAAGAGGGATCCTGGAATCCTGGCAATTTTACAGCAACACCCAAATTGCCATCTACATCTTGGCCGTCGAGAAGTCGAAGCCACAACCTTTTTTTGCGTCCTCAGCATTGTGTTTTGCCACAGGGGAAAAACTATTTCATTTCCATTTGCTGTCTTTCAGTTTTATACAGAAGACGTGGCAAACAGCACTCATGGAAGATCGATTAAACAAGTTTGAATTATGTATGTCATTGTCTTTACTGCTGAAAAATAAAGACCAATCAGTCAGTCAGTCTCCTTTCCTTTATCTTTGATTCTGTTTCTTTGTCTGAGTCACTGTCTGTCTGTCTGTCTCTCTCTCTCTCTCTCTCTCTCTTCTTCTCTCTCTCTCTCTCTCTCTGTCTCTATCTCTGTCTCTCTGTCTCTGTCTCTATCTCTGTCTCTATCTCTGACTCTGTCTCTGTCTCTGTCTTTATTCTGTGTCTGTCTCTCCGTCTGTCTCTCTGTCTGTCTCTGTGTCTGTCTGTCTGTCTGTCTATCTCTTCTCTCTCTCTCTCTCTCTCTCTCTCTCTCCTCTCCATCATCTATCTATCTATCTATCTATCTATCTGTGTATCTATCTATCTGTCTATCTATCTATCTCTCTGTCTGTGTATCTATCTATCTGTCCATCTATCTATCTCTATCTATCTATCTATCTATCTATCTCTGTCTGTGTATCTATCTATCTATCTATCGATCCATCTATCTATCTATCTATCTATCTATCTGTGTATCTATCTATCTATCCATCTATCTATCTATCTATCTATCTATCTGTCTATATATATATAATATATAAAGAATATGAATTGAGAGGGTGTGTGTGTGTGTGTGTGTGTGTGTTGTGTGTGTGTGTGTGTGTGTGTTCTATGCCTATCTCTGTCTCACTATCTCTCTCTATCTGTCTATCTATCTTTCCCTCTCTCTTCTCTCCTCCGATCCCCCCCCCCCCCCTTGTCTCTTTTTGTTTTATTTCTCACTTATTGACCGTCTCACTCTTTTAGATTCTGTGACACATATTGAAAACATCCAGGCGTTCTTTTTCAGCTCATTGGTATTCCGTGCTGTGTTTGAGATGAATGAGTCAATGACGGAGAGAGAGAGAGAGAGAGAGAGAAGACAGAGGGCAGAGAGACAAGAGACAGAGAGAGTGACACTGACACTGACACATGGTTAATTGTGAAGGCCACCCGACCCATACACAAACCAGGGATTGTGGGAAGGGGTTGCATGTTAACATACAGCTTGCATACTTTTGTTCGCCATCCGTTTTGTAAGTAGCAATGTACAAACATTTTCAGACTTTTACCTCTGAGAGAGAGAGAGGAGAGGAAGAGAAGAGAGAGAGAGAGAAGACAGACAGACAGACAAGAAGACAGACAGACAGAGACAGAGACAGAGCAGATTGAGATGAAACTTTGTTTTTCACCGGTATATATATGAGTACATAAACCAACTCGCACAAAATATATGCATTTACTAATATACTTACATTAAAGCAAAATCTTTGAGACAGACAGGCAGGCAGGCAGACAGACAGAGACAGAGACAGTGAGACAGATAGACATTGAGACAGAGGGGGGGGGGGGCGGTTTGAAATGAAACTTTCTTTTCCAATAGTAAAGTATAAGCACGTAAACCAATTCGCAC
>CM060311.1:26545837-26548337 GCA_030674185.1 Monoplex corrugatus | reverse complement strand
TAGCGGATGCCGGAACCCTTCCTACACATTCTACATTCAATAAATTACGCATATTGTGGTTCTTTCTTAGTGAAAAAGCTATTTGCATTACCCTACCCAACATGCTGATGCGAACTTTCACTTTCGTTTTTCTTGATTTTCTCAAAACTGTGTTTCGGAAGAGTGCCATGTTTGGAAGGCTGTACCTCAGGTATTTATTGTCCGATTTTAAAATGGTTTTCTTCATTAGAAAGAGTCAGTAAATGTACATTTAGAAGCACTAAAAGTGAAAACTGCCTGAAGTGGACAAGTGACTCATTTCGTGGTGGAAAGTCACATATACAGTCAACATCCAAATATGGCGCATCTCCAGAGGGACAAAGCAGTCGCTGTGGTTGACAGAAGAAAAGCTGGGTGACGAATGTCCAAAGACCTGGACCACTCTATGCCATGACCTTCATGTTGCTGCACCCTGAATCTGAGTTCGGATATGCTCTAGGAGTATCATGCATTCGGACAGTTCTATGTGCACTCCACCCAGAATCGTCGAGCGTATATCTGGCAGACTCCTTGAGCCTGCGCAAAACTTAAAGCGCTGGCAAGGTCTTGAAGTAAGAACTGGAAACCAGTCGCCGTGGTGTAGTGGTTAGCTCAACGGGCCACCGACTGGAAGGTTGTGGGTTCCAATCCCATCAGTCCCTTCAAAAATCGTTGTGGGATTTTTCGGTCTCTAAACCGGCTCCTACCCAGAGTTGGGCGTGCTATGGGCTCATTGGAAGACTGGACCACACAGTCGAGCTCATCCACTTCACCGATGCGTCATTGAGGGTGTTGCTCAAATCTTCTGACCAGCACCACAGGTATTTGTATCTCTCGGGCCTGGTTGATGCCAGGATATGTCATGATAGTAAGCGTAGAGTACAGCCCTGTCACGCAGTCTCAATTCTAGACGGAACTCCATAGCATCAGGATTGTCATCCTCATCGACATCGTCATCATCGCATTGTAAAAACTGTTCCAGCTTCTGTGGCCGTTAAGGTGGCGTAGAAAATGGGACCAAAAAAAATTCTTGAAAAAAAAAAGTGGAAAGGGTTGCCTATGAAACACTGACACACTACCAAGATGAGCGAAGCATTATTAAAATGAGCAATGACCAGACCCGTGTTTATGTGAGCAATGACCAGACCCGTGTTTATGTCAGCAATGACCAGACCCTGTTATGTCAGCATGACCAGACCTGTGTTTATGTCAGCAATGACCAGACCCGTGTTTATGTCAGCAATGACGAGACCAGTGTTTATGTCAGCAATGACCAGACCCGTGTTTATGTCAGCAATGACCAGACCCATGTTTTATGTCAGCAATGACCAGACCCTGTTTATGTCAGCAATGACCAGACCCATGTTTATGTCAGCAATGACCAGACCCGTGTTTATGTCAGCAATGACCAGACCCGTGTTTATGTCAGCAATGACCAGACCCATGTTTATGTCAGCAATGCCTAGACCCGTGTTTATGTCAACAATGACCAGAACCCTGTTTATGTCAGCAATGACCAGACCCGTGTTTATGTCAGCAATGACCAGACCCGTGTTTATGTCAGCAATGACCAGACCCATGTTTATGTCAACACATGACCAGACCCTGTTTATGTCAGCAATGACCAGACCCATGTTTATGTCAGCAATGACCAGACCCTGTGTTTATGTCAGCAATGACCAGACCCTGTTTATGTCAGCAATGACCAGACCCGTGTTTATGTCAACAATGACCAGACCCGTGTTTATGTCAGCAATGACCAGACCCGTGTTTATGTCAGCAATGACCAGACCGTGTTTATGTCAGCAATGACCAGACCCGTATTTATGTCAGCAATGACCAGACCCATGTTTATGTCAGCAATGACCAGACCCATGTATATGTCAGCAATGACCAGACCCATGTTTATGTCAGCAATGACCAGACCTTTGTTTATGTCAGCGATGACCAGACCCGTGTTTATGTCAGCGATGACCAGACCCGTGTTTATGTCAGCAATGACCAGACCCATGTTTATGTCAGCAATGACCAGACCCGTGTTTATGTCAGCAATGACCAGACCCTGTTTATGTCAGCAATGACCAGACCCATGTTTATGTCAGCAATGACCAGACCGTGTTTATGTCAGTAATGACCAGACCCGTGTTTATGTCAGCAATGACCAGACTCGTGTTTATGTCAGCAATGACCAGACCCTGTTTATGTCAGCAATGACCAGACCCATGTTTATGTCAGTAATTACCAGACCCGTGTTTATGTCAGCAATGACCAGACCCATGCTTATGTCAGCAATGACCAGACCCGTGTTTATGTCAGCAATGACCAGACCCATGTTTATGTCAGTCAATGACCAGACCCGTGTTTATGTCAGCAATGACCAGACCCGTGTTTATGTCAGCAATGACCAGACCCGTGTTTATGTCAGCAATGACCAGATCCGTGTTTATGTCAGCAATGACCAGACGCGTGTTTATGTCAGCAA
>CM060311.1:26515837-26523337 GCA_030674185.1 Monoplex corrugatus | reverse complement strand
TTTTCTTTGTTAAATGCTGTCTGTGTGGCTTGGTTTCAAGTGTTTATTTATTTATCTTTTTATTGGTCTTGTATGTATGTGTTTTTTACGTGCTTATTATTCATTTATTTGTTTATTGTATCAATCCACCAGAATGACTGCATAAGTGCTTCACCACAGACCTACCTAACATAACACAGACATGTAAACAGCCTTGTCGGACTGTTAAAGGCACTTGAGATATACTGCTCCGAGTTTGGAGTTTGTTCATGAGGGATTCGTTGCACTCTGACAATCCCTTATGCGCTCCACCAAATCTGTCATCTGCTGTCTGACAGACTGTCTAAGCCTGCGTAGAGCTGTATGCGCTGACAAGGTCTTGAAATGAAGGAGGGGGAGTGAAGGACAGCACCTATGAGACACTCGACTGACCACCAGAATGATTAAAACATAAAGATGGACACAGAATTCGCCATTTTTAATGTTGCGGGCTGGAACTGGACTCGAGACATCAGATGTTGAGATCCAGGGTTCAGATCCAACAGCCATCCAGCCTGCTCAAAAATGAGAGATAGAAATTGCAACCTAATCTACACTCACACACACGCACGCACATACACAAACGCACGCACACACACACGCACGTGCACATACATACATGCACGCACAGACGCACACACACACACACACACACACACACGCACGCACGCACGCATACACAAGCGCACACACGCACGCACACACACACGTATGGGCGTACATGCACGAACGCATTTTTATACTCACGCACACATGCACACGCAAGCACACACACACACACGCACGCACGCATGTACGCACGCACTCACTCACGAACGTATACAAGCACTTGACACCGAATTCTTCACGTACGCAAACCCTGTGTGGTAACAAGATCTTCACAACAATACCGATGTAAAAAAACAAAAAGAAACAACCGAGAAAGAGCCAACCTACACGACCTTAAAGGCCTATTGGTTTACTTTCGCGTCCATTTTCATAGACAACAAATGTCAGGCCAACCCATGGAGATTGGAGTGTTTACTTCTTCGAGATGGAGGTAGACTGCTATAATGAAATATATGCTTGCTCCTCCTCACGCTCCTCTGTTTGGTTCAGCCACACCAAGGAAATGGGAAGGATATGTGAGGGATGATTCCAGTCGCGGGTTTCATTCCACTGATTCCCACCAAATTCTCTCCAATTTGCTCCTCCCGAATTCCCCCTCCCCCTTTGTTTCCTCCACCCTGAGTCCATCCCTTTGGTTCTCTGCCAAATTTTCTACCCCACTGCTGTCCCCCCCTGGAGTTCTTTTTCATTTGTACCCCTCCCCAACCACTTCCATCTTTCTCTGAGCGTCCCTCCTCAAATTTCCTCTCAGTGCCCCCATTCCCCAAGATCTAACCCAGAGTTCCCTGTCTTATAAGTAAACCCCCCTCCTCTACCCGACTCCCCTTCATTGGTTATCTTCTCCTGAAGTTCCCTTTCCCGAGTTCCCTTGTCTATGAAATCCTCCAATGTTCCCTACCCTTGTTCTTCTTGCCTGAAGTTTTCTTTCCTTGTTTCTTTTTGAACTTCCTATCCGCTTGTTTACTCCTCCTAACCTCCAATTTGTCTCTCCCAGAGAGTCTCCTCCCATCCCCCATTAATTGTTTCTCCCTATTTTCCATTCTTCTTGTACGCCTCCCTTCCACTTAACCCAAAGTTCTCTCCAAGTTGTATCCCTCCCTCTCTGCACCTTCCTTTAGGTTCCCTTCCACTACCCTCCCCCTTCCAAAAATTCCACCGAAGTTTCCTTCTTTTGTCTCTTTGTCCTGAAGCTTATTTCCTTTGCTCACCCTGCCCTGAAGTTCCCTCCCGCTTGTTTCCCCATTCCACCCCATTGGTCCCTTACATTTGTCCATCTGCCAAACCCCCAACCCCCACCCACTCCTGAGAGTTCCCTCGCACTGGTTCTGTTCTCCTCCAGTGTTTCCTCTGTTACTTCCTTTCCAAGTCTTACGTTCCCTCCCCTTGCTCTCCTTGCCCTGTGATTCCTTCCCCTTGGTTCTCCTTGAAGTTCCTTCCAACCGATCCTCTCTTTCCACCCCAAACTTACATCCCATTTATCCCCCTGGTTCTCTCCCAAATTTCCACCCCATGGTTCCCCTCCCCAATTCCCCTCACTCACCCCCCCCCCTCCCTTTGACACACTACCCTTGTTTTCGTTCTTCTTAAAATCCTTCCCTCTTGGTCCATTTCCTTCCTATTTTGTACTCCGCCTTTTACTTCCTTTATTACCTCCACCTAGAGTTCTCTCCTATCGTGTCCTCCATCCTGAGTTCTTCTCCTTTGTTTTCCTTACCCAGAATTTCCTTCCTTTGGTGCTCTCCGTAGTGTGTTAATTCCTGAAGTTCCCATCTATTTGTAACCCTCTCCCTGTAGAAAGAAAGAAAGAACAAAAGAAAGAACGAAAGAAAGAAAGAAAGAAAGAAAGAAAGAAAGAAAGAAAAGTAAAAGAAAAAGAGAAAACCTTACTCCTGTTGTTCCTTCCCATTTGGATATTTCCTACCCTTCTCTGAAGTTCCCTGGAAGAGCCTTTGCCTTATCCTCCCTGCCTGACGTTCTCTCCCCTTGTTTCCCCCTTGAATTTCCCTCTCACTTGTCCCCCTCCTACTCCATTGCTTCTCCCAGACTTCCTTCAGCCAACTTCCCTCCAAGTTCCCTCTTTTTGTTTTTCCTTTTAATCGCCACATCCTTTGTCCCCATTCCCAGAGTTTTGACTTTTGTTCCCCCATCCAAATGTCCCTTCATTTGTTTCACCCTACTTAGAGTTCTCTCCCTCTGTTTACCCCCACCCAGAGTTCCCTCCTTCTGTTCTACCACCCAGAGTTCCTTCCTCTGCCCCCCCCCCCCCCATCTGTTCCCCCCACCCGAAGTTCCTTCCCTCTGTTGTTACCTCACCCGGAGTTCCCTCACCCGGAGTTCCCTCCCTCTGTTCTGTCCCCCCTCCTCTGGAGTTCCCTTCCTGTGTTCCCCCCCCCCTCCCGGAATCCCTATCTCTGTTCCTCACCGACTTCCCTCCCTCTGTTCCCCCCATCTAGAGTTCCCTCCCTCTGTTCTCCACCACCACCGCCCAATCCAGAGTTCCCTCTACTGTTTCCCCCATCCAGAGTTCCCTCCCTTTGTTCTCCACCCCCCCCCCCCTATCTGGAGTTCCCACCCTCTGTGCTTCATCCCCCATTCAGAGTTCTCTCCCTCTGTTCTCTACTCCCCATCTAGAGTTCCCTCCCTGTGTTTTTCACTCTCCCCCATCCCTCTGTTCTCCCCCAACCTGGAGTTCCGGCCTTCTGTTCACCCCCCCCCCCCCCCGAGTGTCCTCCCTCTCTTCCCACAAGTTCCCTCCCTCTGTTCCCTGTACCCCAGCCCCCGAGTTCACTCACTTTGTTCCGAGTCACCTCTCCCCTTCGGAGTTCCCTCCCTCTTTTCTTCCCCACTCTGGAGTTCCCTCCCTCTGTTCTACCGCCCTCTGGAGTTCCCTCCCTCTATTCTACCCCCCCCCCCCCCCCAACCTGGAGTTCAGGCCCTCTGTTCTACCTCATGGAGATTCTTCCCTCTTTTCACCTCCCCCCTGGAGTTCCTTCTCTCTATTTTCCACCCATCTGGAGTTCCCTTCCTCCGTTCTCCCCCTACCTGGAGTTCCCTCCCTATGTTCACCCCCACCCAGAGTTCCCTCCGTCTGTTTCCCCCCACCAGGAGTTCCTTTCCACTGTTCACCCCACCCAGAGTTCCCTTCCTCTGTTCTCCACACACATACCCATCCGGGGTTCCCTCCCTGTTTCCCACCGACCCAGAGTTTCCTTCCAGAGTTCCCTCACTCTGTTTTCCACCCCTCCCATCTGGAGTTCTCTCCCTTTGTGCTTTACCCCCCCACCCCACCCCACCCCGAGTTCCCTCCCTCTGTTCTCTAACCCCCATCTTGGAGTTCCCTCCCTGTGTTCTTCACCCCTCCCCCATCCAGAGTTTCCTCCCTCTGTTCTCCACCCCCCATCTGGAGTTTCCTCCCTCTGTTCTACACTCCCTCCAGAGTTCCCCCCCCCCCTCTGTTCTACACCCTGGAGTTGAATCTCTCTGTTCTATCCCCCTGGAATTCCATCCCTCCGTTCTACACTCCCTCGAGTTCAATCCCTTTTTTACCACCCTGGAGTTCCCTACCTCTGTTCTGCACTCCCTGGAATTCAATCCCTCTGTTCTATCCCCTGGAGTTCCCTCCCTCTTCTACTCCCTGGAATTCCCTCCCTCTGTTCCATACCCCCTGGAGCTGAATCCCTCTATTCTACCCCCCTGGAGTTCCCTCCCTCTGTTCTACACTCCCTGGAGTTCAATCCCTCTGTTGTATCCCCCTGGAGTTCCCTTAATCTGTTCTCCACACATCTTCACCCAGAGTTCCCTTCCAGTGTTCCCCCATCCAGAGTTCCCTTCCTCTGTTACACGCTGGAGTTCCCTCCCTGTGTTCCCCCACCTGGAGTTCCATCCCTCTGTTTCTTCCCCACCCAGATGTTCCTCCATTTGTTACCGCCCGGAGTTCCCTCAATCTGCTCCTCCCAACCAGAGTTCCATCCATCTGTTCCCCCCACCCAGAGTTCCCTCCCTCTGTTTCTTCCTCACCAGGCGTTCCCCCCCCCCCCTCTGTCCCCCCCACACACACACACCTCTGGAATTGCCTCTCTCTGTTCCCCCACGGAGTTCCCTTCTTCTATTTTACCGCCCTCTGGAGGTCACTCCTTCTGTTTTACCCCCCCCCCCCCCCTGGAGATCATTCCCTCTCTTCTACTCCCTGGAGTTCCCTCCCTCTGTTCCCCACCCATCTGGAGTTCCTTCCCTCTGTTCTCTCCCCCTCCTGAGTTCCCGCCCTCTGTTTCCTCCATCCAGAGTTCCCTCCCTCTGTTCTCCATACATACACCCATCCAGAGTTACTTCCCTCTGTTTTCCACCCACCCAGAGTTTCCTCCAGATGGGTGGGGAACAGAGGGAAGGAACTCCTTCCCTCTGTTCCCCACCCATCTGGAGTTCCCTGACTCTGTTCTCCCCTCCCTTTCTTCTACCCCCACCCTCAGTTCCCTCCCTCTGTTCACCTTACCCAGAGTTCCCTCCGTCTGTTTTCCCCCCACCCGGAGTTCCCTTCCTCTGTTCCCCCCATCCAGAGTTCCCTCTCTCTGTTCTCCACACACACACACACACCCGGAGTTCCCTCCCTCCGTTCTCCCCCCACCCGGAGTTCCCTCCCTCTGTTCACCTTACCCAGAGTTCCCTCCGTCTGTTTCCCACCCACCCAGAGTTTCCTTCCACTGTTTTCCCCACCCAGAGTTCCCTCCCTCTGTTCTCCACCCCGATCTGGAGTTCCCTCCCTCTGTGCTTCACCCCCCTCCCATCCAGAGTTTTCTCCCTCTGTTCTCTACCCTCCCATCAGGAGTTCCATGCCTGTGCTCTTCACCCTCTCCCCATCCAAAGTTCCCTCCATCTGTTCTGCACCCCAATCTGGAGTTCCCTCCCTCTGTTCTTCGCACACACCCCATCCAGAGTTCCCTCCCTGTTTTCCACCCCCCACCCATTTGGAGTTCCCTCCCTCTGTTCTTCACACACACACACACACACACCTGTATCCAGAGTTCCCTCCCTCTGTTACCACCCTGGAGTTCCCTCCCTGTGTTCCCCCACCCAGAGTACCCTCCCGTTGTTCCCTTACCTGGAGTTCCCACTCTCTGTTACCCCCTGGAGTTCACTCCCTCTGTTTCTTCCCCACCCAGAGTTGGTTCCATCTGTTAGTGCCCCAGAGTTCCCTCCACCTCTTATCCCCAACCGGAGTGCCTTCCATCTGTTTCTTCCGCACCCAAAGTTCCCTCCCTCTGTTCCCCCCAGTCCTCCCCCCCCTTTGTTCCCCCCTCCAGAGTTTCCTCCCTCTGTTTTCCATCCCCCCATCCCAGAGTTTCTTTCCACTGTTCCCCTCCCTCTGTTCTTCCCCACTCCGGAATTCCCTCCCTCTGTTCTACCCCCTGGAGTTCCTTCCCTCTGTCCCTCACCCCCCCTCGAGTTCCCTCCCTCTTCCATGCCCTGAGTTCCCTCCCTATTCCCACACCTGTAAGTTCCCTCCCTTTGTTTCCCGCACCCCACCCCATCCCCCATCCCGAGTTCCCTCCTTCTGTTCTCCCCCCCCCCCTCCAAAGTTCCTGCCTTCTGTTCTCATCCCCCATCCAAAGTTCCCTCACTGTTCTCTCCCCCTCCCCCCCCCCCCATCCGGAATTGCCTCCCTCTGTTCTACCCCCATCCGGAATTCTCTCTGTTCTTCCCCTCATCCGGAGTTGCCTCTCTCTGTTCTTCCCCTGTCTGGAGTTCCCTCGCTCTGTTACTCACAAGATCTGAACAAGAACAATACCTGGATCGGAAAACGGCGTTAGCTGAAGGCAATGGGCTTTTCGTCTCCTTGGTTTCTCGCTGGTTTCTCGTCTCGCTGGTTTCTCGTTGTTGTTCCTCGCGTTGTCGTTGTTGTTGTTCTTTTCGTTGTAGTTGTCGTCGTTGTTGTTCTCCTTGTTATCCTCGTTGTCGTTCTCGTTCTGGTCGTTGTCGTCGTACACGTTCTTGTCGTTGTCGTCGTTGTCGTTCTTCTCGTTGTCGTCGTTGTTCTTCTCGTTGTTGTTCTTCTCTTTGTTGTCCTTGTTTTTCTTCTTCTCGTTGTCGTCGTTGTTCTTATCGTTGTCGTTCTTGTCCTTGTTGTCCTTGTTGTCCTTGTTGTTCTTCTTCTCGTTGTCATCGGTGTTCTTCTCGTTGTCGCAATTGTTCTTCTCGTTGTCGTAATTGTTCTTCTCGTTGTCGTCGTCGTTGTTCTTCTCGTTGTTGTCGTTGTTCTTATCGTTGTCGTTCTTGTCCTTGTTGTCCTTGTTGTCCTTGTTGTCCTTGTTGTCCTTGTTGTTCTTCTTCTCGTTGTCATCGGTGTTCTTCTCGTTGTCGCAATTGTTCTTCTCGTTGTCGTAATTGTTCTTCTCGTTGTCGTCGTCGTTGTTCTTCTCGTTGTCGTCGTCGTTGTTCTTATCGTTGTCGTTCTTGTCCTTGTTGTCCTTGTTGTCCTTGTTGTTCTTCTTCTCGTTGTCATCGGTGTTCTTCTCGTTGTCGCAATTGTTCTTCTCGTTGTCGTAATTGTTCTTCTCGTTGTCGTCGTCGTTGTTCTTCTCGTTGTCGTCGTCGTTGTTCTTCTCGTTGTTGTCGTTGCTGTTCTTCTCGTGGTCGTCCTTGTTGTTCTTCCCGTTGTCGTCGTTATTGTTCTTCTTGTTGTCGTCGTTGTTGTTCTCGTTGCCGCCGTTCTTCTCGTTGTAGATGTCGACGTTGTTGTTCTTCTCATTGTCGTAGTTGTCGTTGTTCTTCTCATTATCGTAGTTCTCGTTGTCGTAGTTGTCGTCGTTGTTGTTCTTCTCGTTGTCGTAGTTGTTGTTGTTGTTCTTCTTCTCGTTGTCGTAGTTGTCGTTGCTGTTC
>CM060311.1:26497087-26515737 GCA_030674185.1 Monoplex corrugatus | reverse complement strand
TGTTGTTCTCGTTGTCGTTGTTCTTCTAGATGTTCTCGTTGTCATTGTTGTTGTTCTCGTTGTTGTTCTCGTCGTTGTTCTTCTAGTTGTTCTCATTGTTTCTCTTCTCGTTGTCGTACTTCTTGTTCTTCTTGTTGTCGTCGTCGTTGATGTTTTTTTTCGTTGTCATCGTTGTTGTTCTTCTCGTTGTTGGTGTTGTTGTTCTTCTCGTTGTCGTAGTTGTTTTTCGCGTTGTCGTCGGTGTTGTTCTTCTCGTTGTCGTAGTTGTTGTTCTTCGCCTTGTCGTCGTGTTGCTCTTCTCGTTGTCGTAGTTGTTATTCTTGGCGTTGTCGTTGGTGTTGTTCTTCTCGTTGTCGTAGTTGTCAACTTCGTTGTTCTTCGTGTTGTCGTCGTTGTGTTCTCCTCATTGTAGTTGTCGTCCTTGTTGTCATCCTTGTTATTCTTCTCGTTGTCGTCCTTCTTGTTCTCGTTGTCGTCCTTGTTGTTCTTCTCGTTGTTGTCGTTGTTCTTTTCGTTGTCGTCCTTGTTGTTCTCGTCGTCGTCCTTGTTGTTCTCGTTGATGTTCTTCTCGTTGTTCTTCTCGTTGTTGTTGTTGTTCTCGTTGTTGTTGTTCTCGTCGTTGTTGTTGTCGTTGTTCTTCTTCTCGTTGTCGCTGTTCTTCTCGTTGTTGTTGTTCTCGTTGTTGTTTTCGTCGTTATTTTTCTAGTTGTTCACGTTGTTGTTGTTCTCGTTGTCGTCCTTGTTGTTCCCTTTGTCGTCCTTGTTGTTGTTCTCGTTGATGTTCTTCTCGTTGTTTTTCTTGATGTTGTTCTTCTCGTTGTTGTTTGTTGTTGATCTCGTTGTTGTTGTTGTTGTTGTTGTCGTCCTTGTTGTTCTCGTTGTCGTCCTTGTTGTTTTCGTTGATGTCCTTGTTGTTCTCGTTGTCGACCGTGTTATTCTTCTCGTTGTTGTCGTTGTTCTTTTCGTTGTCGTCCTTGTTGTTGTTGTCCTTGTTGTTCTCGTTGTTGTTGTTCTCATTGTTGTTCTCGTTCTCGTTGTTCTTGTTCTCGTCATTGTTGTTCTCGTCGTTGTTGTTCTCGTTGTCGTTGTTCTCCTTGTTGTTCTTCTCCTTGTTGTTTTCGTCGTTGTTCTTCTAGTTGTTCTCGTTGTTGTTCTTCTCGTTGTCGTCGTTGTTGTTCTAGTTGTCGTCATCGTTTTTGTTCTTCTCGTTGTCGTCCTTGTGGTTCACCTCGTTGTCGTTGTTATTCTTATTGTTGTTGTTGTTCTTAACGTTGTCGTTCTTGTTATTCTTATTGTTGTCGTTATTGGTCTTCTCATTTTCGTCTTTGTTGTTCTTCCGTTGTTGTCGTTGTTCTTCTCGTGGTCGCCTTTGCTGTTCTTTCCGTTGTCTTTGTTGTTCTTCTTGTTGTCGTCATTGTTGTTCTTCCGTAATTGTCGTTCTTCTCCTCGTCGTCCTCGTTGTTCTTTCCGTTGTCGTCGTTGTTCTTCTCATTGATGTAGTTGTCGTTGTTCTCGTTGTCGTCGTCGTTCTTCTCGTTGTAGTTGTCGTCGTCGTTGTTCTTCTCATTGTCGTAGTTGTCGTTGTTCTTCTCGTTGTAGTTGTCGTCGTTGTTCTCCTCGTTGTCGTAGTTGTCGTCGTTGTTCTTCTCGTTGTCGTCGGTGTTGTTGTTCTTGTTCTCGTCGTTGTTGTTCTTCTCGTTGTCGCCGTTGTTGTTCCTCTTCTCGTTGTCGTAGCTGTCGTAGTTGTTGTTCTTCTCGTTGTTGTTGTTCTTCTCGTTGTCGTAGTTGTTGTTCTTCTTCTCGTTGTCGTCGTTGTTCTTCTTCTTGTCGTAGTTGTCGTCATTGTTGTTCTTGTCGTTGTCGTTGTTCTTCTAGTTGTTGTAGCTGTTGTTCTTCTCGTTGTCGTAGCTGTCGTCGCTGTTGTTCTTCTCGTTATCCTAGTTGTTGACGTTCTACTTCTCGTAGTTGTCGTCGTTGTTCTTCTCGTTTTCCTTGTTGTCGTCGTCGTTGTTCTTTCGTTGTCGTCGTTGTTCTTTTTGTTGTCGTCGTTGTTATTCTTTGCTTTGTCGTCGGTGTTGTTCTTCTCGTTGTCGTAATTGTCATCGTTGTTGTTCTTCGCGTCGTCGTCGTTCTTGTTCTTCTCTTGTCCTAGTTGTCGTCGTTCTTGTTCTTCTCATTGTCATCGTTGTCGTCGTTGTTGTTCTTCTCGTTGTCATCGTTGTCGTCGTTATTGTTGTTCTCGTTGTCGTCCTTGTTGTTCTTCTCGTTATTGTCCTTGTTGTTCTCGTTGTCGTCCTTGTTGTTCTTCTTCTTGTTGTTGTCGTTGTTGTTGTTCTCGTTGTCATCCTTGTTGTTGTTCTCGTTGTCGTCCTTGTTGTTCTCGTTGTTGTTCTTCTCGTTGTCGTTGTTATTGTTGTTCTCGTTGTCGTCCTTGTTGTTCTTCTCGTTGTTGTCCTTGTTGTTCTCGTTGTCGTCCTTGTTGTTCTTCTTGTTGTTGTCATTGTTGTTCTTCTCGTTTTCGTCCTTGTTGTTTTTCTCGTTGTCGTCCTTGTTGTTGTTCTCGTTGATGTTGTTGTGCTCGTTGTTGTTGTTCTCTGCGTTGTTGTTCTCGTCGTTGTTCTTCTAGTTGTTCTTGTTGTTGTCCTTCTCGTTGTCGTCGTTGTTCTTTTCCTTGTCATCGATGCTGTTCTCGTTGTCGCCTTTGTTGTTCTTTCTCGTCGTCGTCGTCGTTGTTCTTCTCGTTGTCGTCGTTGTTGTTCTTCTCATTGTCATCCTTATTGTTGCTATCGTTGTCGTCCTTGTTGTTCTTGTTGTCGTCCTTGTTGTTCTTCTCGTTGTCCTCGTTGTCGTTGTTCTCGTTGTCGTCCTTGTTGCTGTTGTTCTCCTCGTTGTCGTAGTTGTTGTCGTTCTTCTCGTTGTCGACGTTGTTGTTCTCGTTTTCGTCGTTGTTGTTCCTCTGTCGTTGTCGTAGTTGTCGTCGTTGTTGTTCTTCTCGTTGTCGTATTTGTCGTCGTTATTTTTCTCGTTGCCGTTGTTGTTCTTTTCATTGTCGTACTTGTTCTTTTCGTTGTCGTAGTTGTCGTCGTTGTTGTTCTTCCAGTTGTAGTTGTCGTCATTGTTGTTCTTCTCGGTGTCGTAGTTCTCGCAGTTGCTGTTCTTCTCGTTGTCGTAGCTGTCGTCCTCGTTGTTCTTCTCGTTGTCCTAGTTGTTCTTCTTCTCGTTGTCCTAGTCGTTCTTCTTCTCGTAGTTGTTGTCGTTGTTGTTCTCGTTGTCGTCGTTGTTGTTCTCGTTGTCGTCGTTGTTCTTCTTGTTGTCGTAGCTGTCCTCGTTGTTCATCTCGTTGCCTAATTGTCGTCGTCGTTGTTCTTCGCGTTGTCGTCGGTGTTGTCCTTCTCGTTGTCGCAGTTGTCGTCGTTGTTGTTCTTCTCGTTGTATTGTCGGTGTTGTTCTTCGCGTTGTCCTAGTTGTCGTCGTTGTTGTGCTTCTTGTTGTCATCGTTGTTGTTCTTCTCGTTGTCGTCGTTATTGTTCTTCTCGTTGTCGTCCTTGTTGTTGTTCTCCTTGCCGTCCTTATTGTTCATGTCGTTGTCGTCCTTGCTCTCGTTGTCGTCCTTCTCGTTGTTTGTCGTTGTTTATTTTCTCGTTGTCGCCTTGTTTGTTGTTCTTGTTGTCGTCCTTGTCGTTGTTCTCGTTGAAGTTGTTTCCGTTGCTGTTCTTCTCGTTGCTGTTCTTCTCGTTGTTGTTCACTCGTTGTTGTTGTTCGCGTTGTGTTGTTCTTCTCGTTGTTGTTGTTCTCGTCGTTGTTCTTCTCGTTGTCGTTGTTCTACTCGTTCTCGTTGTCCTTGTTGTTGTTCTCGTTTTTGTTGTTGTCGTCATTTGTTCTTTTAGTTGTTCTCGTTGTTGTTATTCTCGTTGTCGTTGTTCTTCTCATTGTCGTCGCTGTTCTTCTCGTTGTCGTCGTTGCTGTTCTCGTTACCGTCCTTGTCATTCTTCTCGTCGTCGTCGTCGTTCTTCTCGTTGTCGTCGTTGTTGTTCTTCTTGTTGTCGTAGTTGTTGTTCTACGTGTTGTCGTCGGTGTTGTTCAACTCGTTGTCGTAGTTTTCATCGTTGTTGTTTTTCGCGTTGTCGTCGTTGTTGTTCTTCCCGTTGTAGTTGTCGTTGTTCTTCTCGTTGTCATATTGTCGTCGTTATTGTTCTTTTCGTTGTCATCGTTGTTGTTCTTCTTGTAGTCGTCCTTGTTGTTGATCTCGTTGTCGTCCTTGTTGGTCTTCTTGTTGTCGTCCTTGTTGTTCTCGTTGTCGTCCTTGTTGTTCTTCTCGTTGTCGTAGCTGTCTCGTTGTTCTTCTTCTTCTTGTCCTAGTTGTCGTTCTTCTTCTCGTTGTAGTTGTCGTCGTTGTTGTCGTTCTTCTCGTTGTTGTAGCTGTCGTCGTTTTTCTTCTCGTTGTCGTCGTTGTTCTTCTCGTTGTAGTTGTCGTCGTTCTTTTCGTTGTCGTCGTTGTTCTTCGCGTTGGCGCAGTTATCATCTTTCTTTGTTCTTCGCGTTATCGTCGTTGTTGTTCTTCTCTTTGTCGTATTTGTCATCGTTGTTGTGCTTCTTGTTGTCATCGTTGTTGTTCTTCTTGTTGTCATCGTTGTTGTGCTTCTTGTTGTCATCGTTGTTGTTCTTCTTGTTGTCGTTATTGTTCTCGTTGTCGTCCTAGGTTGTCGTGGGAACGACAAAGGCTAGCGGAGAGTCCGTACACAAACCGATGGAAGGCAACGGGAAACCACCATCGTATTTTCCCAAAGATAAATCAGGAAAGCTGGAGGGGAAAGAGAACGCCAGGTAGACCCAGGGAGAAAATATTGAACGGACTTGCAGGTGGCTGAGGACAGAGAGGGTGGGAGATGTGCTTGTAGCGACAAGGGATGGATGCATGTGGAGGGCCATGATCGCTGACGCCATGCGGCAGGACACGTGATGATGATGAAGACTACACATCAAAAAAGCTGGCAAAGGAACTGACAAAGAAAAACACACGGCCGTTGCAATTAGCGAGAAGCGTCATTTTTCAGCCACACATGACTGTTTTGTTTTTCAATATCTACACCTTCCATCTCCCTCCTTCTTTCTTCCCTACTAAATATTCAGCAATCCAAACATCAAAGGCGAAAATAAGGGAAACAAAATACCTCCCCCCTCCCCCCCCCCCGAAAAAAAATATAATAATAAGCACAGCACAACTGCCTGTCGCTTAAGGCAAAGCATCGATAGATTGTCACGACATAATCGAATGGGTAAATTCTTACTTCAGGTTTTACATCCGTCTGTATGTCCTTCTTTCACGACGGTCAATGCGCATTGCGGCAAGTTCCCAGCAGCCGGGCCGTCGGCGTTCGTTTTCTTCCCTGCTGACGCACCATTTTTACTACTTTTCTATTTTATTTTACAACTACTAAAGAATGATTAATGGCAAAGAATTTGGTATTACCAGAAAGCTCAAAACGTGATCTTTGCGAGCATACTATTTTCATATAAGAAATTCAAACACTCACACGCACCGTTACGTCAAGAACAACGTAGGTCACAGATTATAAACCAGACGCATGCTCACGTCTCAGTAGTAACTGTACTGTACTGAAGTCTAGAGGAACCTTTGAAACATCTCTCTCTCTCTCTCTCTCTCTCTCTCTCTCTCTCACACACACACACACACACACACACACACACACACACTCTCTCTCTCTCTCTTTCTCTCTCTCTTGCTCCCCTCTCTCTCTCTCTCTCTCTCTCTCTCTCTCTCTCTCTCTCTCTCCCCTAAGTAAAACATAGTCTAAGTAGGACTCAGGACCTGGCCAACTCATGGGTTTATGTGCAGGCTTAATTAAGGCCTGTGCTATGATTACCATACACATGGAACCTGTGACTGTATTGCATCTGGAATTCATTCCGAGCGCGGAGACGTCATCTTGATATAAACTAAAACTGAAATTGAAACTGAAATATGACTGTTGTGCAATGGCTAACACAACAGACTACCGACTAGAAGATAAGCTGGTTCGAGTCCCTTCAGTGCAGTCAAAATCATTGTGGGAGTTTTCAGCTCCAATCGACTCTTACTCTTACCCAGAGTCCAGCGTGCTATGAGCTCATCGGGTAAGGCTTGAGACCACACAGCCGAGTTTCATCGACTCCATGGATGATGAGTCATTGGGGGTATTGCTCAAATCGCATGACAGCACGCACTCGCACATATATCCATGCACTTAGTGTGACAGGGATCACTTATAGTTACTATGTGGTGAGGTCTCCTATATCTTGGTACCTCAGTTAGTCGGAGATCTGAGTTGAAGGTTTCAAGATCGAGAGTTCAAACCTCTATCGAGTCACTTTTTCCACTCAGGTTTTGTTATTGTCATCGTTATTTGTTATTGTTTTTCATTGTTATTGTTGTTGTTATTTTATTGTTATTTGTTATTGTTGTTTTTGTTTAAAGCCCAACCGACTGCATAGAGCCTTATCAGGGCTATAACCTGTTTCAAAACGTACACAATACTTCAACTAAAAAAGAAAAAGGGAAAAAGAAAAGAAAATTAAGTACATATATCAATGCATTCGTGTACATAATCTAAGGATACGCCCCTGGCGTTGCCCACTCTGTCGAATTTATCACACAGGGGATTCAAAAAACATATCTGAATATAAATCTAGACCTAACTAAAAACACTAACGCATATATATAAACAGGTCTAAATTACCTAAAATTGCTTCCGCATACCTCATTTCCATAGAGCCAAAAATGCACTTAATACATGTACCCAATTATCAATCCTAAAAAAAAGCACAAAAGACTTTATCGAACACATACAGATGAATGGACTAGCAAGGCAGAAAATGATTAGAAGAAATGTCAGAAAGCAAAATAATAAGGCAAAAACAAAGAGAGTCAACAGAAAAGAGGAAATTTCTAGCATAGAATTTCTAGAAGGTGGGGGCCAGGGGTATTATTCATACCGAAGAAGAGCCCCCGGCATCCCCACCAAGGCTTCTCCACAGGTTTGGGGGCTTTTTTGGCAGAGTTGTGGACTCAAGATCTTACGTCTCGAGTTCAATCCTGACGTCTCGAGTTCATTCTGTTGTTCTTCATCATTTGACTCCCACACTCTAACTACCTTTAACACTTTGTTTCCCACACCCTAACTAACCTTAACCCTTTGACTCCCACACTCTGACTACCCTTAACCCTTTGACCCCACACTCTAACTATCCTTAACCCTTTGTCTCCCACATTCTGATTACCCTTAACCTTTTGACTCCCACACTCTAACTACCCTTAACCCTTTGACTCCCACACTCTAACTACCCTTAACCCTTTGACTCCCACACTCTAACTACCCTTAACTCTTTGACTCCCACACTCTAACTACCCTTAACTCTTTGACTCCCACACTCTAACTACCCTTAACCCTTTGACTCCCACACTCTAACTACGCTTAACCCTTTGACTCCCACACTCTAACTACCCTTAACTCTTTGACTCCCACACTCTAACTACCCTTAACCCTTTGACTCCCACACTCTAACTACCCTTAACCCTTTGACTCCCACACTCTAACTACCCTTAACCCTTTGAATCCCACATTCTGACTACCCTTAACCTTTTGACTCCCACACTCTAACTACCCTTAACCCTTTGACTCCCACACTCTAACTACCCTTAACCCTTTGAATCCGACATTCTGACTACCCTTAACCTTTTGACTCCCACACTCTGACTACCCTTAACCCTTTGACCCCACACTCTAACTATCCTTAACCCTTTGTCTCCCACATTCTGACTACCCTTAACCTTTTGACTCCCACACTCTAACTACCCTTAACCCTTTGACTCCCACACTCTAACTACCCTTAACCCTTTGACTCCCACACTCTAACTACCCTTAACCCTTTGACTCCCACACTCTAACTACCCTTAACTCTTTGACTCCCACACTCTAACTACCCTTAACCCTTTGACTCCCACACTATAACTACCCTTAACCCTTTGACTCCCACACTCTAACTACCCTTAACCCTTTGACTCCCACACTCTAACTACCCTTAACCCTTTGACTCCCACACTCTAACTACCCTTAACCCTTTGAATCCCACACCCTAACTATCCTTAACCCTTTGACTCCCACACTCTAACTACGCTTAACCCTTTGACTCCCACACTCTAACTACCAACTGCAAAAAAAAACTGACTCTTTGACTCCCCAACCCTATCCACCAACTAGCTTCCTGCAATAAGCTGGTGGATAGAGTGAGGGAATCAAAGGGTTAAGTTTTTTTATGTTAGTAGACAGGATCCAAAACAAGAGTGACTGCCCGCGCCCAAGCAAACACAAACCAGAAGAACAAGAAAACCAATGTAAGCGCGTCTCCAAAAAGACAAAACAAAACAAGCGCAAATTTTCGGCCAACTAGCCTTTGTCAAGCGCGAACGCACGGTCACAGACAAATCACAGACACCAAACAATGGATAATAAAAACGGGACTAAAAACTTCCCTGCCGCCTCGTCCAGTGGGTAAGAGATGGAATGCCCATGTCATCATGAGCAGTAGTAAGAAAAGGGGAGAGGGGAGGCAACTGTGATGTCAAAAGGAAAGTGAGATAAGTTCTGCAATTTCGAGAAGTGGCCATGCTATATCGGTATAGCCCTGTTCTGAAGAAGGCACAGGGCAAGAGCCGAGAGATAAGGGAGTGAAAGGGTTAGGGCCTCAATGATCGTGGTGGCATGGTCACCTCAGTGTCTCTTAAGTCCCCTTCTTCCCATCGAAGACCCTGCCTCGTTTCAAGACCTTGCCAGCCATCGCAGGCAGTCTGTCGGATCATTACTTTAACAGATATGGGTCGAGCGAGCACATCATTTCAAGTTGATCGCGTCTAATGATTCCAAACTGAACAAATTCTGAAATCCGATCTAGCTCCGACCATTAAAGACAAATAAGTTTGGTTGATTTTGTTTTTCTTATAATGTACATTTGTGTATGTTTATTCGTTTGCTTGTTTGTTTTCTTTTCTTTTCTTTCTCTCTCTCTCTCTCTCTCTCTCTCTCTCTCTCTCTCTCTCTCTCTCTCTCCCTTTCTGTTTTTCTCTCTCTCTTTTTCTCTCTCTCTCTTTCTGTTTCTGTTTTTCCTCCTCTCTCTCTCTCTCTCTCTCTTTCTCTTTCTCCCTCTCTCTCTCTCTCTCTCTCTCTCTTTCTCTCTCTTTCTGTTTCTGTTTCTCTCTGTCTCTGTCTCTCTCTCTCTTTCTTTCTGTTTCTCTCTCTCTTTCTCACTCTCTCTCTCTTCTCTCTCTTTCTCACTCTCTTTCTCTTTCTCACTCTCTCTCTCTCTCTCTTTCTCTCTCTCTTCTTTCTCTCTTCTTTCTCTCTCTTTCACTCTCTCTCTCTCTCTCTCTCTCTCTCTCTCTCTCTCTTCATTCCAGTGTTTCTCAAATGTGTATAATCCTTTACACGTTGTTTTCCATATGCTGTGTAGGCGGTATGTTGCTACAAAGTCTGGATCTTCTGTCTTTATGGGCGTGAATATTGATTGCCCATCAGGGCAGGCTAGAGAGAGAGAGAGCGAGAGAGAGGGAGAGGAGCGAAGAAGAGTGAGAGAGAGATTGTGAGAAAAAGAGAGAGAGAGAAAGAGGAGAGAGAGAGGGAGATCGTGTGTGAGAGAGAGAAAGAGAGAAGAGAGAGAAGAGACAGTGAGTGAGAGACGAGAGAAGAAGAGAGAGATTGAGAGAGAAGAGAGAGAAAGAGAAGAGAGAGGGGGGAGAGAGAGAGGGACAGACAGGCAGACAGAAAGAGACAGAGACAGAGTGAGAGAGAATATGAGAGAGAGATAGAAGAAGAAAGAGAGGAGACAGAGACAGAGAGAGAGAGACCAACAGGACAGACGACAGAGAGAGAGAGAGGATGCAGACACAGATAGAGAGAGGGAAAGAGCGAAAGAGACACAAGAGAGACAGGGACGAGGAACAGAGAGAGACACAGAGAGAGAGAGAGAATGGAGGGGGGGGAGCTATGGGAGGAAGAAATAAGAAGGAAAAGGTGACCGTTAAGAGACTGATGTTCATTTCTCTGCTCAGGGGTGATGTAAAAACGTGAAAGCAGATATGAAGAGCCAAAATCAGTCATTGTGATCCAAACAGATTGCGTGCATTAATGACAGATCGTTTTTGGCAGTTGGAAAGAGGAGGGAGAGAGGGGTTAGGAGGTTAGGAAATCAAGTTTACTGTCTATACGAGTAAAAGGTGTGGGGAAGAAAGGATGCAGAGAGAGAGAGATTGAGAGAGAGAGAAAAGAGAGAGAGAGAGAGAGAGAGAGTGAGAGAGATGGAAAACAGAGAGAGAGAGAAGAGAAGAGTGAGAGATGAATAAGAGAGAGAGAGAAAGAAGAGAGAGAGAGAGAGATCGAGAGAGAGTGAGAAACAGAGAGAAGAAGAAGAGAGAGAGAGCAAAGAGAGAGAAAAGAGCAGAGAGAGAGAGAAGAGAGAGGAAAGAGAAGAGAGAGAGAGAGAGAAGAGGGAGGAGTGAGAGAGAAGAGCAAGAGAGAGAGAAAGACAGAGAGAGTAAGAAGAGCAGAGAGGTGAGAGGAGAAAAGGAGAGAGAGAGAGAAGAGAAAGAGAGAGAGAGAGAGGGATGAAAACAGAGGGAGGAGAAGAGAGAGAGAGAGAGAGAGAGAAAACAGTAGAGAGAGAGAAGAGAGGAGGAGAGGAAAGAGAGAGAGAGAGTGAGAGAGAGAAAACAGAGAGAGAGAGAGAGAAGAGAGGAGAAGAGATGAGAAACAGAGAGAAGAGAGAAGAGAAGAGAGAGAGAGGGAGAAAACAGAGAGAGAGAGAAGAGAGAGAGAGTGGAGAGAGAGAAAACAGAGAGAGAGAGGAGAGAGGAGAAACAGAGAGAGAGAGAAGAGAGAGAGAAGAGAGAGAAGAGAAAGAGAGATAGATGTGAAGAGAAAATAGCCACAGACAGACATCAGAAAAGACAAGAGAGATGCAGGAAAGGGGAGAGGATAGAGAGAAGGGGTGTGAGAGAGAAGAGAACAGCAGAGAGCTAGAGAGGGAGAGATGAGAGAGAGGAAAGAGAAGAAAAAACAGAACAAGAGAGACAGAGAGAGAAGAGAGAAGAGAGAGACAGAGACCAACAGTACAGACAGACTGAAAACGAGAGACAGAGAGAGAACAGTGAGAAAGCAAAAGACACAAGAGAGAGAGAGACAGAGAGAAAGAAGAGAGACAGAGAGAGAGACAGAGGAGAGAGAGAGGAGGCTATGGAGAAAGAAAATAAGAAGGAAAAGATGGTGGACCTGTTAAGAGACCGATGTTCATTTCCTCTGACTCAGGGGCTGACGTAAAAACGTGAAAGCAGATATGAAGAGCCATAATCACGTCATTTCTGATCCCAAACAGATTGCGTGCATTAAATGCCAGATCGTTCTTGGAAAGAGCAGGAAGGCATGGAGGGGGGGGGGGGTTAGTAGATCAATTTTACTGTCTATACCGAGAGAAAGATGTGTGGAACGAAATGATGAAGAGAGAAAGAGAGTGAGAGAGAGATAGAAGAGAGAGAGAGAAAAAAGAGAGAGAGAAAGTGAGAGAGAGAGTAACAGAGAGAGAGAAGAGAGAGAGAGGGAGAGGAGAGAGAATGAGAGAGAGATAGATAGAGAGAGAGAGAGGTCAAAAAGAGAAAGAAGAGAGGAGAGAAAAAGAGAGGAGAGAGAGAGAAAGAGACAGGGGAGAGGAAAGAAAGAGAGAGAGAATAGTGAAGAAGACAGATATACAGAGACAGAGTGACAGACAGATGCAGGAAAAGGGGAGGATAGAGAAATAGGGTCTGTGAGACAGACAGAGAGCGAGAGTGAGATTGTGAGAAGAGGGGAGAAGAGAGAGAGAGAGAGAAAGGAGATAGAGAGAGATTCTGAGAGAGAGAGAGAAAGAAGACAGAGAAAAAGAGAGAGAAGACAGAGAGAAAGAGAAGGGAAAGAGAGAGAGAGAAAGAGAGAAACAGAAGAGAGAGACAGAAGGGATAGAGAGAAAAAGAGAGACAAGAGAGAGAGAAAGAAAGAGAAGGGAAAGAGAGAGAGAGAAACAGAAACAGAAGAGAAAGAGAGACAGAAGAGAAAAAGAGAGAGAGAGAGAGAAAGAGAGATTGTGAGAGAAAAAAATAGTGACAGACAGACACACAGACAAAGACAAAGAGACAGAGACCAGGAGACAGAGTGGCAAAGAGATGCAGGGAAGGGGGGAGGATAGAGAGACAGGGTGTGTGTGAGACAGACAGAGACAGACAGAGACAAACAGAGAGAGAAAAGGAGAGAGAGAAACAGAAGCAAAGAGAGAGAGACACAGAGAAAGACAGAGAGAGGAGAGGAGAGAGAGAGACTGAAGGAGAGACAGAGACAGAGAGAGACCTAGAGACAGACAGACAGAAACAGCGAAAGAGACACACACAGAGAGATATAGACAGACAGACAGACAGAGACATAGAGAGACAGACAGACAGATAGGGGGGAGGGGGGAGGCTATCGCAAGAAAAAAGTAAGAAGGAAAATGGTGGACCTGTTAAGAGACCGATGTTCATTTCCTCTGACTCAGGGGCTGACGTAAAAAACGTGAAAGCAGATATGAAGAGCCATAATCACGTCATTTCTGATCCCAAGCAGATTGCGTGCATTAAATGACAGATCGTTCTTAGCAGTTGGAAAGAGGAGGGAGGAAATGGGGGGCAGGAGTTAGTAAATCAATTTTACTCTCTATACCGAAAGAAAGATGTGTGGAAGGAAATGATGGAGAGAGAGATAATGAGTGAGAGAGAGAGTGAAAGACAGATAGAAGAGGGAGAGAGAGAGAGAAAAAAAAAGAGAGAGAGAAAAGAGAAAGAGAGAGTGACAGAGAAGAGAGAGAAAGAAGAGGGAGAGAGAGAAGAGAGAGAGAGGGAGATGAGAGAGAGATAGAAGAGAGAGAGAGAGGAAAAAGGAGAAAGAAAAGAGAGAAAAAGAGAGGGAGAGAGAGAAAGAGACAAAGAGAGAAAGAAAGAGAGAGAATAGCGAAAGACAGATATACAAAGACAAAGAGCCAGAGATCCAGAGACAGAGTGACAGACAGATGCAGGAAAAGGGGAGGATAGAGAGATAGGGTCTATGAGACAGCCAGGGAGAGAGAGAGATTGTGAGAGAGAGAGGGAGAAGAGAGAGAAAGGAGATAGATAGAAGGAGATTCTGAGAGAGAGAGAAGACAGAGAGAAAAAGAGAGAGAAGAAGAGAGAAATAGAGAGAGAAGGGAAAGAGAGAGAGAGAGAAAGAGAGACTGAAGGGAGAGAGAGAGAGAGAGAGAGAGAGAGAAAGAGAGAGACAGAGTGAAAGAGAGAAAGAGAGAGAGAGAGATTGTGAGAGAAAAAAATAGTGACAGACAGACATACAGACAAAGATAAAGAGACAGAGACCAGGAGACAGAGTGGCAAGAGATACAGGAAAGGGGGAGGATAGAAAGACAGGGTGTGTGTGGAGAGAGACAGAGACAGACAGAGACAGACAGAGAGAGGGAGAGAGAGAGAGAAAAAGAGAGATAGAAACAGAAACAAAGAGACAGAGACACAGAGAAAGACAGAAGAGAGAGAGAGAGAGAGAGAGACTGACAGGAGAGACAGAGACAGAGAGACGCAGAGACAGACAGACAGAAACAGCGAAAGAGACACAGAGAGAGAGATATAGACAGACAGACAGACAAAGACATAGACAGACAGACAGACAGATAGGGGGGAGGGGGGAGGGTGAGGGGGGGGGAGGGGAGGCTATGGGAGGAAGAAAATAAGAAGGAAAATGGTGGACCTGTTAAGAGACTGATGTTCATTTCCTCTGACTCAGGGGCTGACGTAAAAACGTGAAAGCAGATATATGAAGAGCCATAATCACGTCATTTGTGATCCCAAACAGATTGCGTGCATTAAATGACAGATCGTTTTTTGGGCAGTTGGAAAGAGGAGTGGGTGGGGGGGGGGGGGGGGGGGGGATGTCAGGAAATCAATTTTACTATCTATACCGAGAGGAGAGAGAGTAGAAGTAAAGAAAGGGTGGAGAGAGAGGGAGGAAGGACAGGATGAAGAAAGAGAGGGAGAGACAGAGAGAGAGAGAGAGAAAGAGAGACAAAGAGAAACAGGCAGACAGTGTCTGAGACAGAGACAGAAACCAGGAGACAGAGTGATAGAGATGCAGGGAAAGGCGAAGACAGAGAGAGCGAGAGAGAGAGAATAAAACAGAGAGAGGAGAGGAAGAGAAGAAGAAGAGAGAAAGAGAGTGAAAGAGAAAGAAAGAGAGAATGAAAGACAGAGTGAGTGAAAGACAGACAGAACGAAAGAGAGAGAGAAGAGAGAGAGGAGAGAGAAAGAAAGAAAGAGGGAGAAAGAAAGAGAGAGAAAGGAAAAGAGAGAGAGAGGAGTGTGTGGCCCAGTGGTAATTCACCTGTCTACAATACAAGAAACTCAGGTTCGAATTACATATCAGACATGGATCTTTCTTCCCTCTCCATCAGATCTTAAAAGTGTTCATCAAAATGCTTGTCTTTCAGATGAGATGATAAAGGAGCTCCCGTGTGCATCACACTCTCAGTGCACGTTAAAGACCCCACGACAAAAAAAAAGAAAGTTGACCTTATCAACAATTTGTGGGAAAATCCACTTTCCTAGGATAAACAAGAAAACACGCATACAGAAAAAATACAGAAAATAACAAATGCACTGCACTGCAATGATACGTTTTACGCGGGGAAATCAGCCTGAAATTTTAAACGGTAAATCCATTGTGACAGAGGAAAAAATCCAGCTGAACTTAGAATTAGATTATGTACACAGACAGTCATTATCACTGGGAAATATGAATTACAGACCAGCAAAGAATTCTACAATGCCTGTGATACACGGACTTTGTAAACGAAACTATAGAAACAAACAAAAAAGAAGATAAAGACATCTACTACACTGACAGCCTTTGAAAAACGGAAAGAGGGACAGTTGAGAAAAGAGAGACAGGGAAGAAAGAGAGAAATAGAGACAGACAGACAGAAAGACACAGAGAGACAGACAGAGGGAGAGAGAGAGAGAGAGTCGAAAGAGAGAGAGAGAGAGTCGAAAGAGAGAGAGAAAGAGAGTGGAGAGAGAGAGAGACAGAAAGAAGGAGAGAGAGAGTGGAAAGAGAAAAGAGAAAGAAAACAGAGAGAGAGAAAGAGAAAGAAAGAGAAAGAGAGAGAAAGAGACAGAGGAGAGAGAGATAAAAAAGGGAGAGAGGAGAGAGACAGAGAGGAAAATGGAGAGAGGAGAGACAGATACAAAGAGACAGAGACTGACAGTGACAGACTGAAGGACAGGCAGACACACAGAAACACAGACAGAGAGACAAACTGACTGACACAGACATACAGGCAGGCAGCCAGACAAACGAACAGAGCACACTCTATTTCAAAAGTACACATAACATTTGAAACACACGAAAACTGACTAGGACTGAGTACCTCCTTATTTTGAACGGTTAAATTTCAATGTTTTCAAGACAGGATCATTGCCATTGGAATAAATTCCATATGCGCTGATACCACAGACGTCATGTGATCATGAAGATTCAAAATAATCTTAGCATAAGCATTACGTCTGAACATGATCCTTATAAACACAATCCGATCTCACACACACACACACACACACACACACACACACACACACACACACACACACACACACACACACACACACACACACACACACACACACACACACACACACACACACACACACACACACACCCCAGTACCCAGTTGGGAACTCTTAAGAACAAACTTTGACATACACCACACTGATTTAAAGGAAGAAGATAATATCAACTTATTAGCGAGTCGAGTTAAATGTCATATTGAACACTTTCATCCCAATCATTTAAAAATCTACACAGATGGCTCATTAATTGAGAAAAAAGCAGGTTCTCCGTTTCTAATATCAGCTCTTAAGATAGAGAAATCTTTCCATATAGGACCCAACAAATCAATATTTACAGCTGAACTCTTTGCAATACTGATGGCTTTGAATTACTTAGTTAATTATCCTCGAAATATATCACAAATCCTTTTCTGTGATTCTAAATCAGTGCTTCAGGCTCTTGAATTAAATTAGACACTAGATCTGAAATGGTAATAGACATTAGCCATTTAATTCATTTCTTATCCTTAAGAGGAACTGATCTTACTTTCTGTTGGATACTATCTCATTGTTCGTTTCATTATAACGATGTGGTTGACAGGGCTGCCAACCGAGGAGCTAAGGGTTCACCAGAATCAAACGACATAAAGCTTTCTCCCTCCTTTTATGAATCTTGTAATTTAGTGGACGCCTATGTTTGGAAACTGTTTAGAGATAATCAGAAAAAGTACAATACTAATAGCATGGATTTTAAAATCAGCAAAATTAGTAAACAGTCTACTGTAAACAGATCTATATAGTCCCTTATGTACATGTATAGATGGAAACTCAATGCATTCAAAACAAAGTACACCAGAAATATTGCCTGTCTTTGTGGACAGAAAATAACGACCAGTCATTTACTTTCTTGCATTAGTATAAAGTGATACATTCCGGTACTTTCTACTCACACAATTTCCGACATATTTGAATCATCATTATTAACATACAAATTTTTCGTTAGCCTATCGAAAAGTCCAATAGTTCAATATTTATAATTCGTTCATCTTCTTGTTCATAGTTACAGTTAGCTAGTTTATTTGAATATTTGATGTAGTATGCTACTTCATTTGTTATGTTTATGCTTCCCTCAGACATTTGCCTTGTCCTTGCTTCTTACTTGTTTTTCACATGGTTTTAGCCCGAATATGTTTTTGATGCTCGAGTGGGCTATAAGTAACATGAATTTAAACTTGAACTAAATGGGTTTTTTGTTTGTTTGTTTTTTCTTAAACTAAGATTGACTACACATAAACACCTGTATTTACCCTTCCTGTTTCTACTCCCCTTCCCAACATCCCTTTTATTTTATCTATTTTTTCCATTTATTTAATCATTTATTTATTTATATTGTTTTATTTTTCATTTATTTATCATTATTATCATTGTTATCAATTATTATCTTTATTTATTTATTTACAATTTTTTTGTTTTATTTGTCTAAAATCACTTAAGTGAATAGACATTAAACCAATGACCACCACACACACACACTCACTCATACACACACACACACACACACAAACATACACACACATACACACACGAAAACAAACACACATACACGCAAGCATACTCATACACAAACACACACACACACACGCGCGCGCGCGCGCGCGCGCATGCACACTCTTTTATACACACGCACACGCACACACACACATACACACATACACACACAACACACGCACGCACGTACGCACACACACATACACACTCTATAAAAAACTATAGGCCAATTGCAATAACATCGCACGTATGTAAACTGATGGAGAAAATGATTTTAAAGAGATTGATGCATTATTGTGAAAAGAATAAAATATTACCAGTGAATCAGGCAGGATTTAGAAAAGGCAGGTCACCAGTCGAACTCCTAACAAAGCTAACCACAAATGTAAAACAACAATTTGCAAGACGTCAATGTGTTTTAGCTACATTTTTTTATATAACTAAAGCATATGACCAAGTATGGCACTCCCGATTATTACTCAAATTGAAAAGTAATGGGCTGACAGGTCACATTTTTGACTATGTCAAAAGTTTCTTAGAAAACCGAGTATTTCAAACAAGGATTGAAAATGTGTATTCCGCAAAACGAATTCTTCAAATGGGTATCCCTCAGGGATCAGTTATTGCTCCCCTTCTCTTCATGATATTATTGCATGACTTACCCAGTAAAATTTCTAAACATGTAGTTTTAGCTCAATATGCTGACGATTTATGCATGTGGATGCCTGTTAACATGAGAAGAAAAACTCCTTTGCGCTGTATTAATTATACGCGTAAATGTTATCAATTAGAGCTTGATAAAATAGCACGATACATGGTAGAAAATGGACTGCATCTATCCGACGAAAAAACAAAGATAGTTTTATTTAACAGTGGAGTTAACCCAGCAAATATTCCCAGTTTCAAACTGGGAGATACTCTTCTTCAGTATAACGAATCGATTAAATTCTTAGGAGTTTTCCTCACCGCGAAATTATCTTGGAATCAGCATAATGAATACTTATTAACGAAAGCTCAAAAAAGTTTGAATTTCTTGAAAATAGTTCGCAAACAGACATGGGAATAAGATACATCAACACCTGTTCATCTTTGTAAATCGCTTATTAGATCTAAATTAACCTATGCCCAAGAAATCTTCTTCAGTGCACCTAAACATTTACTAACAAAACTGCAGAGCTTAGATTGTAAAGGTTTCAAACTTGCGTTGGGTCTTCCAATGCATGCTTCTTGTCTTCGCACATACGATGCAATCAAATTGTTGCCACTTGATGAACAAAGGAAAGTCGCTTCTACTAAATTTTTGTTAAGAACCACCATTGCAGAAAACATAATCGAAAATGAATCAAAATTAAGATCAGACACTGACTTTCCAAAAAGAGCTAAATCAATATCTTCACAGGTCACTCTTGCA
>CM060311.1:26489587-26492087 GCA_030674185.1 Monoplex corrugatus | reverse complement strand
ATCTCAAGAGGTGGACCCCAGCGTTCTGGAATCCCTTCAACGATGAACAGGCTGAGGGACAATTTGTAGACACAAAGGGTTTAAAGACAAGACCTTTGGAGTTTCAGTTTCAGTTTCAGTTTCTCAAGATAACGTCTCAGTGCTCGGATTGAATTCCATATGCACTAACGTCACAGGTGTCATGTGATGGAGAAGATCCAGAAGGCTCACGGCTGAAGCCTTAAGCCTGCACGTAAATCCATGAGCTGGCCAGGTCCTGAGGTCCTACCTAGATAGTTCCATAACCCTGAGGTCGTAAGGGAGTGAGGTAGCAGAGACCTCAACTTTTCCTGTGGCCAGCACCACGAGGGCGGCGCCCTTCCCCTCTCCCTCGCTTCAAATTCATATTCATATTCACTTTTTTTTAACCAAGACTTCAGAAAGGCGAGAAGGCTGATTGGTCTTCAAGGAGTGGGACCTGGGAAATTAACCTATCTCTCCAATGTTTATACCAAGGCAGCTGGGCAATATGCCCTGCTTTTCACGATTTTCAACTGCCGTGGGATCTTTAGCCTGCCCAGCCAGAAGGCACACGGGTCCGACTCGTTTTTCGTTCCCTTCCGAAGGACTAGAAGTTCAGTTCGATTTTCCGGTCAAACTGAGAAGAAAAGTCGAGACCTCTACGGGAAGTGAACCCTGGAACCTGGAGTTTAGTTATTGGCAGGCGAACGTCTGAACCATTCTGCCACTCTTGTCTCTATCGGAACTAGCCGGTGGTATTGAAGTGGACTTCTTTTCTCTCTCTGCTAACGTGGCTCAAACAACAGAAGAAGGGTGACATGATGTGTTGATGTGTCCACTCAGCGTAGCAAGTCTACAAACCAAACCAGAAGATGCCTGCCGACTTTGAACATCTTGAGCCTTTCAATGAGACATTTTAAGGTGGAGGTTTGTCTTGAACATGGGTCAGACTATGGTAAGATGATGCCCACAAGCAGTGTCATTTGGAAACCATTCCAGTGTCTGGTGGTCCAGATGGTGTCCAGCACATAATCATCATCTTCATAATGTGCCCTGCCGCATAATCTTGGTGATCGTGGCTCTCCATATGAATCTATCCTTAGTCGCCGCAAGTACTTCTCCAAGCCTGTCTGTCTTCACCCACTGTGCAGGTCCGTCCAATATTTTTTGCCTGGGTCTACCTGGTGCTCTTTTTCCCTCCAGCTTTCCTGTTGTGACTAGGTGCTCTAATTTCTCTTGCCTCATAAAATGTCCTATGAATATAGATACAAATATCATATAAAAACCGATTAAAGGCAACGGGAAACCACCATCGTATGTTACCATGTATCATGACCTGCCGAAAGAAAAGCAAAGGAAACGAAGTAAATAGTGGCTCCTATGGAGCACCTTCGTCAGGTAGGGAATGTCATGCTCCGCAGGTGACACCCAGCCATATTAATAACAGGAAAGGTACAAAGCATGTCAGAACAAAAAGAAAGTTGAAAACCGGGAAGAGAGTTGTTGAATGTTATATAGGACCAGTACTGTTGTACGGTTGTGAGGCGTGGACAGTCAACACGCAAAGCCAGAACAAGATCGATGCAGCCGAAATGTGGTTTCTAAGAAAAATGTTGAGAGTTCCATGGACAGCAAAGAAAACAAACCAGACAGTCATGATGGAGGCAGACACAAAAATAAAGAAGATTAGGAAAAGACAAGCAGCATTTAAAAAAACATTTTATGTGGAAAGGGGAATTAGAGCACCTGGTCAAAACAGGAAAGCTAGAGGGAAAGAGAACACCAGGTAGACCCGGGGAGAAAATATTGGACGGACATGCAGGGTGGTTGAGAATAGAGAGGGTGGGAGATGTACTTATAGCGACATGGGATAGATTCATGTGGAGGGCCATGATCGCCAATGCCATGCAGCAGGACACATGATGATGGTGATAAACGTACCGCTGCTCACTCAGGACTTGGCCAGCTGACGGGTTTATGTGAAGGCTTGTGTCATGATCACCATGCACGTAGCGACTGTGACGTTAGTACACATGGAAACTGAAACTGAAACTGAAGCTGAAACTGCTGCTGACTCATCAGAGCTTCCATACAGATCTTTTTCTTTATGTGGATCTGCGTGCCGCATTTGATAGAGAATCTCATTTTACTTGGTACACAGTGAATTCCATTTGTTTCATGTTCATGGTATTTTGTGGATTTATAACCTATCATTGATTGTTCTCGATGCATGAAAAGTTTTGTTCCAGGTGAGGATTCTTCAAGATCACAGTGACTTTAAAAAAAATAGAAAACCTAGATTACTTATGATCAAGTTCGTAAAAATGAGATCATTAAAAAAAATTTAAAAAAATAGATTGCCTCTGATAAAGTTCGTAAAAACGAGATCATTTAAAAAAAAAATAGAAAACCTAGACTGCCTCTGATAAAGATCGTAAAAACGAGATCATTTAAAAAATAGAAAAACTGCCTGTGATAAAGTTCGTAAAATTGAGATCAT
>CM060311.1:26482087-26487087 GCA_030674185.1 Monoplex corrugatus | reverse complement strand
GGTAATCGGGGGCTGCGTTATTGAGGCTTTTGTAGCACATGGTGTCTAGTTTGTATTGTATGCGCTTTGATACAGGGAGCCAGTGAAGTTGTGCCAGGAGAGGAGATATGTGGTCAGCTTTTTTCTTTTTGAGTACAAGGCGTACAGCATTGTTTTGAATGCGCTGTAGGATGTGAATGGTGGAGGCAGGAAGACCAGACAGGAGTGAATTGCAATAGTCAATGCGAGACATTATGAAGGAGAGAACGAGTTTTTCAGTTGTTTCCACAGAGAGATACTTCCTGATCAGGCTTATACGATGGAGATGATAGTAGCAAGATCTGGCAGTTTGAGAAACAAAGTTGTTCATGGAGAGGGTAGAGTCAATGCAGACACCAAGGTTTTTAGCTGAATCAGAAATTGGGACTGATGTGTTACATAATGGGAGAGAAAGAGGAGGCAGCTGAGGATAGCTTTTGTCTTGTCGTCATTAAGCTGAAGTTTATTGTGTGTCATCCAGTTCTTAATGTCCGAGTAACACTCAGTGGTGCGAGTCAACAGGCGCTGTATATTATCAGGTGAGTCACTGTCTTGAAGTTGGGTGTCATCAGCATAGAAGTGGTGTTTTATAGAGTGGGAGTTGATGATGGTGGACAGGGGGGGAGGTGTAAAAAGTGAAAAGAACAGGGCCAAGGACAGATCCTTGTGGAACACCACAGGTCAGGTATGCAGGTTGAGAGTAAGTGCCATTGATGAGAACAGTTGTTTTCTGTTTGATAGGTATGAAGTGAACCAGGACAGAGCAAAGTCAGAGATGCCAAAAGTATGATGAAGTCTAGAAAGGAGAATACCATGATCAATGGTGTCAAAGGCTGCAGACAGATCAAGGAGTGTGAGGAGAGAGACTTTGCCAGTATCAGTTGCAAGGAGGAGATTGTTGAGAATGTGTAGTAGGGCAGTTTCAGTGCTATGGCACTGGCGGTAGGCTGACTGGAAAGGATTGAGGAGATTGTTGGCAGACAGGTGAGAGTTCAGCTGGTTGAGGACGACTTTTTCAAGGAGTTTCGACAAGAAAGAGATATTAGAGATAGGCCGATAATTTTTCAGTTCATTTGGGTCTAAATTGTGTTTCTTGAGGAGAGGGTGAACAATAGCAGACTTGAAAGAATCTGGGACAGTTCCAGTTTGAAGAGAAGTGTTGATGATGTCAATGATGAATGGGAGGAGAGTAGGGAGACAGTCGGAGTAGAGAGAACCTGGAAGAGGATCCAGTTCGCAGGTTTTGAACGACATGGATCTGATTGTGTTGAAAATTTCTTCTTGTGAGACTGGGGTAAAAGTAGTAAGAGGTGTGCCAGAGAAGGAAGGGTCAGGTGGGCATGGTTGACAGGGTGTCCTGTCAAGCCTGTCACGAAGAGTTTGTATTTTGGTGGTGAAATACTTGGAGAATACAGATGGGAGTTTTTCATTTGTATGTTTTGTTGGGAGAGGTAAATCTTTTCGTGTGCCAAGGAGATGATTCATGGTTGTAAAGAGTTCTTTTGAAGAAGAGGCATTCAGGATTTTGGTTTGGAAATAGCTTGTTTTTGCTGATGCAATGAGGGTGGATACTTTTGTTTTAGAGGCTTGGAAAAGTTGCCTGTGTACAGTGAGTTTGGATTTGCGCCTTCGGCGCTCTGCTCTGCGGCGGGCACGTTTTGCACAGGCAATCTCATGAGTGAGCCAGGGGGTAAGGGGGGCGGTCAGGTAAAAGACGGGTTGTGGCTGGAGCATGAGTGTCCAGAAGATGGTGGAGAGTAGTATAGAATTCATCGGCAAGGTTATGTGACTTTTCAGAAAGGAGACGGGAGGCATCAGATGAAAATGTGGAGAGGTCGATAGATTTGAGATTGTGTCGAGTCACTGTGCGCATGGTACGGGAAGGAGGAGAAATGTCGAGAGAACAGAGAATTGCAGAGTGGTCAGATGGAAGGGCTGAAGTTAGACGGGTAGAAAGAACTAAGCAGTTGTCAGTAGCGGAATTGTGGTGATCACGAGAAATGATCCAGTCAAGAATGTGACCTTTTTGAGGGGTTGGTTCAGAAATGTGTTGAGTCATATTGTGATTGGACAGAGAGTTGATGACATGTCTTGTGTCATAACGGTGAGTGTTGTCATAGTGGACATTGATGTCACCTAGAATGATGAGATTTCCAGGTAAGAGGCAGTAGTGGTCAAGCAATTGGTCAAAGTCAGACAGAAACGTGGATGTGGTGAGTTTGTTGGCAGAGCTAGGTGGGGGTCGATAGACACAGGAGAAGGTGATGGGGTGAGGGTTGGATTGGAAGGATACTTCAACGTGCTCGAAAGAAGGATGGGAGAAAGGCAGAGACTGCGAGAAAGATAGGCGGGAATGGAGTGAGTCATTGTAGAGGATGGCGATACCGCCACCTCGGGATGAGCGATGGAAAGAAGCAAGCCTGTAACCACTCGGAGTGAGGCTAGCATGTATAGGTTCGTGACCAAGGGGGTTAAGCCATGTCTCTGTGATAAAAGCAATGTCAACCCTTTCATCTGCGATAAAATCGGCAATGACTTCGGCTTTGCCATCCTTGCATGTTGACTGAGCATTAAAAAGGCATAATTTTAGTTTATCACAGTCATATGGTGGTGGCCGGGTGGCGACGAAGGCGGCACCGACGGGACAGAAGGTGAAGGCAGCACCGGCGGGACTGAAGGTGAAGGCGGCACTAGCGGGACAGAAGGTGAAGGCGGTACTAACCGGACAGAAGGCGAAGGCGAAGACGGCAGAGGAGGAGACGAAGATTGCAGCAGCGATGTCGAGGGCAGGGGCAGTGGAGGAGACGAAGAAGAAGCAGAAGACGAAAAGTGGCGTCGGGCAGGAGGCAGATTGTGCCAAAGACGGTGGAGACGTCCACCACGACAGGATCGCGCATGGTAATAACAACAATAATAATATAACAATAACAGTGATGATGATTATGATGACGACGACGACGACGACGACGACAACGATGGTGATGATAAGGCAGCAAAATCTTAATCTACAAATCAAATCAAAACGCACACTCTTATCATTCACAAAAAAAAAATATATTGACTAGTAATGACAAATACACGGGGGCACAAAAACACACACACACACACACACCGGGACAGTTGGGGGGGGGGTGGATAAGAGGGGAATGGGACAGAGGAGGTGTGGGCACACAAAGGCAGGACATCATTGCCAGACAAAAATGTATAATTTTGTGCAAGGATGCAATTGCTGTCCAAAACAATCACTTTGTTTCGCCTTTTGTACCACTCGTCAGTAACACACAGTCGGCACACAGAGACTGTTCTGCCTCTCTCACCCACAGTATTATTTTCTTTAAAACGTTTTCCAGTTTGTTTGTTTTTTTTAAGTGTGACAGACGATCAGTCCAGTACACAAAAGAATTTATTCATATTCATATGCATGTGTACGTATATGTCCATGTTCACGTTCATGTTCATGTTCATGTTCATGTTCATATTTATATTCATATTTATATTCATATTCATATTCATATTCATATTCACATTGATATTCACATTGATATTCATATTCATATTCAATTCATATTCATATTCATATTCACATTCATATTCACATTGATATTCATATTCATATTCACATTCATATTCATATTCATATTCACATTCATATTCACATTCACATTCACATTCATATTCATAGTCACATTCACATTCATATTCACATTCATATTCACATTCATATTCACATTCACATTCATAGTCACATTCACATTCATATTCATATTCATATTCACACTCACATTCACATTCACATTCACAATCACAATCACATTCACATTCATACTCACATTCATATTCATATTCACATTCACATTCACATTCATATTCATATTCACATTCACATTCATATTCATATTCATATTCACATCATAGTCACATTCACATTCATATTCATATCATATTCACACTCACATTCACATTCACAATCACGATCACATTTATATTCACATGCATATTCACATTTATATTCACATTTATATCACATTTATATTCATATTTACATTTACATTCACATTCACATTCATATTCACATTCACATTCATATTCATATTCACATTCATATTCACATTCACATTCACGTTCACATTTACAATCACATTCATATTCACATTCATATTCATATTCACATTTATATTCACATTTATATCACATTTATATTCACATTTACATTTATATTCATGTTCATTTCTTTTGTCTCAGTGAATTTACCATGTGAAGCTCGAGCTGCTCTCCCCCTTTAGAGCGCGTCGCTATTGTGCAGCACCATCTCTCTCTTTTTTTCTTTTTTTTTTATCCAAGATTTCAGAAAGGCAAAAAGGCCAATTGCCCTTTAAGGGGAAGGACCTGGGACCTGGGAAATCAACCTATCTATCCAATATTTTACACCAGGTAAGCCAGGCGAATGACCTTCTCTTCACGATTTTCAACTGCCTTGGGATCTTCAACGTGCGCAGGCCAGAAAGCGCACGGGTCCCACTCTTTTTTCATCCCCTTCCTAAGGACTAGACATTCAGTTCGACTTTCCGATCAAACTGAGGAGAAACGTTGAGGCCTCCACGGGAAAACGAACCCTGGAACCTCGAGTTTAGTTACTGGCAGACGAACGTCTGAACCATTCCACCACTCCTTTTCTTATCTGTAGAAAGTAATCAAATTTCTAATAAAACACACGCATGGCTTTAGCTTCAATATGACAGATTCTAGTTTTAAGTAAGAAACAAATATGTGATTGAAAATTCTTTCTAGTTTTGCGAAAAAAAAAAATTTGTGACTGGTACCTCTTTGAATAATATAAGTGTTTGCTTCAAGTGTATCTTATTATCTAAAATTGTTGCGTGAATGTTTTACTTCCGTTCATACATTTCATCGTTTTGTCCATCAGCTTAAAAATAGGCATAATAGTTCTATTTTTTTTTCCTAAAATCTGTTATTGATTCTTT
>CM060311.1:26464587-26474587 GCA_030674185.1 Monoplex corrugatus | reverse complement strand
TAAAACGGTGGTTTTGATGTTCACTAGCCTATCTGTTATTTAGCAAAAGAAAAACGATGACGGTTTTGATGTTCACTAGCCTATCTGTTATTTAGCAAAAGAAAAACGGTGACGGTTTTGATGTTCACTAGCCTATCTGTTATTTAGCAAAAGAAAAACAGTGGTGGTTTTGATGTTCACTAGCCTATCTGTTATTTAGCAAAAGGAAAATGGTGATGGTTTTGATGTTCACTAGCCTATCTGTTATTTAGCAAAAGGAAAATGGTGATGGTTTTGATGTTCACTAGCCTATCTGTTATTTAGCAAAAGAAAAACAGTGGTGGTTTTGATGTTCACTAGCCTATCTGTTATTTAGCAAAAGAAAAACAGTGGTGGTTTTGATGATCACTAGCCTATCTGTTATTTAGCAAAAGAAAAACAGTGGTGGTTTTGATGATCACTAGCCTATCTGTTATTTAGCAAAAGAAAAACAGTGGTGGTTTTGATGTTAACTAGCCTATCTGTTATTTAGCAAAAGAAAAACGGTGACGGTTTTGATGTTAACTAGCCTATCTGCTATTTAGCAAAAGAAAAACAGTGGTGGTTTTGATGTTCACTAGCCTATCTGTTATTTAGCAAAAGAAAAACAGTGGTGGTTTTGATGTTCACTAGCCTATCTGTTATTTAGCAAAAGAAATACGGTGACGGTTTTGATGTTCACTAGCCTATCTGTTATTTAGCAAAAGAAAAACGATGATGGTTTTGATGTTCACTAGCCTATCTGTTATTTAGCAAAAGAAAAACGATGACGGTTTTGATGTTCACTAGCCTATCTGTTATTTAGCAAAAGAAAAACGGTGATGGTTTTGATGTTCACTAGCCTATCTGTTATTTAGCAAAAGAAAAACGATGACGGTTTTGATGTTCACTAGCCTATCTGTTATTTAGCAAAAGAAAAACGATGACGGTTTTGATGTTCACTAGCCTATCTGTTATTTAGCAAAAGAAAAACGATGATGGTTTTGATGTTCATTAGCCTATCTGTTATTTAGCAAAAGAAAAACGATGACGGTTTTGATGTTCACTAGCCTATCTGTTATTTAGCAAAAGAAAAACGATGATGGTTTTGATGTTCACTAGCCTATCTGTTATTTAGCAAAAGAAATACGGTGATGGTTTTGATGTTCACTAGCCTATCTGTTATGGATCAGAGTTATGTACATATACTAATAAAATCAAAAGCATTTCCTGCATACATTCGAAAGACTGCAGCCGCCAATTCTTTTTTACGAAAGATGTTAAACCGTTTCTGTAGAAGCGTGTTAACTCAATAAAGTCAATATTTAACCTTTTGACTCCCGCACCCTATCTCCCAACTGCAAAAACTTAACCCTTTGACTCCTTCACCCTATCCACCAGCTTCTTGCAGGAAGCTGGTGGACAGGCTGAGGGAGTCAAAGAGTTAAGTTTTTGCTTTTCTAACATGGCTGACAAATGCGGGATGCCGGTGGACAGGGTGCAGGAGTCAAAGGGTTAAGTTGTTGCTTTTTTAACATGGCTGACAATGCGGGATGCCGGTGGACAGGGTGCAGGAGTCAAAGAGTTAAGTTTTTGCTTTTCTAACATGGCTGACAATGCGGGATGCCGGTGGACAGGGTGCAGGAGTCAAAGGGTTAAGTTGTTGCTTTTTTAACATGGCTGACAGTGCGGGATGCCGTGGACAGGGTGCAGGAGTCAAAGGGTTAAGAGTTATGTGTCGAGGTACGGGGGTTGGGGAAAAGGGGTAGGGGGAATGTTAGCTGTTTTCATCACAACTGCTTTATACACGGCATTGGACTGCTCCTCCCCCCCCCCCTACCTGACGCCTCCCCCCCCTCCCCCACCTGCCTTCTGACCTCAAGCCTCGACCTTGGCCGACTTGCCTCCTATACCTGCAAACAAATTCGCCTACGCTGTCACGCACTGCGACCTTCCTTAAATTAAATTCCAGCTATTTGTCGTCCATCGCACATTCGTTTTGCCGCCTCCATTCCTCCTATCAGAAAAAAAAATTCATTCCTCCGTTCAGTTCTTCCTCTTCTACCTTCTTACCTTCTCCTCTTCCCATCCTCTCTCTGTCTCTGTCTCTGTCTCTGTCTATGTCTCTGTCTGTCTGTCTCTCTCTCTCTCTCTCTCTCTCTCTCTTTCTCTCTCTGTCTGTCTGTCTGTCTGTCTGACTCTCTCTCTCTCTCTCTTTCTCTCTCTCTTTGCCTGTCTGTCTGTCAGCCTGTGTTACTGTTTGTCTGTCTGTCAGTTTGTGATGTTTCTAAAATGGAAGGAATGTACGTAAATGTACGTAAAATAAAAAGTGGACTGTATTCATTTTTGCATGGCTATGTGAGCCTGCTGACCACCGGTGCCTGTGATGAGATACACGTCTCAGACTTGGGTTGCCAGTGCTACGCGCTTCTTTGGAGGAGTTGTCGGTTGGGATGTGTGGGATGGAAAACACCAGCTTCCATGCCGATTGGGCTGAGTATATGGATAGGACGTAACAGACTAGTTTTGAGCACGTACACACAGCAGGAAAGCAAGCCTATGTTAACCCCCTTCCTTCTTTTTGGACCTTCTTCAGAATAAAACAATACAAATATAGCATGACCACTTTTTTCAAATTCCAGAATTCATCTCATTTCCTCTCAGATATTTATATTTGCCTCCCCTCTCCTCCATTTCTTACCATTACTCACAAACACATTAACATTTCATTTTAGTCCTTTTCTTCCACTGGACGAAGCAGCTGGGAAATTTTAATCTTTTTCTCCGAATTTTTGTATTTGGTGTTTGTTCGTTTTGTGATCTTACGTTTACGTTTGACAAAGGCCAGTTGGCTGAAAAAGTTACATCTGTCTTGTCTGGTTGTATTAAATACGCGTTCTGGTTCTATTTTTGTGTTTTTCGTGCTTCCTGTTTGCTTGAATGCGCGCGGTTGCACTTGTTTTGGATTTCTTCTTTTAAGAAAAGTGTTACCGGTAAGCAAATGTTCGGTGTCTTAAGATCCGCTTATCAGTTCCGCCCTAGTCCTTAATTCCATTCGACTCTAAGACTTCTCAAAGCTTGATCATGTTTACACAAGCGTTCAAGACTCTTTTAATGGTCGGCGTATTTCACTCAACGGATCAGTATTAGTTTATTTTGTGGTCAGTTTATGTGTATCTCTTCACCTGCTATAGTTCAACTGACATTTAAATGTATATGTATGTGTATGTATGTGTATGTATATGTATATATATATATATATCATCATCATCATCATCATCATCATCATCAGGTGCCCTGACGCATGGCGTGGGCGATCCTGGACTTCCATCTGTCTCTATCTCTTGTTGCCCCAAGCATCTCCTCCACCCTCCTCGTCTTCAGCCACTCTGCAAGTCCGTCTAGCATTTTCTCCCTGGGTCTACCTGGTGCTCTCTTTCCCTCCAGCTTTCCCGTTGTGACGAGGTGCTCCAAATCCCTCTTGTACATATATGCATATGTATGTGAGTGTGTGTAAACACACACACACACACACACATAATTATACACACATATACATATATATATACACATATATATGCATATATGTGTGTGTGTGTGTAGATATATAGAATATATATATATTATACATACACACACACACACATATATATATATATATATATTATAAATATATATATATACATATAATAATAATAATGATAATTACGCCTTCCAAAGTCCAACCCCTCGTCCTCGTCGTGGAAGGTGGAAACAGGTAAAGCTGGCAAACGGGGCACTGGTGAAGCTGCGACGGGCCTAGCAAGCCGGCGGTGGATTACTCATTGCTCGAGAAAGTAAAAGGAGAAAGAAATGGACGGATCATAACGGAAAACGAACTGGAAATGGAAAAGGACTACGAGAAAGACAGGCACTTGGAATGTGTGTGGAATCAGAGACAAGGAACCAGAAATCATTGACTTCATGAAAAAATGGAGAATAACAGTGATGGGAATTTCAGACTGTAGGCTAAAGGGTACGGGGACCAAACAGATTCACGAGGATTATGTACTGACCTGGAGTGGTGTGGACATGACAACAAGGGCAACACACGGCGTAGGCTTTTTCTTACACCCAGACACAGCAAAGAATTTGTTGGAAACAGAGTTTATCTCAGAGAGACTAATAAAAATCCGAGTAAGAGGAGAACGGGAGACCACAACCTTCATCCAGGCTTACGCACCTTGTAATGACTCTTACACTGAAGAACAGAAGGAGGAATTCTTTGAGAAGATGGCAGACACCATCAACACAGTCCCAGACACAGAACAACTCATTGTCATGGGAGACTTCAATGGGAGAGTGGGCAAAAGAAGAGCACCTTGGGAACAGCACTTGGGCCCACACAGTGACACCAATACAGAGTGCAACTACAACGGGGAACAACTTCTAGCACTCTGTGCAGAGCATGGGCTGTGGATTGCAAACACCTTTTTCGAACACAGACACAGCCAGAGACAAACTTGGTACAGGTGGAATGATCTGAATGTGTCATCTCAGATAGATTTCATTCTAACACGAATAGAAGAACGAAGCAGGGTCACAGACGCAAGAGCCATTCCAAATGCAGATCTGGACACTGACCACCGCCCTGTGATCTTGGTCTCTACGATGAAGAAAAGAAGAACACCGAGAACAAAGAGTAAAGCGTGCGACAGACAGATAAACCTAAGAAAACTCCAGAAGGAAGAGGTACAATGGGAGGTATAGACAGAAATCACAAAGAGGCTGGAAGAAGTAGACAGCACAGGCATGACAGCAGAAGAAGCATGGTCAGTCTTCAAGAACACACTGACAGACACACTTAGTAAAACCTGCGGCACAAAGACCGGAAAAGGGCAGGTAAAGCAGACAGCCTGGTGGAATGACACAGTAAAGGAGGCCATCAAGGAAAAGAAGAAGTTGTACAAGGTGTGGGTGAAATCAAAGCTGGAGGAGGACTACGTGAAATATAGAGTGGCAAGAAGACACAGCAAGAGGACAGTCAGAATGGCCAAAGAACAATCATGGAAAACATATGGAGAGGAACTAAGCGAACTGTGCAAGCTCTCGACACGACATTTTTTACAAAAGCGTCAAAGCAATGAGATTACGAGACGAGCCATACAGCCCAACAACAGTAGTCAATGACAGAGATGGAAACCCTATCAGTGATGAAGACGGCATCAAGAAGAGATGGCAAGAATATTTTAAGGAACTCCTCAACCCAAACAGACAGGGATACACACAGAGCCAGTTTCACCCTAGCTATCCAGAACACGAAGAGCCAAACATCCTGAGATCGGAGGTACAAACAGGCGTTGAAGACCAGCCCAAAGAACAAAGCAGCAGGAATTGATGGCATTACAACTGAAGCTATCCTGGCATGTGGAGAAACAGGAACCACTTGGCTGACCACAATATTCCAGAAAGCATGGACAGAGAGGAAAGTCCCAGAAGACTGGCAGCGTGCAGTCGTGGTACCAATCTGGAAAAAGAAAGGCAGCAAGAAAGACTGCAGCACATATCGAGGTATATCCCTTCTGAGCCACACGGGAAAGATGTATGCAAAGATCCTTGAACAGCGCACAAGGTACAAGGTGGAACCTCTACTGAGTGAGGCGCAGATGGGTTTCAGAGAAGGAAGAGGATGCACTGACGCTATCTTCGCTCTCAGACAACTGAGCGAAAAGACTATCGAACACAATAAAGAACTGAACTTCGTGTTCGTGGATCAAGAAAAGGCCTTCGACAGAGTAAATAGAAACAAGTTGTGGAAAACGTTAGAAGAATATGACGTTAGGGGGCAACTTCTAGACAATATAAGAGCCATCTATACCAACAGTATGAGTGCAGTACGCACCCAAGATGGACTCACGGAATGGTTTGGGGTGACGTCGGGAGTGAGGCAGGGGTGTGTTCTATAACCACTGCTGTTCATTGTATATATGGACAAAATCACGAAGGAAGCAAATCCCAACCCTGAAGATCTGAACGAGATGCTGTTTGCAGATGATCAAAGCCTTGCACATGAAAAAGAAGGGGAACTCCAGGAGCACACGAACAACCTGAACACACAATGTGAGAACTTCGGCATGAAAATCAGTATCAGCAAAACCGAGACACTGAAAGTCAGTAGAACACCTGGCCGCCTCAACATCAACATCGAGGGGACAGCACTGAAACAAGTCAGCGAGTTCAAGTATCTTGGAAGTATCTTCACAGAAGATGGACGTCTCAACAGAGAGATCGAGACAAGAGTTCAAAAGGCCAACAGCGTCAGCTACCAGCTTGCCCCACTCCTAAGACACCCCAACATCCCCATCGAGACCAAAGCCAAACTCATCGAGTCCATATTTAGACCAACCTTGACCTACCAGTGTCAGACATGGACCCTTACCAAAAGTCTTGAAAGAAAGATCACCACCTGCGAGATGAGATGTCTAAGGAGAGCAGTCAACAAAACCAGACATGATAAGATCAAGAACATCAAGATCAGAGAAATGATTGGAACAACACCAATTCTCCACTACATCCAACAGCAGAGAACCAGGTGGTTCGGGCACCTGACACGCATGGCACCTCACCAGCTTGCCAGTAAAGCTTACAACACAAAGGTGTCAGGGTACAAGGCAAGGGGTAGACCGAGGAAGACCTGGATCGAGGGTGTGAAAGAAACACTGAAACCCACAACATCCCACTCAACCAGGCCTTCAAATTTGCCGCAGACAGAAAGCTCTTTCTCCCCTCGACGCCCAAGATGGTATAAGAGGACGGATAAAGTAAGTAAGTAATAATAATTACAATATTTATATAGCGCAAAATCTTGATAAAATCAAATCTAAGCGCTGAAACACACACACACGCACGCACGCACACACACGCACGCACGCATGCACACACACGCACCCACGCACACACACACACACACACACACACACACACACACACACACACGGCTATAAATGGGGAGAAAGAATAAAAACAATGGAAAATTATAGAGAGCATATTATATACAATTATATATTGCAATGTGATTCCCCTCCGAGTGGAGACAGGCTGCAGAGGGGATTGAGTGAGGTCAGGATTTTATGCAGAGGAGAAAAGGTGAGTTTTGAGAGCGGACTTGAAGGAGACAAAAGTAGGTTGCTGACGGACTGAGAGAGGAAGTTTGTTCCAGGAGAGCGGACCAGAAACAGAGAAGGCTCGTGGACCATAGGTATTGAGCTTAGTGCGTGGAAAGCAGAGCGGAGGGTACATGAGGGAACATAGATCTCAAGTAGGCTTGACAGGTAATCGGGGGCTGCGTTATTGAGGCTTTTGTAGCACATGGTGTCTAGTTTGTACTGTATGCGCTTTGATACAGGGAGCCAGTGAAGTTGTGCCAGGAGAAGAGATATGTGGTCAGCTTTTTTCTTTTTGAGTACAAGGCGTGCAGCATTGTTTTGAATGCACTGTAGGATGTGAATGGTGGAGGCAGGAAGACCGGACAGGAGTAAATTGCAATAGTCAATGCGAGACATTATGAAGGAGAGAACGAGTTTTGCAGTTGTTCGACAGAGAGATACTTCCTGATCAGGCTTATACGATGGAGGTGATAGTAGCAAGATCTGGCAGTTTGAGAAACAAAGTTGTTCATGGAGAGAGTAGAGTCAATGCAGACACCAAGGTTTTTAGCTGAATCAGAAATTGGGACTGATGTGTTACATAATGGGAGAGAAAGAGGAGGCAGCTGAGAAAGTTTCTGACCGGTGCCAATGAGGATAGCTTCTGTCTTGTCATCATTTAGCTGAAGTTTGTTGTATGTCATCCAATTTTTGATGTCCGAGTAACACTCAGTGGTGCGAGTCAGGAGGCGCTGTATATTGTCAGGTGAGTCACTGTCTTGAAGTTGGGTGTCATCAGCATAGAAGTGGTGTTTTATAGAGTGGGAGTCGATGATGGTGGACAGGGGGGAGGTGTAAAGAGTGAAAAGAACAGGGCCAAGGACAGATCCTTGTGGAACACCACAGGTCAGGTATGCAGGTTGAGAGTAAGTGCCATTGATGAGAACAGTTTGTTTTCTGTTTGATAGATAAGAAGTGAACCAGGAGAGAGCAATGTCAGAGATGCCAAAAGTATGATGAAGTCTAGAAAGGAGAATACCATGATCAATGGTATCAAAGGCTGCAGACAGATCAAGGAGTGTGAGGAGAGAGACTTTGCCAGTATCAGTTGCAAGGAGGAGATTGTTGAGAATGTGTAGCAAGGCAGTTTCAGTGCTATGGCACTGGCGGTAGGCTGACTGGAAAGGATTGAGGGGATTGTTGGCAGACAGGTGAGAGTTCAGTTGGTTGAGGACAACTTTTCAAGCAGTTTTGACAAGAAAGAGAGATTAGAGATAGGCCGGTAATTTTTCAGTTCATTTGGGTCTAAATTATATTTCTTGAGGAGAGGGTGAACAATAGCAGACTTGAAAGAATCTGGGACAGTTCCAGTTTGGAGAGAAATGTTGATGATGTCAGTGATGAATGGGAGGAGAGTAGGGAGACAGTCAGAGTAGAGAGAACCTGGAAGAGGATCCAGTTCGCAGGTTTTGAACGACATGGATCTGATTGTGTTGAGAATTTCTTCTTGTGAGACTGGGGTAAGAGTAGTAAGAGGGTGCCAGAGAAGGAAGGGTCAGGTGGGCATGGTTGACAGGGTGTCCTCTCGAGCCTGTCACGTAGAGTTTGTATTTTGGTGGTGAAATACTTGGAGAATACAGATGGGAGTTCTTCATTTGTGTGTTTTGTTGGGAGAGGTAAATCTTTTCGTGTGCCAAGGAGATGATTCATGGTTGTAAAGAGTTCTTTTGAAGAAGAGGCATTCAGGATTTTGGTTTGGAAATAGCTTGTTTTTGCAGATGCAATGAGGGTGGATACTTTTGTTTTAGAGGCTTGGAAAAGTTGCCTATGTACAGTGAATTTGGATTTGCGCCAGCGGCGCTCTGCTCTGCGGCGGGCACATCTTGCACAGGCAATCTCATGAGTGAGCCAGGGGGTAGGGGGGCGGTCAGGTAAAAGACGGGTTGTGGCTGGAGCATGAATGTCCAGAAGATGGTGGAGAGTAGTGTAGAATTCATATATATACATATATCAGTAAACAAAGTCCCCTAGAGGAAGGCGGGTGTACCGCAGAAAATGTGGGAAATATTCACGTCATTTTGTTCTTATCTTTGCACATGCTGCTTCGTCTCTCTAGCTCTCTCTCTCTCTCTCTCTCTCTCTCTCTCTCTCTCTCTCTCTCTCTCTCTCTCTCTCTCTCTCTCTCTCTCTCTCTCTCTGCATATGTATATACATGTATGTGTGTGTGTATGTATGTATGTATGTATGTATCTGTTTGTGTGTGTGTGCGTGTGTGTGTGTGAGTGTATGTACACTGTTATGTGTATGTGTATGTATACATGTGTGTGTGTGTGTATATATGTATATGTGTATGTATGTCTATCTGTATATATATATATATATATATATATATATACATATATATGTATGTGTGTGTGTATGTATGATGTATGTATGTACGTATGTATGTATGTATGCATGTATGTATGCATGCATGTATGTATGTATGTATGTATGCATGTATGTATGTATTCTTCTTCTTCTTCTGCGTTCGCAGTTTGTCCATTGTGCGATGGTGCGTGGCATGGTGATTTGTTAGAGAGCGCCATACAGGCTCCATTTCTCCGTCTTCAGCTCTCTAGGTTTTCTGTAGGGGTTACCCCGCCCTTAGCTCCTGGTCCGTATGTCCTGCCCTGGAAGCACAGGGGGGATTGATTAGCCAGGGGTCCCACCCTGGGGCTAGAGGTTATACTGCGCCTCTTAACCGCAGGATGAACCCACCATAGGACATATAGGGTATTTCAGTGGAGATCAACAGCGCCACCTGCTGTCCCGCCCCGTCCTGGTAGGAACATCGCCAGTTGGTCCGGGACTGCTTATTCGACCAGGCATATATCATA
>CM060311.1:26457087-26459587 GCA_030674185.1 Monoplex corrugatus | reverse complement strand
AACCTGTCTCTATCTGTCTCGTCTATCTCCCTGTCTGTTTCCTCTGTCTGTCTGTCTTCTCTCCTCTCTCTTTATCTGTTCTGTCTGTCATTCCCTGTCTGTCTGTCTCTCTCTTCCTCTGTCTGTCTTCCTTTCTCTCCCCTCTCGTCTCGTTTTCTCTCTGTCTTCTTCTGTCTCTCTTTTTCTCTTATCTTCTCCTCTCTCTCCTCTCTCTCTCTTTTTTTTTCTCTCTCTCCTCAAATCAACAAAAAAATCAGTTGAGTGTAACACACAGTTCAATACTGCATACGAGTAGATATTCACATTAATATAATACAATATAATTAATATGATATAGTACAAAAAGTTTTACCCATAGAATGAAAGGACACACAAAAGTATATACCACAAAGTCCCCTCACTCACCATCCACCACCCTCCCCCACGATAAAACACATAACAAGGAAGGAAACATAATACACAAACAACAAAAGGCTAGCATGACCTTCACATTTCACTCTCCATCTGAAGTTTTATTCAAAACTTTGATCTGATCAGACCAAAAGCACGAAACGAGATGGCACGATAGATCCACTTGAAATATCCACACCTCCGGTCCTTCCAAAAATGGAAACACTTTAAAATCTGTTTGTAATGTTTCCTTTGTATCTGAATCAGTCTCTCTATGTCTCTCTGTCTCTGTCTCTGTCTCTCTCTCTCTGTCTGTCTCTGTCTCTCTCTCTTTCTCTCTCTCTCTCTTCTCTCTCTCTTACTCTCTTCCCTCTGTTTCTATCTGTCTCTGTCTGTCTCATCTCTGTCTGTCGTCTCTCTCTCTCTCTCTTTCTCCTCTCTCTCTCTCTTTATCTGTCTGTCTGTCTGACTGGCTCTCTCTCTGTCTCTCTCTGTCTCTGTCTTTCTCTGTCAGTCTGTCTGTCTGTCTGTCTCTCCATCTCTGTCTCTCTGTCTCTGTCTGTCTGTCTGTCTCTCTTCTCTTTCTCTCTCTCAATCTCTCTAAATCAACAAAAATCAGTTTGAGTGTAACACACGTTCTGACTGTCTGTCTGTCTTCTCTCTCTCTCTCTCTCTCTCTCTGTCTGTCTCTGTCTGTCGTCTGTCTTCTGTCTGTCTCTCTGTCTCTCTCTCACTCTGTCTTTGTCTGATTGTCTGTCTCTCTGTCTCTGTCTCTCTGTCTGTCTGTCGGTCCGTCTGTCTCTCTCTCTCTTTCTCTCTCTGTCTCTCTCGCTCTCTTGCTCTCTCTCTCTCTCTCTCTCTCTCTCTCTCACCCTCCCTCTGTCTCTCTCTTTATATGTTTCTTCCCTCCCTCATTTCTCTCCATACTGCTTTTGTCTCTTCTTCTTCTTCTTCTTCTTCTTCTTCTTTTCTTCTCTTTATTTCTTTCTTCATTCTTCTTCTTCTTCGCAATTCTTCTTCTTCTTTTCTTCGCAATTCTTCTTCTTCTTCTTCTTCTTCTTCGCAATTCTTCTTCCTTCTTCTTCTCTTCTTCTTCGCAATTCTTCTTCTTCTTTCTTCGCAATTCTTCTTCTTCTTCGCAATCTTCTTCTTCGCATTCTTCTTTCTTCGCAATTCTTCTTCTTCTTCGCAATTCTTCTCTTCTTCGCATTCTTCTTCCTTCTTCTCGCAATTCTTCTTCTTCTTCGCAATTCTTCTTCTTCTTTCGCAATTCTTCTTCTTTCGCAATCTTCTTCTTCTTCGCATTCTTCTTCCAATTCTTCTTCCATTCTTCTTCTTCTTTCGCAATTTCTTCTTCTTCATTCTTCTTCTTCAATTCTTCTTCTTCGCAATTCTTCTTTCTTCTTCTTCTTCCAATCTTCTTCCATTCTTCGCAATTCTTCTTCTTCTTCTTCTCTCGCAATTCTCTTCTTCTTCGCAATCTTCTTCTTCTTCGCAATTCTTCTTTCTTCGCAATTCTTCTTCGCAATTCTTCTTCTTCTTCTTCTTCGCAATTCTTTCGCAATCTTCTTCTTCCTTCTCTTCGCAATTCTTCTTCGCAATTCTTCTTCCATTCTTCTTCTTCGCAATTCTTTCTTCTCTTCGCAATTTTTTCAAATTCTTCTTCTTCTTCTTCGCAATTCTTCCTTTCTTCTTTCTTCGCAATTCTTCTTTCGCAATTCTTCGCAATTCTTCGCAATTCTTCGCAATTCTTCGCATTCTTCTTCTTCTCCTCCTCCTCTTCTACTACTACTACTTCTTCTTCCTGTTCTTTTTCTTCTTCTTTTCTCTCTCTCACTCTCTCTCTGTCTTTCTGTCTCTCTGTCTCTGTCTCTGTCTATCTTTGTCTCTCTCTGTCTCTCTGTCTCTCTGTATCTCTGTATATATATATATACATCTCTCTCTCTCTCTCTCAAAAATCATTGAGTATAACACACACGTTCAATATTGCATGCGAGTAACATTCACATTAATATAATACAAACAGATTTACCCACAGAATGTCTTATTTTTCTCTCCTTCCGTGTTTCATTTCTTTTCTCCATCTCTCTTATGTTTTTTCTTTTTCTCC
>CM060311.1:26434587-26452087 GCA_030674185.1 Monoplex corrugatus | reverse complement strand
TCTTTCACTTTACATTGGTTCTTTCACTTTACATTGGTTCTTTCACTTTACATTGGTTCTTTCACTTTATATTGGTTCTTTCACTTTACATTGGTTCTTTCACTTTACATTGGTTCTTTCACTTTACATTAGTTCTTTCACTTTACATTGGTTCTTTCGCTTTACATTGTTGGTTCTTTCACTTTACATTGGTTCTTTCGCTTTACATTGGTTCTTTCACTTTACATTGGTTCTTTCGCTTTACATTGGTTCTTTCGCTTTATATTGGTTCTTTCACTTTATATTAATAATAATAATAATAATAAAGAGCATTTATATAGCGCCTAATCTGATGAAAACAAGAGCCCTAAGCGCTTACAGGTATCACGCAGACACAACCAAACACACACACACACACACACACACACACACACACAACACACACACACACACACACACACACACACACACACACACGCACACACACACACCAGCCGACATTCAAGGCTCAAAAGACAACAAGGGGGGATTTGGGGAAGTTAGGTGGTAGAGTCTTTATAAGTATCATGAGAGGGACTGGAAGAGATGGGTTTTCAGAGAGGACTTGAAAGAAGTGAGAGTTGCAGAGTGGCGAACAGAGACAGGGAGCTGATTCCAGATTACAGGGGCCTGATAGGAAAAGGAGCGTTGACCATAGGTTTTAGTGCGACAGAATGGTATGCGGAAGGTACGAGTATCAGCCGAGGAACGAAGTTGACGAGAGGGGGTGTACAGATGGAGGAGGTCAGAGATGTAAGGGGGTGCAAGACCGTTGAGAGACTTAAAACATAACAAAGCAATCTTGTAGCGAATTCTCTTTTCAACAGGTAACCAGTGAAGAGATTTGAGAAGAGGAGTGACATGAGAGGAACGAGATTTTCTGAAGATGAGCCTAGCAGCATTGTTTTGAACTTTTTGAAGCTTTTGAATGAGAAAGAAAGGACAGCCCGAGAGGAGGGAGTTGCAGTAGTCGAGACGAGAGAGAACAAAGGCACAGAGGAGAGTTTTGGTGGCTTCGACAGAGAGGATATTGCGAATAGAAGAAATTCTGCGTATCTCAAGATAGCATAATCTGCAAACATTCTGGACGTGTTTTTCAAAGGACAGGGTGTTATCAAGAGTGACTCCAAGATTGCGGACAGTGGAAGATAGTGGAATGTCAGATCCAAGCAGAGAGACAGACAGAGGGAGGGAAGAACACTTAGCCAATGTGGTGAGAGAGATAAGGCTAAGTTCAGTTTTAATGGGGTTGAGTTGAAGTTTGTTTACAGTCATCCAGGAGTGAACATCAGAAATGCAGCCTTGGGTTTGTCTGATTATAGAGGGCAGTTGTGGGAGGGAACCAGAAGTATAGAGTTGGTTGTCATCAGAAAAGCTATGATGGGACATATATTAGTTCTTTCACTTTACATTGGTTCTTTCACTTATATATGGTTCTTTCACTTTATATTAGTTCTTTCGCTTTACATTGGTTCTTTCACTTTACATTGGTTCTTTCGCTTTATATTGGTTCTTTCGCTTTACATTGGTTCTTTCATTTTATATTAGTTCTTTCGCTTTACATTGGTTCTTTCACTTTACATTGGTTCTTTCACTTTATATTAGTTCTTTCACTTTACATTGGTTCTTTCACTTTACATTGGTTCTTTCACTTTACATTAGTTCTTCCACTTTATATTGGTTCTTTCGCTTTACATTGGTTCTTTCGCTTTACATTGGTTCTTTCGCTTTACATTGGTTCTTTCGCTTTATATTGGTTCTTTCATTTTATATTAGTTCTTTCACTTTACATTGGTTCTTTCGCTTTACATTGGTTCTTTCACTTTACATTGGTTCTTTCACTTTACATTAGTTCTTTCACTTTACATTGGTTCTTTCGCTTTACATTGTTGGTTCTTTCACTTTACATTGGTTCTTTCGCTTTACATTGGTTCTTTCACTTTATATTGGTTCTTTCGCTTTACATTGGTTGTTTTTACTTTACATTGGTTCTTTCACTTTACATTGGTTCTTTCGCTTTACATTGGGTGTTTTTACTTTGCACTGCTTCAGTTACTTTACACTGGTTCATGTCTTTTACACTGGTTCATTCACTTTAGTCTGGTTTATTTACTTCACACTGCTTCTGTTACTTTACACTGTTTCTGTTACTTTACACTGCTTCTTTTTACTTTAAACTGCTTCTGTTACTTCACACTGCTTCTGTTACTTTACACTGCTTCTTTTACTTTACACTGCTTCTGTTACTTTACACTGCTTCTGTTACTTTACACTGTTTCTGTTACTTTACACTGCTTCTTTTTACTTTACACTGCTTCTGTTACTTTACACTGCTTCTGTTACTTTACACTGTTTCTGTTACTTTACACTGCTTCTTTTTACTTTACACTGCTTCTGTTACTTTACACTGCTTCTGTTACTTTACACTGCTTCTTTTACTTTACACTGCTTCTGTTACTTTACACTGCTTCTGTTACTTTACACTGTTTCTTTTTACTTTACACTGCTTCTGTTACTTCACACTGCTTCTGTTACTTTACACTGCTTCTTTTACTTTACACTGCTTCTGTTACTTTACACTGCTTCTGTTACTTTACACTGCTTCTGTTACTTTACACTGTTTCTTTTTACTTTACACTGCTTCTTTTTACTTTACACTGCTTCTGTTACTTCACACTGCTTCTGTTACTTTACACTGCTTCTTTTACTTTACACTGCTTCTGTTACTTTACACTGCTTCTGTTACTTTACATTGTTCTTTTTACTTTACATGCTTTTACTTACATTTCTGTACTTTACACTGTTTCTGTTACTTTACACTGTTTCTGTTACTTCACACTGCTTCTGTTACTTCACACTGCTTCTGTTACTTCACACTTCTGTACTTCACACTGTTCTACTTCACACTGCTTCTTTACTTCACACTGTTTCTGTTACTTCACACTGTTCTGTTACTTTACTTTCACACTGTTTCTGTCTTAACTTTACACTTTTTCTGTTCACTTTCTCTTACACTGTTTTGTTACTTTACACTTTCTGTTTTATTTCTTTACTATGCTCATTTTTACTTTCTGTTTTCTTTCCTTTTTCTGTTCTTTTTTACACTTTTCTGTTCTTTTCTTTACATCTTTTTTCTTTTTTTTCTGCTTTTTTCTTTCTTTTCACTTCCTTTTTTTATTTGTCTCTTCTTTCTTTTCTTGTCTGTTGTTGTTCTTCTTTTTCTTTCTTTTTTCTTTTTCTTTCCTTCCTTCCTTTCTTTTTTTTTTTCTTCTTTTTCTTTCTTCTTTCTTTCTTTCTTCTTCTTTCTTTCTTTCTTTCTTCTCTCTTTTCTTCTTCTTTCTTTCTCTCTCCTTTCTTTCTTCTCTTTTCCTTCTTTCTTTTCTTTCTTCTTTCTTCTTTCTCTTCTTCTTTCTTTCTTTCTTCTTCTTTCTTTCTTTCTTTCTCTTTCTCTTTCTTTCTTTCTTTCTTTCTTTCTTTCTTTCTTTCTTTCTTTCTTCTTTCTTTCTCTCTTTCTTTATTTCTTTCTTTCTCTCTTTCTTTCTTCCTTTCTTTCTTTCTCTCGTTCTTTCTCTTTTAACTTTACAGTAGTTCCATTGTTTTACTCTGTCTTTGCTATTTTACATTGGTTCTTTGTAGTTTAGTCCTGTTCCTTTTGCATTGGCTGTTTTACTTCACTCTGGTTCATCTTCATTAAATTACACTTGTTCCGCCATTTTTCACTGGTTGTTCTCTTATACTTTACACATGTCTACTACTTTACGCTGTGTTCCACTTTGTGTTGATTCCTATAATATTTTACGTTGGATCTTTTATTCCACTCTGATTCTAACATGTACGTTCCTTGGTTTTTGTTTGTTTGTTTGTTTGTTTTGTTTTCTTTTGTTTGTTTTGTTTGTTGTTGTTGTTGTTTTAACTTTAAAATGGTTCTTTCATTTTACATTGGGTCTTTTACTCTACGTTGGTTATTCTACTTTCCATTGCGGTTGTTTCACCTTGCATTGGTTATTTTACATTAGTTGTTATATTTTACACTTATTGTTTTAGTTGACATTAGTTCGTTCTGTGAATTTAGATTTTGGGTTTGATAGGGTTTGTTTTTTTTTTACACCAGTTCTTTAAAATGTTTAAAGTTATGTGAGTCAATCTTTTTTTTTCTGTTTATACCATTTTGTGCGTTTACGCCGATTCTTTGCATTTATCATAGTTCAGTGAGTATACACTGTTCTTAAAAGTTTATAGAGGTTGTGTAAAATGTACATTGATTCTGTAACTTTACATTGATTCTGTAACTTTGCTTGTTTTTTTAACTGTACGCTGGTGTTTTAAAGTTTACAGTGGTTCTTAAAAATGTACACCTTTTTTCTCAAGTTTACGCCGGTTCTGAGCGTTTAAGTTGTTTTTCACTGTGAGTTTCCTCTGCTTCTGTTAGTTTACATTGATTCTTTAGAGTTTACACAGCTTCTGTAGGTTACACTGTCTTCTTAAAGTTTACATTGATTCTTAAGATTATAAGGTTCTGTAATTTACACTACTTCCTTAAAGTTTGTACTGATTCTTTAATGTTTATACAGGTTCTCTAATTTACACTATTTCCTGAAAGTTTACGCTGATTTTTTAAAGGTTATAAAGCAGTAATTTACACTGCTTCCTTAAACTTTACATTGATTCTTTACAGTTTAGACAGGTTCTCTAATTTACACTACTTCCTTAAAGTTTACATTGATTCTTTAGTGTGCACGGTTCTGTAATTTACACTACTTCTTTAAAGTTTACACTGATTCCTTAAACTTTACATTGATTCTTTACAGTTTAGACAGGTTCTCTAATTTACACTACTTCCTTAAAGTTTACATTGATTCTTTAGTGTGCACGGTTCTGTAATTTACACTACTTCTTTAAAGTTTACACTGCTTCCTTAAACTTTACATTGATTCTTTACAGTTTAGACAGGTTCTCTAATTTACACTACTTCCTTAAAGTTTACATTGATTCTTTAGTGTGCACGGTTCTGTAATTTACACTACTTCCTTAAAGTTTACACTGATTCCTTGACGTTTACACTGACTTTGTAATTTACACTGCTTCCTTAAAGTTTACACTATTTTTTTAGTGTATACGGTTCTGTAATTTAATCTACTACCTTAAAGTTTACACTGATTCCTTAACATTTACACTGACTCTGTAATTTACACTACTTCCTTAAAGTTTACACTATTTTTTAGTGTATACGGTTCTGTAATTTACACTACTTCCTTAAAGTTTACACTATTTTTTAGTGTATACGGTTCTGTAATTTACTCTACTTCCTTAAAGTTTACATTGATTCCTTAACATTTACACTGACTCTGTAATTTACTCTACTTCCTTAAAGTTTACACTGATTCCTTAACATTTACAATGACTCTGTAATTTACTCTACTTCCTTAAAGTTTACACTGATTCCTTAACATTTACACTGACTCTGTAATTTACACTACTTCCTTAAAGTTTACACTGATTCCTTAACATTTACACTGACTCTGTAATTTACACTACTTCCTTAAAGTTTACACTATTTTTAGTGTATACGGTTCTGTAAGGGGGGCCTGTAGTCGAGTGGTTAGAGCGCTCGACTGCGGTGCGGAAGGTCGGTGGTTCGAATCCGCTAAACGCTGGTTCGATTTTTCCGGCCTGAAAACTCCCTCTGTCCACCCAGCAGTGAATGGATACCTGACTTCGGTCGGGGGAGGTTTAAAAAAAAGGCGGCGAAAGGAGAGGGATGGGCTCCGCCTTTCATAATGCCGTGCCCTAGACACGGTGAATCTTTAACAGTTCACCGCCCCTACGGCCATATTGACCATGGGACCTTTAACCTTTAACCTTAATTTACACTACTTCCTTAAAGTTTACACTATTTTTAGTGTATACGGTTCTGTAATTTACTCTACTTCCTTAAAGTTTACACTATTTTTAGTGTATACGGTTCTGTAATTTACTCTACTTCCTTAAAGTTTACACTATTTTTAGTGTATACGGTTCTGTAATTTAATCTACTTCCTTAAAGTTTACACTGATTCTTTTAAGCTTAGTATATACAGGTTTTGTAATTTACACTAACTCCTTAAAGTTTACACTGATTCTTAAGATTATAAGGTTCTGTAATTTACACTAACTCCTTAAAGTTTACACTGATTCTTAAGATTATAAGGTTCTGTAATTTACACTACTTTCTTAAAGTTTACACTGATTCTTAAGATTATAAGGTTCTGTAATTTACACTACTTTCTTAAAGTTTACACTGATTCTTAAGATTATAAGGTTCTGTAATTTACACTACTTTCTTAAAGTTTGTACTGATTCTTAAGATTATAAGGTTCTGTAATTTACACTACTTTCTTAAAGTTTGTACTGATTCTTAAGATTATAAGGTTCTGTAATTTACACTACTTTCTTAAAGTTTGTACTGATTCTTAAGATTATAAGGTTCTGTAATTTACACTACTTTCTTAAAGTTTGTACTGATTCTTAAGATTATAAGGTTCTGTAATTTACACTACTTCCTTAAAGTTTGTACTGATTCTTAAGATTATAAGGTTCTGTAATTTACACTACTTTCTTAAAGTTTACACTGATTCTTAAGATTATAAGGTTCTGTAATTTACACTACTTTCTTAAAGTTTGTACTGATTCTTAGGATTATAAGGTTCTGTAATTCACACTACTTTCTTAAAGTTTGTACTGATTCTTAAGATTATAAGGTTCTGTAATTTACACTACTTTCTTAAAGTTTGTACTGATTCTTAAGATTATAAGGTTCTGTAATTCACACTACTTTCTTAAAGTTTGTACTGATTCTTAAGATTATAAGGTTCTGTAATTTACACTACTTTCTTAAAGTTTACACTGATTCTTAAGATTATAAGGTTCTGTAATTTACACTACTTTCTTAAAGTTTGTACTGATTCTTAAGATTATAAGGTTCTGTAATTTACACTACTTTCTTAAAGTTTGTACTGATTCTTAAGATTATAAGGTTCTGTAATTTACACTACTTTCTTAAAGTTTGTACTGATTCTTAAGATTATAAGGTTCTGTAATTTACACTACTTTCTTAAAATTTACACAGATTCTTTAATGTTTATACAGGTTCAGTAATTTACACTGCTTCCTTAACCCTTTTACTCCTGCACTATATCCACCAACTGCAAAAACTTAACCTTTTGATTCTCTCACCAACCCACCAGCTTCCTGTGGGAAGCTGAAGGATAGGGTGAAGGAATCGAAGGGTTAAGGTTTAGCTGTGTTAGCTTGGTTGACAATGTAGGATGCTGGTGCACAGGGTGCTGGAGTCAAAGGGTTAAAGTTTACATTGATTCTTTAAAGTTTATACAGGTTCTGTAATTTACACTGCTTCCTTAAAGTTTTCACTGGTTCTTCAAAGTTTACACCAGGTCTTTAAGGTTACAGTGTTTTGGTAAAATTTACAGCCGATTCTTCACAAGCTTTACAAATGTTCTGTTAAGTTTATACTGGTTCTGTAAGTTCACGCTGGTTCTTCGCTTCAGTCTTCCGTTTCTCCTCCTCGTCTTGTTTGATCTTTGACTTCTGTCTGCAAAAATATAACAAGACAAATTTTCAGTGTCTGAAGAAGATAGCTGGCATCTTGGCATTTGGAATAACTTCCATATGCACTGACGCTACCGAGAAAATTGAGAAGGTGGGGGGGGGGGGCAATTTTTTTTTCTTCAATATGACACTGCTAGTAAAACTGTGGACTTAGGATCTGATGTCTCGAGTTTTTGTCGCAATCCACAATTTAAAAACTGGCCTGTTCGCTGCATATCTTAATACTTCAAATCACTCTGGTAACGTAGGTATAGTCTGTCGTAGATCCTCTTCCATCTACATGTACTCGTTTTCCTTTCAAGACCGTGCCAGCGCATATGGTTTTGCCTCGGCGACGGTATCCTTTCAGGATGACTGGAAGGATGGTCTCTAAGAGAACAGTGTGTCGTGGCGAGGTGACTGGCTGGTTGTATGTTCGTAGAAGATTGCCTTCTTCCGCGGTACCTTAATTGAAGGACGGTCTTAGTGTGTCACGCCAGGATGACGTGACCAAACTAATCGACATAGTGTTCATCCACAGGAATGCTCTTAGACAGTGTACCAAAATGCATGATGACCTACCCATAGTAGGTAGCGTTCTTCCAGGGTATCGTGAAAGAAAGTCTTAGTATGTCACGGCGGGCGTCGTAACCAAAAGAGGACAGAATTTTGTGCCGTTTCACAGTTGCCAGAAGTGGTTTTTGCAGACCCATGACGCGGGTCACGGTTTGTAACGTGGGATGGTGGGTTCTTCCGATAGAGTCTGTGGATTTGAGATCCGATATCTTGAGTTCAATCCCAGCCCGCAACACACAACACACACACACACACAACACACACACACACACACACACACACACACCACACACACACACACACACACACGCACACACACACACACACAAACACACACATACATACACACACGCGCGCGCGCGCGCGCGCGCACATACATACACACGCACACACACACACGCACGCACGCACGAACGCACACACACACACACTGCCTACACACACTACACACACACACACACACAGCACTCACACAACATTCACACACCACAAACATTGCCAGTCATCTGTCTGCTTAATAGGTTCCGTCATTTGGTGGTGTCAGCTTAAAATGTTTCCATTATTTGGTGGTGTCAGCTTAATCATGTTTCCCTCATTCTGGTGGCGTCAGCTAAACAATGTTGCCATCATTCTGGTGGTGTCAGCTTATTACTTTTCCATCATTCTAGTGGTGTCAGTTAAATGTTTCCATCATTCTGGTGCTATCAGCTAAAATGTTTCCATCTTCTGGTGGTGTCAGCTTAATAATGTTCCATCATTCTGGTGGTGTCAGCTTAACAATGTTTCCATCATTCTGGTGGTGTCAGCTAAAAAATGTTTCCATCATTCTGGTGGTGTCAGCTTAACAATGCTTCCATCATTCTGGTGGATTCAGCTTATATTGTTTCCATCATTCTGGTGGTGTCAGGTAAACAATGTTTCCATCATTCTGGTGTGTCAGCTTAATAATGTTTCCATCATTCTGGTGCGTCAGGTTATACTGTTTCAATCATTCTGGTGGTGTCAGCTTAACAATGTTTCCATCATTCTGGTGTGGTGTCAGCTTATAATGTTTCCATCATTCTGGTGGTGTCAGCTTAACACTGTTTCCATCATTCTGGTGGTGTCAGCTTAAACAACGTTTCCATCATTCTGGTGGTATCAGCTTAAAATGTTTCCATTATTCTGGTGGCTGTCAGCTTAACAATGTTGCCATCATTCTGGTGGTGTCAGCTTATTACTGTTTCCATCATTCTGGTGGTGTCAACTTAACAATGTTTCCATCATTCTGGTGGTGTCAGCTAAACAATGTTTCAGTCATTCTGGTGGTGTCAGCTTATTAATGTTTTCCATCATTCTGGTGGCGTCAGCTTAATAATGTTTCCATTATTCTGGTGGCGTCAGCTAAACAATGTTGCCATCATTCTGGTGTGTCAGCTTATTACTGTTTCCTTCATTCTGGTGGTGTCAGCTTAACAATGTTTCCATCATTCTGGTGGTGTCAGCTTAACAATGCTTCCGTCATTCTTGTGGTGTCAGCTTAACAATGTTTCCATCATTCTGGTGTGTCAGCTTAACAATGTTTCCATCATTCTGGTGGTGTCAGCTTAACAATGTTTCATCATTCTGGTGGTGTCAGCTTAACAATGTTTCAATCATTCTGGTGGTGTCAGCTTAACAATGTTTCATCATTCTGGTGGTGTCAGCTTAACAATGTTTCATCATTCTGGTGGCTGTCAGCTTAACAATGTTTCCATCATTCTGGTGGTGTCAGCTTAACAATGTTTCAATCATTCTGGTGCTGTCAGCTTAACAATGTTTCAATCATTCTGGCGGTGTCAGCTTAACAATGTTTCAATCATTCTGGTGCTGTCAGCTTAACAATGTTTCCATCATTCTGGTGGTGTCAGCTTAACAATGTTTCAATCATTCTGGTGGTGTCAGCTTAACAATGTTTCAATCATTCTGGTGGTGTCAGCTTAACAATGTTTCAATCATTCTGGTGGTGTCAGCTTAACAATGTTTCAATCATTCTGGTGCTGTCAGCTTAACAATGTTTCAATCATTCTGGTGCTGTCAGCTTAACAATGTTTCAATCATTCTGGTGGTGTCAGCTTAACAATGTTTCGTCATTCTGGTGGTGTCAGCTTATGTATATTGTGTCGCCAATTCTCTTCTGGTGGTAACAGCTTAACAATGTTTCTGTCATTCTGGTGGTTGTCAGCTTAACAATGTTTCAATCATTCTGGTGGTGTCAGCTTAACAATGTTTCTGTCATTCTGGTGGTGTCAGCTTAACAATGTTTCTGTCATTCTGGTGGTAACAGCTTAACAATGTTTCTGTCATTCTGGTGGTTTCAGCTTAACAATGTTTCTGTCATTCTGGTGGTAACAGCTTAACAATGTTTCTGTCATTCTGGTGGTTTCAGCTTAATAATGTTTCCATCATTCTGGTGGCTGCGTCATCGTGCTTCAACAATGTTTCCATCATTCTGGTGCTGTCAGCTTAACAATGTTTCCATCATTCTGGTGCTGTCAGCTTAACATCATGTTTCTCATCATTCTGGTGCTGTCAGCTTAACAATGTTTCCATCATTCTGGTGCTGTCAGCTTAACAATGTTTCCATCATTCTGGTGGCGTCAGCTTAACGTTTTATAGATCTCTCTTACCATCCTCCTCTTCCTTCCCATTTCAAGACCTTGCCAGCGCATAGTTTTTTATTTTTGTTTGTTTGATTGTTTGTTTGTTTTTTTGCGCAGGCTCAGGGAGTCTGCTAAATAATGATCTAGCAGATTAGGAGGATGGAAGGTCATATGGGACTGTCGGCGTGCGATGAATTCCTGTTGAACAAAGCTGCAAACGCCCATGAAGATATTGATCGCGATCTGTGTGTACTCCTTTGTCTTTCGGTGACAGCTGGCAGAGTGGCAAACAGATAGACATACAACAGGCCGGCCAGCCACAAGTGCAACAGACAGCCACACAGACAAAACCGACAGAGAGAGGGGGAGGAGGGAGGGAGGGAGGGAGAGAAAGAGGGAGGGACGGTAAGGAAGGAGAGAGTGAGACACAGATAGATAAACAGACCAACAGAACAATAAACAGACAATAGATAGGAGACACACAAAATTAAACAGAGATAGACAGACACAAAATAAACGAGAGAGATAAGACAGACACAAAAATAAACAGAGAGAGATAAACAGACACAAAAATAAACAGAGAGATAAGACACCAAAATATAGATGACAGCAAGATCAAAATGACACAGACAAAATAATGTAGACAGACCACAGACATAACAGCACAAAGCACACACACCACAAAAAGACAGGACCACTACGACACCAGACAAACAAAACTACAACAGCCGCACAGCAATGCAACAACAGCCACCAGCACTAAACAGAAACTGGGGAGAGAGAGACACTACAGGAGCGGAGCTAAAAGTGAAGGTCAGCAGAGTCGTAGCAGCCGAAAATAACAGAGCATGCAGACCACAAACTAAGCAACGTCACAAACACACAGAGAATGCTGACCAGACACATATGAATGTACAGCAAACACGTCACAGTAACGACATTACATTCAGCAACCAATCACATTTTTTCCAAGACTACATGACACACACAAAACAGCACACACGCCAATCCAAGGGAGGAGACAAAAAACAATTCACAAATAAAACAACATATACAAAGATCAAAATTGACGCAGGTACTAATACGAATGGTTTGGAGAGTTTGCAGTGATTCGGAGCAAGAATGGTCTGCAGATCTGTGCTGTGCCGCGTAGAACGACATGCAGATGCTGCCTGCACGCTTCACAGACCAAGTCGGTGAATGCTGACAACCTCAATGACGGCTGATAAATTTTCACATCAACTGTTTTAGCGTTTACATGATCGGAACAAAATACATGCACACTAGCGCTGCAGATGCCATGTGATGGGGAGGGGGGGGGGGAGAGGGAGAAAAAAAATTAAAAAATTAAAAAATATTATACTAAAAAGATCAAAATTGAGCATGGTATAAGTCATGAGTTTTCAGTTTCAATTTCTCAAGATGGCGCCTTCTGTGAGCGGGAATGATTTCCGTACACGCCAACGCCGTAGATGCCATGCGACGGATAAAGATTCAAAAATTTATCGTGTATAAAGACTGAAAAATCATCGTGGATACAGATTCAAAACTATCATGGATAACGATTCAAAATTAGCATGGATAAAGATTCAAAATTGTCGTGAATAAAGATTCAAAATTGTCGTGAATAAAGATTCAAAAATATCATGGATAAAATTCAATATTATCATGGATAAGGATTCAAAACATATTATGGATAAAGATTCAAATTATCATCTACAAAGATTCAAAACTATCATGGGTAAAGATTCAAAATTATCGTGGATAACGATTCAAGGCATAAGCGTTCACACAAAACCTACAACCACACAGTTTTAAGAACCTCACCTACAAAAATGAATCAGAATGCGAATTGGATATAACAACACAAGAGGAGACAACACAAGACAAGGCAAGAAAAAACAAGACAAGAGAAAGACAAAACAGGCGCAATTTTTTTTTTCAGATAACTAACCTTTGTCAAACGTAAGATTAGACATAATAACATGTAAGGTCATACGAAAATGACGTACTATGACGTAATACATGAAAACGACGTAATAATAAAGCAATGTGATATAAACAGAACGCAGCCATAAAAGTAACAAGAAATCTGAATCAAAGCGACTGCCAGTGTTCAAACGAGTAGGAACTAGAAATCATCATCATCATCATCAGATGCCCTGCCGCATGGCGTTGGCGACCATGGACTTCCAAGCATCTCTATCTCTCGTTGCCCCTAGCATCTCCCCCACCCTCCTCATCCCCAGCCACTCTGCAAGTCCGTCCAGCATTCTCTCCCTGGGTCTACCTGGTGCTCTCTTTCCCTCCAGCTTTCCCGTTGTGGCCAGGTGCTCCAAATCCCCCTTCCTCATAAAATGGCCTATAAATGTTGCCTGTCTTTTCCTAATCTTCCTTAGGAGTGATCTACTTGTGTCTGCCTCCATCAAGACTGTCTCGTTTGTTTTCTTTGCTGTCCATGGAACTCTCAACATTCTTCTGAGAAATAACTAAAAATAACATAGAAATTAATCAGAACGCGTATTTGATACAGCAAGACAAGACAAGACAGATAAGACAAGACAAGACAAGACAAGGAAACAGAAATAACATAAAAATGACTCAGAAAGAGTATTTGATATAACAAGACAAGACAGACAGGACAGGACAGAACAGGACAGGATAAGACAGGATAAGACAGGATAAGACAGGATAAGACAAGATAAGATAAGATGAGATGAGATGAGATGAGATGAGATGAGATGAGATGAGATGAGATGATGAATGAGATGAGATAAGATAAGATAAGACGAGACGAGCGCAAATTTTCAGCCAGTTGGCCTTTCAAGCGTTAACAAGACAAAGAATAAACGCACTACAATACTTAATAGAAAACAAATATCAAAAAAAAAGTTTGTTTGGGTTTTGTTTGTTTGATTGTTTGTTTGTTTGTTTGTTTGTTTGTTTGTTTGTTTGTTTGTTTTGATTTCATCTAGATACATTCATTCATGACTTATAATCATTTTATATACACATGTATGTTTTCTTCCTATGGGGGGGTCCCATTCACTTAGTCAGTTAGACTTACAGTGCCATCCTGATATTGCGGGGGTCAGGGTTTCGATTCTTCTGTGGGTCAAAGGCAACATCAAAACATGCCTTACAGTACAGTAGAGTACGCCTGGCGTATATTGTTTACAAGTCGCTTGCTTCTTGGTTGCTTGGTTGCTTGGTTGCTTGCTTGCTTGCTTGCTTGCTTGAATGCTTGCTTGCATGATTGCTTGATTGATTGATTGCTTGCTTTCATGCTTGCCTGCCTGCCTGCCTGCCTGCCTATTTGCTCGCTTGCTTGCTTGCTTGCCTGATTGTTTGCTTGCTTGCTTGTTTACTTGCGTGCTTGCTTACTTGGTTGATTGATTGATTGATTAATTGATTGATTGATTGATTGGTTGATTGATTGATTGATTGATTTATTGATTGATTGAATTTTTCCCTCTTCCAAAGAAAGAATTCTTTTTCTCTAGTTTTTTAAAACATTCATTTAAACAATAACAGACAAGCATCTGCAAAACAGCTGCAACATTTTAATCTCAAAATTGTAAAGATAAACCATGAAGAATTTACCACTACTTGATATATTTTTTCGTCAGTCAGTCAGTCAGTCAGCCAGTCAGTCAGCCAGTCAGTCAGCCAGTCAGTCAGTCAATCAATCTGTTGGTTGGTTGGTTGGTTGGTTGGTTGGTCGGTCGGTGGTCGGTCGGTCGGTCGGTCGGTCGGTTGGTTGGTTGGTTGGTTGGTTGGTTGGATGATGGTTGGTTGGTTGGTTGGTTGGTTGGTTGGTTGGTTGGTTGGTTGGTTGGTTGGTTGGTTGGTTGGTTGGTTGGTTGGTTGGTTGGTTGGTTGATTGGTTGGTCGGTGGTTGTTGCTTGGTTGCTTGGTCGATTGGTTGTTGTTGGTTGCTTGGTGATTGGTTGCTTGGTTGGTTGGTGGTGCTTGGTTGGTTGGCTTGTTGGTTGCTTAGTTGGGTGGTAGGTAGGTATTGGTTTGGCTGCTTGGTTGGTTGCTTGGTTGGTGTTCTGTTGTTGGCTTGGTTGTTGTGGTGGTTGGTTGGTTGGTTGGTTGCTTGGTTGGTTGGTTGCTTGCTTGCTTGCTTGCTTGGATCGTTGGTGGTTGGTTGGTTGGTTGGTCGGTTGGTTGGTTGGTTGGTTGGTTGAGTAGTTAGCCAGTTAGCTAGTTATAGTCAGCTAGCAAGCTAGCTGGTTAGCTGGTTAGTTGGTTAGCTGGTTACCTAGTTACATGATTAGTCAAATAATCAGTCATTTAGTTAGTTAATTATCTAATTGATCTTCGTTTGTTTGTTTGTTTATTTGTTTGTTTGTTTGTTTATTTATTTGTTTGTTTGTTTGTTTGTCTGTCTGTCTGTTTGTTTTGGTAGGTTTTTTTCCCATAACAGATTTCGAGGGTCATCCTGCACAGTGGTATATCATAAAAGGAACAAAGAAGACCAGTTCATCATTCAAGCCGAACATCTTCAGTTTACTCTCAAAGGTCAGACAGCTCTTATGTGAGAATCCGTCGTCGCAGTAGACACCGTCATCTCTCTCTGTCTCTCTGTCTTCTCTCTGTCTCTCTGTCTCTCTCACTCTCTCTCTTTCCTCTTCCCCCATATCTTTCTCTCTCTCTCTCTTCTCCCATCTCTCTCTCTCTCCCTCTCTCTCTTCCCCATTCTCTCTCTCCTCTCTCTCTCTCTCTCTTCCCCCATCTCTATCTCTCCATCCTCCCCATCTCTCTCTCTATCTTCCCCTCTCTCTCTCTCTCCCTGTCTCTCTCTCTCCCTCTCTCTCTCTCTTTTCTTCCCCATCTCCCTCCCCCCCCTCTCTCTCTCTTCCCCATCTTTCTGTCTCTCTTTTCACCCATCTCTCTATCTATCTATCTATCTATCTATCTATCTCTCTGTCTTCCTCCATCTCTCTCTCCCTCTTCCCCATCTCTCTCTCTCTCTCTCTCTTTCTCTGTCTGTCTGTCTCTGTCTCTCTCTCTCTCTCTCTCTCTCTCTCTTTCTCTTTGTCTCTCTCTGTCTCTCTGTGTTAGTCACTTTAACCCATGAAACTGGATTTTGTTCAACATTTTTTATTCCACAATTTATTTCTTGTCAGTTTATGTTTGCTTTCTTCTCACTTGCTTGCTTCCTTTTTTCTTCCTTTCTTTCTTTCTTTCTTTTTCCTTCTTTGTATCTTTCTGTCTTTCTTCTGTATTTCTTTCTGTCTTTCTTTCTTTTCACGTACACTCGTTCTGTTCTGCTCACGGAACATGTACTGTCATTCGTCATCTTATCCGAAAGACTAACACTATGAGCCCACCTCAGCTTCCAATGGAGATGAGGAGCGATCATCGTCATCATCATCAAGTGCCCCGCCAAATGGCGTTGGTGGTCATGGCCCTCCATGTGCATCTATCCCTTTTTCAACACAATCAGATCCATGTCGTTCAAAACCTGCAAACTGGATCCTCTTCCAGGTTCTCTCTACTCCGACTGTCTCCCTACTCTCCTCCCATTCATCACTGACATCATCAACACTTCTTTTCAAACTGGAACTGTCCCAGATTCTTTCAAGTCTGCTATTGTTCACCCTCTCCTCAAGAAACACAATTTAGACCCAAATGAACTGAAAAATTACCGGCCTATCTCTAATCTCTCTTTCTTGTCAAAACTCCTTGAAAAAGTCGTCCTCAACCAGCTGAACTCTCACCTGTCTGCCAACAATCTCCTCAATCCTTTCCAATCAGACTACCGCCAGTGCCATAGCACTGAAACTGCCTACTACACATTCTCAACAATCTCCTCCTTGCAAAGTCTCTCTCCTCACACTCCTTGATCTGTCTGCAGCCTTTGATACCATTGACCATGGTATTCTCTTTTCTAGACTTCATCATACTTTTGGCATCTCTGACATTGCTCTCTCCTGGTTCACTTCATATCTATCAAACAGAAAACAAACTGTTCTCATCAATGGCACTTACTCTCAACCTGCATACCTGACCTGTGGTGTTCCACAAGGATCTGTCCTTGGCCCTGTTCTTTTCACTCTTTATACCTCTCCCCTGTCCACCATCATCAACTCCCACTCTATAAAACACCAATTCTATGCTGATGACACCCAACTTCAAGACAGTGACTCACCTGATAATATACAGCGCCTGTTGACTCGCGCCACTGAGTGTTACTCGGACATTAAGAACTGGATGACGTTCAACAAACTTCAGCTTAATGACGACAAGACAGAAGCTATCCTCATTGGCACCCGTCAGAAACTTTCTCAGCTGCCTCCTCTTTCTCTCCCATTATGTAACACATCAGTCCCAATTTCTGATTCAGCTAAAAACCTTGGTGTCTGCATTGACTCTACCCTCTCCATGAACAACTTTGTTTCTCAAACTGCCAGATCTTGCTACTATCATCTCCATCGTATAAGCCTGATCAGGAAGTATCTCTCTGTCGAAACAACTGCAAAACTCGTTCTCTCCTTCATAATGTCTCGCATTGACTATTGCAATTCACTCCTGTCTGGTCTTCCTGCCTCCACCATTCACATCCTACAGCGCATTCAAAACAATGCTGTACGCTTTGTACTCAAAAAGAAAAAAGCTGACCACATATCTCCTCTCCTGGCACAACTTCACTGGCTCCCTGTATCAAAGCGCATACAGTACAAACTAGACAC
>CM060311.1:26427087-26429587 GCA_030674185.1 Monoplex corrugatus | reverse complement strand
ATTACAACAACAAAACGAGACAAATATGTAAATCCTGATGCGGTCGCCATCTTTCAAGTCTAAGCTAGAACCACTCGAGACTGATACGTTTTGCTAACGTAGACGCTAGTTTTGCTAGCGGCAAGAGGATCGTAAGAAACTCGCTCGCTTGATTGGTTGGTTCGTTTTAGCTTTCTAGCTAGCTTTGTCTCACTTTGCTACGCCTTAGAAACTCGCCTCTGGTGCTACCTAACATGTCACCCCGACTGGTTTCACTTCTTGACCCGCGATAACGCTCTGGATCAGATCCCTTTAACCCTTTGACTCCCGCTCCCTGTCCAGCAGCATCCTGCATTGTCAACCACGATAGCAAGCAGGAACCAGAAAAAAAACGAAAGAAGAATTAGAACGCGTATTTATTAATACAAGACAAGACAGGTGCAAATTTTCGGCCAACTAGCCTTTGTCAAGCGTAATATCACAAACAAACAAACACCAGATACAAAAATTAGGAGAAAAAGAAAAAAGACTGAAACATCCCTGCTGCTCCATCCAGAGTGAGTTTATTCCTTTTCTCACACTGGATGGAGCAGCATGCAGGGACGTTTTCAGTCTTTTTTCCTAATTTTTGTAACTAGTGTTTGTTTGTTTGTTTGTTTGTTTGTTTGTTTGTTTGTTTGTTTGTTTGTTTGTTTGTGATCTTACGCTTGACAAAGATCAGTTGACCGAAAATTTGAGCATGTCTTTTTGTATTAAATACGTGTTCTTGTGTGTGTGTGTGTGTGTGTGTGTGTGTGTGTGTGTGTGTGTGTGTGTGTGTGTGTGTGTGTGTGTGTGTGTGTGTGTGTGTGTGTGTGTGTTGTGTGTGTGTGTGTGTGTGTGTGTGTGTGTGTGTGTGTGTGTGTGTTGTGTGGTGTTTGTTTGTTTGTTTGTTTGTTTGTTTGTTTGTTTGTTTGTTTTTCGTTCTTGTTTGCTTGAACGCGGGCAGTCAACTTGTTTTGAATCACGATAGCAAAGAAAAAACTTAGCCCTTTGACTCCCTCACCCTATCCACTAGATCCTGCAGGAAGTGGATGGATAGGATGAGGGACGCAAAGGGTTAAGTTTTTGCAGTTGGTGGATAGGGTGCTGGAGTCAAAGGATTAATTGACCTCTTCTAAAATCCCGATCGTCATCTGTTGATGTCAGCGAGGCACGTTCATCCAAGCCCCAGAAACAAACGGCAGGAAAAAATGCACGTGACCTGGACTTCCGCCAAACTTCCGGGCGCGGGTTGTGCTCTAACAAAGGCGGTGTGATTACCTCCCCTCCTCGCATCTCGCGAACAAGGGCACGTCGATCGCTACATGAACTTTTTGGTCAGCGATCGAGAGCTACACTGGTCAGGTTAGATGCCGTTTTTGATTTGATTTGATGTATATGAATATGCATTCTGCCCACAGTCACCTACGGTTGAGAAACTCGGAATCTAACGATCAAAAAAAAAAGACAAAAAAACTCACTTTGAAACTATGAGCCATGCAGCAAGCACAATGAAAGAATCATGCTTGGCACCACCTGGAAAGATCGCAAAACGGCTCAGTAGATCAGAGAAAGAACAAAAGTGCGAGACATCCCGGAAACCATCCACGAACTGAAATGGAGCTGGGCAGGACATTTCACCCGGAGAATGGACAATCGTTGGACAGCAAAAACCACGTTCTGGATACCAAGAAACGGCACTGCCAATAGAGGAAGACAGAAAACTAGACGGAGAGACGACCTAGATGGCTTTGACAAGAACTAGAGAGGAAAAGCGCCGGAACGAAGTGAATGGAAGCAGCAGGGGAAGGCCTACGTCCAACAACGGACCTTCGATGGCTGACAGATTATGGGAAGTTAAACAAATGTTCTGCAGTAATCTAAAAGCACTTGTGATTATACGCGAAAAGAACTAACGAATGACGGAGCGAACAAACATTCTACTGTAGAGGGTAGAGTGATTAGTTTGTTTGTTATTTGGTTATTTGGTTAGTTGGTTAGTTGGCTAGTCGGTAGGTCTTTTTTTTTTTTTGGTCGGTCGGTTAGTTAGTTAGTTAGTTAGTTAGTTAGTTAGTTAGTTAGTTAGTTAGTTAGTTAGTTAGATGTTAGATAGATGTTAGTTACTTATTAGTTGTTAGTTGTTAGTAAGTGAGTGAGTGAGTGAGTGAGCGAGTTAGTTAGTTAGTTAGTTAGTGAGTGATGAGTGAGTGAGTTAGTAAGTTAGTTAGTTAGTTAGTTTGTTAGTTAGTTAATTAGTTAGTTAGTTAGTTAGTTGATTGTTAGGTTACTTGTTAGTTAGTTAGTTAGTTAGTTAGTTAGGGTTTGTTAGTTAGTTATTAGTTAGTTAGTTAGTTAGTTAGTTAGTTGTTAGTGTTATTAGTAGTTATAGTAGATTTTAGGTTGTTATTGTTAGTAGTTAGTTAGTTAGTTAGTTAGAGTGAGTAGTAGTTAGTTAGTTAGTTAGTTAGTTAGTTAGTTACTTGTTAGTTAGTTAGTTAGG
>CM060311.1:26399587-26412087 GCA_030674185.1 Monoplex corrugatus | reverse complement strand
CGAGTGGGATTCTCATCCAGGTAATCTCATGCAATTCAGTTTCAGTTTGTTTCACAAGATGACGTCTCCGCGCTCGGAATGAATTCCATATGCACTAACATCAGAGGTGCCATTCGATGGAGAAGATCTAGAATGATCACAGCAGAAGCCTTAAGCCTGCACATAAACCCGTGAGCTGGCCAGGTCCTGAGGTCTTACCTAGATAGTTCCATAACTCTGGGGTCGTAGGGGAGTGAGGTGGCAGAGACCTCAACTTTTCCCCGGGCCAGCACCATTAGGGCGGCGCCCATCACCCTTTCCCTCGCTTCAAATTCATATTCACTTTTTTAACCAAGACTTCAGAAAGGCATGAAGACTACTTGGTCTTCAAAGGTTGGGACTTGGGAAATCAACCTATCTCTTCAATGTTTTATACCAAGGCAGCCGAGCAATACCCTGCTCTTCTCGATTTTCAACTGGATGGTCTTACAAACTGGTCTGGCTCTGAGACAGAGAGGTTACAGTCGTTAGTATTGGGAGGGAGAGGAGAGGAGGGGGCTCAATAGACAGTGTCTTCAATAAGCTGGATCAAAATCAACACTGTTGAACTCAAACGAAGTGACCTGGCAGAAGTGCGGAGTATCCTTAGGTGAGCGGCCTAACGGCGGGTTGACATCGCTGATTCCCTTAGGCTTCCTGACGCTGGGATCTTCGACTGAATGAACTTGGGGTTTGATGTGCTGTGTTGAACAGCCGGTAGAAGTGGCGCGGGATTAATGCCACAGAAACCACGCAAAAAAAATAAATAAGCGGGGACGGGGTGCAGGAATAAAAATAATAAATGCACGGTGGAGCGGGACACAGGGGGGGAGGGGGAAGGGGGGAGGGCAGAGAAGGGTCAGCATCTAGGTCTAACAAAAATGAAAAAAAAAAATCTGTATTATACAAATGGAAATATGTAGGTCTGTGCTGGCTTTTGTTAAGCAGCGACACAGTGACAGGTCCGGGAATGATGCACATGCGACGAGCGTTGTACTCTGGAAAGGGGGTCAGTATTTTCAAGGGTCATTAGGTCACTCGATCACTAAAGTGAGAGGTGGTCGAAAGGATAGAGTGACAGGCGAGGTATGGAGAGAGGAAACACACACGCGCGCAAGCACACGCGGGCGCGCGCGCGCGCGCACAAACACACACACACACACACACACACCAACTGTCATACACACATACGCACACACACACACATATATACACACACACATACACACATACGCACACACACACACACACAGAGATACACACACACACACAGACACACACACACACACTGTCACAAACACACACAAACACACACTGTCAAACACACATACACACATACGCACGCACACACACACACACACACACACACACACACACACACACACACACACACACACACACACACACACACGCAAACGCAAGTTCACACATATATACACACCCAGAGAAAAAAAAAGAGACACATACATGTACATGTACGCGCGCGGACAAACACACACACGCACACATATGTACACAAGCACACACACACATACATGTTCGTGAAGGACTGAACTACTGTGAAAGAACATCTCCAGTACCAACATTGTCCTCATCTATTACTTCGTGTGCAATCATTGTAAAATTTTCATCATCATTAGTTCTGAATTTGGCCTCTGTTTATCTACCAAGAGGTCCCGATTCTGTGAATACTGAGTGGCTGAAACATTTTCATGATCAACGTGACAAGTGGATAGTTGGTGGTGATTTTAATGCACATGCCCCATTTTGGGACAAGAACTGTAAAAATATAACTAGCAACAGGTTGATTGAAAATATTGTAGATTCCAATTTATACTTACTTAACAACAGACACGTTACCCGTATCCCTGATATACCAACCCATAGACCCACAGCTATCGACTTCACATTAATCTCGCCATCGCTAGCACCAAATGCCACATGGCAAACAGAGGATGACTTGTTGGGATCAGATCACATCCCCATACTTCTTACCCTTAACTTTATCACTGAAATAGACGCAATGCCACAAGATAGTCTACCCAATTTTAACTAGAAATACGCAGACTGGACCAGTTTTAAAGCTATCCTACAAAATACAAGAACAGATCTATCTGAAACAATTACCTTAAACGATACGTACGCAGATTTCTGCGATTCACTCTTAAGGGCTGCAAAAATGTTAATTCCAGTACTTAAAGCGTCAAAAACAGGAAAACATCATGGAAACGTCTGGTGGAATAAAGATTGTGAAAAGGCAGTCAACGAAAAGAAAGAAAAATACAAACAATATTTAGCAAATAGGTCACCTGAAAATCATACGGCGATGAAAAGTGCCGACATATACTGTAACAGTCATAGAACAAGCTAAAGAACAATATTGGACATCTTTTTGTACATATGAAGTAAGTGACCATAAAGATATGCAAAAGATTTGGGAAAAACTCAAAACAATGAAAAATGGGATCAAATTGCCATCAATTTCAGTAAAGCTAGAAAACAACCCTTTACCTAGCTCACAGGATAAAGCAGACGTTTTTGCAGACATGTTTGCTGAGGTCTGTCGAGTAGAAGGACTTCCTGCCTCTTGTAGAAATTATAGGGTACAGGAAGAAAGACCGACGCATATAAGGATCCTGTCCCAGATAATATGCACTTCATAAATGCACCTATCACGCTCCAAGAATTAAAAGATGCCACTAAATCAATTCCAAATAAAAAGACATCAGTAGGATTCGATGCAATTTCCAACAAGATGTTGAAAAATATACCGGAAAATGTTTTAATCTTGCTATACAATATGTTAAAAGAAATGCTGGAACAGCGGCAAATTGACCAACTATTGGAAACAATCAATAGTGGTTCCTGTACTAAAACTAGGTAAATGTAATACTGACTTGAAAAACTATAGGCCAATATTGCAATAACATCGCACGTATGTAAACTAATGGAGAAAATAATTTTAAAGAGATTGCGCACTACTGTGAAAAAAATAAAATATTACCCGTGAATCAGGCAGGATTTCGAAAAGGCAGGTCACCAGTGGAACTCTTAACAAAACTAACCACAAATATCAACAATTTGCCAGACGTCAATATGTTTTAGCTACATTTTTTTATATCATTAAAGGATGGCACTCCCAATTATTACTTAAATTAAAAAGTATTGGCCTGACAGGTCATACTTTTGATTATGTCAAAGGTTTCTTAGAAAACCGAATATTTCAAGCGGGAATTGAAGATGTGTATTCCACAAAACGACTTCTTCAAATGCGTATCCCTCAGGGATCTGTTGTTGCTCCCCTTCTCTTCATGATACTATTGCATGACTTACCCAGTAAAATTTCTAAACATGTAGTTTTAGCTCAATATGCAGACGATTTATGCATGTGGATGCAGGTAAATGTGAAAAGAAAAAACTCCTTTGCGCTGTCTTAATTATACACGTAAATGTTATCAATTAGAGCTTGATAAAATTGCACAATATATGGTAGAAAATGGACTGTATCTATCCATGGAAAAAACTCAGATGGTTTTGTTTAACAGTGGCGCTAACCCAGCAAATATTCCAACATTCAAACTGGGAGATTCTCTTCTTCAGTATAACGAGTCAATTAAATTCTTAGGAGTTTTCCTTACAGCGAAAGTATCTTGGAATCAGCATATTGAATACTTATTAACAAAAGCTCAAATAATTTTAAATTTCTTGAAAATAGTTCGCAAACAGACATGGGGACAAGATACATCAACACATGTTCATATTTGTAAATCATTTATTAGATCTAAATTAACCTATACCCAAGAAATCTTCTTCAGTGCACCAAAACACTTACTAACAAAACTGCAGAGCTTAGATTGTAAAGGTTTCAAACTTGCGCTGGGCCTTCCAATGCATGCTTCTTGTCTTCGCACATACAATGCAATCAAATTGTTGCCGCTTCATGAGCAAAGGAAAGTGGCTTCTACTAAATTTCTGTTAAGAAACACCACCATAGAAAACAGCATTGAAACGGAGACAAAAGTAAGATCAGAAACCGACTTTCCGAAAAGAGCTAAATCAATATCCTCACAGGTCACACTTGCAACATATAGGCCTACATCTGATGTTATGAAAGGCTCTGGAATTGATCTAGAAGCAGATCCTGTAAATTTAAGACCTTCCTTTTCACCAGTACCCAGTTGGGAACTTCAAAGAGCAAGATTCGACATACACCACGCTAACTTAAAAAAAGAAGATAATATCACCTTACTGGCAAATCAAGTTAAATGTCATATAGAAGATTTTTATTCCGATCACTTGAAAGTTTACACTGATGGATCAATAATTGAAAGACAAGCAGGCTCAGCGTTTTTAATACCTGCTCTCAAAATTGAGAAATCTGTCTATATAGGACTTAATAAATCTGTCTTTACCGCTGAATTCTTTGCAATCTTAATGGCTTTGAATTATATGACAGATCTTCCCAGGACAGTTCTCCAGATACTTTTTTGCGTTGATTCAAAATCTGTACTTCAAGCTCTTGAATTATCAAAATTACAAACAAGATCTGAAATGATACTGGAAATTACTCACTTGGTTCATAGTTTATCCGTAAGAGGCATTGATATTACTTTCTGCTGGATACCATCTCATAGTTCTTTTCATTACAATGATATGATTGATAGGGCTGCCAAACTGTGGGCAAAGAGCTCACCAGATTCAAATAATATACAGCTTTCCCTCTCCTTGCATGAGTGTTACACCTTAGTGGACACCTACCTATGGAAGCAGTTTCAAAATAAACAGAAAAAGTATGAAAAATGTTACATGAACTTTGAAATTAGCAAAACACCGAAGCAGTTTCCTGCCAGCAGAAGTATACAATCCCTTATGTATAGGTGGAAACTTAATGCATTCAAAACAAAATACACTAGGAATATAGTGTGTCTGTGTGTAAAGAAGATAACACATAGTCATATTCTTTCATGCCTTCAGGTAAAACGAATTCCTATTCCTACACTATCTACGAAGACAGTTTTCGACATATTTGCCTCGCCATCCTTAACATATGAATTTTTGTTAGCCTGTCAAAAAGTCCTATAGCGAATTATCTGTAACACGCCATTATTTCACATGTTCAATGTTATGGTTAGCCAATTTTACTGCTTCAGTTGTTAATTGTGATAACGTCATTTGTGAATTTTTCCTTCTCGTCTTCGGCACAGTTGTTTTCTGGTTCATTTCTTTTTCCTGAAAATTAACCATTTCCAAATATCCTCTTCACTCCTCATGTATCCCCAATTCTTTTTTTCTAATTGTCTAAATTCATTTTAGTGAATAGACATTAAATCAAAGACCACCACACACGCATACACACACACGCATGCATACACACACACACACACACACACACACACACACACACACACACACACACACACACACACACACACACACACAACATACACACACGAACACGCGAGCACATACATACTGGCACACTCCACATACATACTCACATACAAACTTACACACGCACACACACGCATACACACACACACACACACACACACACATACACACACACACACACATACACACATACACACATACACACATACACATATATCTATATCTACACACACACACATGCACGCTCACACACATACACACATACACACACACATACACACACACACGCATGCACACATACACACACACATACGCATAAACTGACCCTTCTGTAGGTAAACAAAAATAAACGCTACAGAAAAAAAGAACAATGGTGGTACGCTATGTGAACGTACTTTCCCCTTGGGAAAATGGCTCACACTTTAAGCAGGGGAAAAGTCAGTGAGAACAAACAAACAAACGAAGGAACAAACAAATATGGCTCACGCTTTAAACAGGGAAAAAAAAATCAGTCAGAACAAATAAACAAACAAACAAACAGATTGTTATGAAGAGTCAATTAATTGTTGTATGTTATTATTTGACACTGTTAATTCATTGTTCTGAATTATTAATTGCACTTGTTCCCATTCTTACATTCAAACTTCTATTACCCTTCCCCATACTCATCCTCCACCCCACCTTTTTTTTCTTTCTTTTGTATGTGTGTTGTGTGTGTGTGTGGTGTGTGTGTGTGTGTGTGTGTGTGTGTGTGTGTGTGTGTGTGTGTGTGTGTGTGTGTGTGTGTGTGTGCGTGCGTGTGTGTCTAAAATCACTATTGTGAACAGACATTAAATAAAAGATTCATTCATTCATTCAAACAAACAAACGAACAAATACACTCCCGAATTCCATTTAGCCCACCCTTACCTGGCCCCGCCAAAGCAATGGGGAAGATGCAGGCCAGACAGGAAGTGCCTGACAGCAACATGGAGCCGCAGTGTATCCACTTCCGGCCCAGTCTATCGATGAGACTCCAGGAGATGAGGTATCCCACCAGCTCCACTACGTTGGACAAGAGGAAGTTGACTCTCACACTGCCCGCCATGTTGGACACGTTGAGACTCAGCCCGTAGTACGTCATGCTCACTGCCCCCCTGAAGTCATCACGTATTACGTGAAACTGACAGCTGACGTCATGTGTTTTTACGTCATACTCATTGCCGATCTGATGACATAATTTATTACGTTATTCTGGCAGTTGACGTCGTTTCTGGCGACCTGATGACATGATTTATTACTTTGTTCTGGCAGTTGACGTCATGTGTTACGTCATACTCATTGCCGATCTGATGACATCATGTGTCACATTATTCTGACTGTTGACGTCATGTGTTACGTCATAATCACTGCCTATATGATGACATCATGTGTCACATTATTCTGACTGTTGACGTCATGTATTATGTGATATTGATTGCTGATCTGATGCCATAATGAATTACCTTAAACTGACAATTGACGTGTAACGTCATGCTCACTGCCGATTTGTTCACGTCACATATTACTTTATTCTTGCAACTGACGTCATGTACTATGTCATGTTGACAACCCCCCTTATTGACATCACGTATGAAGTTTTGCTGACAATCATTTTTATCAAATATGTCATGATTACTGCTGCTGCCTATATCATCACACCATTCATGTTGCTGAACTAACGTCATCATATACTACGTCATGTTGACTTGTTAACTGATAACATTTACTACAAACCAACAAAAAAAATTGAAAATTCACTCAGAAGGTATCTTTGATATAATATAACAAGAACAAGACATGCTCAAATTTTCGGCCAACTGGCCTTTGTCAAGAATACAGAAAAGACAACAGCAAAAATCATACATAAACTTTTGGGGAGAAAACAGAAAAAAAAAATGGTTGAAACATCAGGGAAGTCTCCTGCCCCCCCCCCCCCCCCCCCCCCCCCCACCACCCCTCCTAAATTTTGTACATTTGTTCTTTGCTGTCTTTTTCGTACATTTGACAAATGGCCAGTTGACCGAAAATTTGCGCCTGTCTTACTCTATTTATAAGCTTTTCTGGTTCCTATTTCCTTGAACGCGGGTAATTACTTTATTTAAGATATTTAATACGTCATCCAAAACAACTGTGACTGCCCACGTTCAAGCAAACAAGAACCAGAAGAAGAAAAAAACACGCAAAAAGAATAAGAACGCGAATCTAATACAACAAGACAAGACAGGCGCAAATTTTGGCCAACTGGCCTTTGTCAGGCGTAAGATCCGAAAAAACAAACAAACACCAGATATAAAAATTAGGAGAAAAAGACTGAAACTTCCCTGCTGCTCAGTTCTTTTCTCATACTGGACGGAGCAGCAGGGAAGTTTCAGTCTTTTTCTCCTAGTTTTTGTATCTGGTGTTTGTTTGTTTGTTTGGACCGTTCTTCACCCCGCCTTAAAGACAGTCATATTCCGTCCTTAAGGAGCTAAGAAGATTATTTAGGAAAAAAAAAACACAAGTGTCATATTCCGTCTTTAAGGAACTAAGGAGATTATTTAGGAAAAAAATAACACAAGTGTCATATTCCGTCTTTAAGGAGCTAAGAAGATTATTTAGGAAAAACAAAACCACAAGTGTCATATTCCGTCTTTAAGGAGCTAAGGAGACTATTTAGGAAAAAAAACCACAAGTGTCATATTCCGTCTTTAAGGAGCTAAGAAGATTATATAGGAAAAAAAACCACAAGTGTCATATTCCGTCTTTAAGGAGCTAAGGAGACTATTTAGGAAAAAAAACACAAGTGTCATATTCCGTCTTTAAGGAGCTAAGGAGACTATTTAGGAAAAAAAACACAAGTGTCATATTCCGTCTTTAAGGAGCTAAGGAGACTATTTAGGAAAAAAAACACAAGTGTCATATTCTGTCTTTAAGGAGCTAAGGAGACTATTTAGGAAAAAAAACACAAGTGTCATGTTCCGTCTTTAAGGAGCTAAGGAGACTATTTAGGAAAAAAAACACAAGTGTCATATTCTGTCTTTAAGGAGCTAAGGAGACTATTTAGGAAAAAAAAACCACAAGTGTCATATTCTGTCTTTAAGGAGTTAAGGAGACTATTTAGGAAAAAAACCACAAGTGTCATATTCTGTCTTTAAGGAGCTAAGGAGACTATTTAGGAAAAAAAACCACAAGTGTCATATTCTGTCTTTAAGGAGCTAAGGAGACTATTTAGGAAAAAAACCACAAGTGTCATATTCTGTCTTTAAGGAGCTAAGGAGACTATTTAGGAAAAAAACCCACAAGTGTCATATTCTGTCTTTAAGGAGCTAAGGAGACTATTTAGGAAAAAAAACCACAAGTGTCATATTCTGTCTTTATGGAGCTAAGGAGACTATTTAGGAAAAAAAACCACAAGTGTCATATTCTGTCTTTAAGGAGCTAAGGAGACTATTTAGGAAAAAAACCACAAGTGTCATATTCTGTCTTTAAGGAGCTAAGGAGACTATTTAGGAAAAAAAACACAAGTGTCATATTCTGTCTTTAAGGAGCTAAGGAGACTATTTAGGAAAAAAACCACAAGTGTCATATTCCGTCTTTAAGGAGCTAAGGAGACTATTTAGGAAAAAAACCACAAGTGTCATATTCCGTCTTTAAGGAGCTAAGAAGATTATTTAGGAAAAAAAAACCACAAGTGTCATATTCCGTCTTTAAGGAGCTAAGGAGACTATTTAGGAAAAAAAACACAAGTGTCATATTCCGTCTTTAAGGAGCTAAGGAGACTATTTAGGAAAAAAAACACAAGTGTCATATTCCGTCTTTAAGGAGCTAAGGAGACTATTTAGGAAAAAAAACACAAGTGTCATATTCTGTCTTTAAGGAGCTAAGGAGACTATTTAGGAAAAAAAAACACAAGTGTCATATTCCGTCTTTAAGGAGCTAAGGAGACTATTTAGGAAAAAAAAACACAAGTGTCATATTCTGTCTTTAAGGAGCTAAGGAGACTATTTAGGAAAAAAACCACAAGTGTCATATTCTGTCTTTAAGGAGCTAAGAAGATTATTTAGGAAAAAAAAAACCACAAGTGTCATATTCCGTCTTTAAGGAGCTAAGGAGACTATTTAGGAAAAAAAACACAAGTGTCATATTCCGTCTTTAAGGAGCTAAGGAGACTATTTAGGAAAAAAAACACAAGTGTCATATTCTGTCTTTAAGGAGCTAAGGAGACTATTTAGGAAAAAAAACACAAGTGTCATATTCTCTCTTTAAGGAGCTAAGGAGACTATTTAGGAAAAAAAACACAAGTGTCATATTCCGTCTTTAAGGAGCTAAGGAGACTATTTAGGAAAAAAAACACAAGTGTCATATTCTGTCTTTAAGGAGCTAAGGAGACTATTTAGGAAAAAAAACCACAAGTGTCATATTCTGTCTTTAAGGAGTTAAGGAGACTATTTAGGAAAAAACCACAAGTGTCATATTCTGTCTTTAAGGAGCTAAGGAGACTATTTAGGAAAAAAAACCACAAGTGTCATATTCTGTCTTTAAGGAGCTAAGGAGACTATTTAGGAAAAAAACCACAAGTGTCATATTCTGTCTTTAAGGAGCTAAGGAGACTATTTAGGAAAAAAACCCACAAGTGTCATATTCTGTCTTTAAGGAGCTAAGGAGACTATTTAGGAAAAAAAAACCACAAGTGTCATATTCCGTCTTTAAGGAGCTAAGGAGACTATTTAGGAAAAAAAACCACAAGTGTCATATTCTGTCTTTAAGGAGCTAAGGAGACTATTTAGGAAAAAAAACCACAAGTGTCATATTCTGTCTTTAAGGAGCTAAGGAGACTATTTAGGAAAAAAAACACAAGTGTCATATTCTGTCTTTAAGGAGCTAAGGAGACTATTTAGGAAAAAAAACACAAGTGTCATATTCTGTCTTTAAGGAGCTAAGGAGACTATTTAGGAAAAAAAACACAAGTGTCATATTCTGTCTTTAAGGAGCTAAGGAGACTATTTAGGAAAAAAAAACACAAGTAAATGATCTGAAAGGCAGAAAAAAGAAAGGGTCTTGCGAGGAAGAAAGAGCATGACAGGGAAAGAGGAACCCCTACCTGCCTAAAAGCAAACTGGATAGCTCCTGTCCTTTCGAAAACAGGAGGTGGACCTTAAGTTCTGCATCCACAGTACCCCTATTGCGAGAATGGTGTGTGACAAAAATATGCATGTAAGATTTTTTTTTCAGTTCCTTATGGGTGGGTTTTTACCAAAATCTGGTCAAAGCCATGGACTGTTTAGAAGTAGCGAAATCACAAATGTGGAGGTAAGTTTCAATTTCAGTTTCAGTTTCAGTTTCAGTTTCAGTTTCAGTTTCTCAAGATGACGTCTCCGCGCTCGGAATGAATTCCATATGCACTATCGTCTCAGATGCCATGTGATGGAGAAAATCCAGAATGATCTCGGCACACGCCTTAAGCCTGCATATAATCCCAAGAGTTGGCCAGGTCCTGACGTCCTACCTTGATAGTTCCATAACCTTGAGATCGTAAGGGAGTGAGGTGACAGAGACCTCAACTTATCCCAGGGCCAGCGCCATTAGGGCGGCGCCCATCCCCTCTCCCTCGATTCAAATTCATGCTAATATTTACATTTTTATTTTTTTCTAATAAAGACTTCAGAAAGACAAGAAGGCTAATTGGTTTTCAAGAGGTGGGACTGGGAAATCAACCTATTTCTTCAATGTTTTATACCAAGGCAACCGGGTAATGCCCTCCTCTTCACGATTTTCAACTGCCGTGGGATCTTTAGCGTGCGCAGCCAGAAGGCACACGGGTCCGACTCTTTTTTCGTCCCCTTCCTAAGGACTAGACGTTCCCTGGAACCTCCAGTTTAGTTATTGGCAGGCGAACGTCTGAACCATTCTGCCACTCTTTGGAGGAAAAATGTCTCAAAGGACAGAGAAGTACTCAAATCATCTTTTTTTTTTTTTAGGAAGGGGATGTGAATGCATCTTTCTTAGGAACTTCCTATAAGATTTACATTATGTATCCAATGCTGTTACAGTCTTCTATTATCCTCGACTCGTGTCAAGTTGTATTTTCTTTTTAGCTGAAGCTTCTCCAAGGTCAGAGTGACATTGAGAAGTACACACAGTGACCTTGAGAAATACACAGTTTGGATTTTACTTCTCTTTTTTTTATTTAGCCCTGATATGGCTCTATGCAGTCGACTGGACTTTAAACAACAATAACAATAGTAATCTTTCTTTACTTAGCACTGATATGGCTCTATGCAGTCGACTGGACTTTAAACAACAATAACAATAGCAATCTTTCTTTACTTAGCACTGATACGGCTTTATGCAGTCGACTGGACTTTAAACAACAATAACAATAGCAATCTTTCTTACTTAGCACTGATACGGCTTTATGCAGTCGACTGGACTTTAAACAACAATAACAATAGCAATCTTTCTTTACTTAGCACTGATACGGCTTTATGCAGTCGACTGGACTTTAAACAACAATAACAATAGCAATCTTTCTTTACTTAGCACTGATATGGCTCTATGCAGTCGACTGGACTTTAAACAACAATAACAATAGCAATCTTTCTTTGCTTAGCACTGATACGGCTCTACGCAGTCGGTTGGGCTTTAAGCGGCAATAAGAATAAGAATCTTTCTTTAAAAAAAAGAAAGGAAGATTGTTAGAATTGTTTGACCATTTTCTTCCCTTATTTTCTTTTTCTGTACACTATATATCAAAAATGAACAATGATGGGTAGTAGTTGTTGTTGGTTTGTTTGTTTGTTTGTTTGTTTGTTTGTTTGTTTGTTTGTTTGTTTCTTTGTTTCTTTGTTTCTTTGTTTCTTGGTTTCTTTGTTTGTTTGTGTGGGGTTTTTTTTAGATTAATGTCTTACCAGTTAAAGGCGATGATGCACATCCTGGCTATAACATTAGGGTACTTCAAAAGCATCAGAGGTCCGTCGTGTTTTCCCTCCTCGTTGTCTCCTTTGTTGTCTTTGTCCACCTTCCTCTCCAACACTTTGTCCATCTCAATCTCAATGCTTATCTTTGTCTCGTTCCCTGCGTCTTCCTCGAGC
>CM060311.1:26377087-26387087 GCA_030674185.1 Monoplex corrugatus | reverse complement strand
GAGCGCAAAAGTACACTCTCTGAATGCAATGATCCTAAAAAATTAAAAAATTAAAATAAAAATGAAACACCAACAAATACGGAAAATAAACAATAAACAATAAACAAACAAACAAACCAATATGCAAGCGTCACAACGTGGTAAGTTATTAGGCCATACTGGCAGTCATTTTTCTGAAAACGTCAGATAAAACACAGAAAATCGTCTAGTACATGTCGCCTTTTAAAGGCATATTTGTGTCGTTTCTGTAGACGTAAAATGTTTTGCTCTTCTCACCATGAAATTCTTAGTTTTACCCCGTGATCTGAGTATGGGATGGACATTTTTTATGGGTAAAATCTCGCCTGTGTTTGTGTGTGTGTTAGCGTTAGTGTTAGTGTCTGTGTGTGTGTGTGTGTGTGTGTGTGTGTGTGTGTGTGTGTGTGTGTGTGTGTGTGTGTGTGTGTGTGTATGTTAGTGTGTGTGTGTTTGTTAGTGTGTGTGTGTATGTGTGTGTGTGTTCGTGTGTGTGCACTCGCGTATGTGTGTCTGTGTCTGCATGTATGTATGTCTGTTTGTCTGTCCGTCCGCCCGTTTGTTTATGTCTATCTGTGTCTGCGTGTGTCTGTGTGCTGTGTGTGTGTGTGAGCGTGCGCGCCCACGCGTGCGTGCGCGTGTGTACGCGTGTGAATGATAACTACTTTGTTATCTCTCATTGCAAAATAATAGAAGCTGACTCGCATACACGTATAAAGAGGTGGAAGTGATTGCTCTAAATATTCTATTGGTGCTAATGTTCGATTCTAAGAAGAATGTTGAGAGTTCCATGGACAGCAAAGAAAACAAACGAGACAGTCTTGATGGAGGCAGACACTAGAAGATCATTAACAAGGAAGATAGGGAAAAGACAAGCAACATTTATAGGCCAGTTTATGAGGAAAAGGGAGTTTGAGCACCTGGTCACAACAGGAAAGCTGGCAGGAAAGAGAACTTCAGGTAGACCCAGGGAGTTAATACTGGACGGATTGCAGGGTGGCTGAGGACAGAGAGGGTGGAGGATGTGCTTGCGGCGACAAGGGATAGATGCATACGGAGGGCCATGATAACCAACTTCATGCGGCAGGGCACTGATGATGATGATGATGATGATGATGGTGATGATGATGATGATGATGATGATGATGATGATGATGATGATGATGATGATGATGATGATGATGATGGTGATGATGATGATGATGGTAACGTTCCATAGAGCCCCTGCCCCAACCCCACCCCGCGATTCTCTCCCCCATTCCTCACCATTTCAAAGACCTTGTCAGGGTGTGTATAGGGTACCTTCTTGCGCAGCATCAAGAAATTTGCCGAATAATTCCTGGCAATTCTGGGTGGAGCGCATATGGATTTGTCCAATTTCCTTTTGAACAAACTCCAAACTGCGAAACTCTATCCTGACTTCACCAAATTAACGAGGATGGGAAAACACGCCCCGGGGGACTTTCAAATATGTACATGAAGCCTGGTGTCAGTCTATCTCCAGCCCCGGGAAATGGGGAACCTGACTTTTCTCCAAAGTTAGAGAGGTGACGTAGCAAGGAAGAGGAGATAACTCACAACATGCTGGTAATGAGGAAAGTTGCCTGTCTCTTCCACCTCACACCCACATCACCTCGGGGTTATGGAATGGCCTTGACCTGTTTACAACGATGTCTGTGTACTTGTATTTATTTTCTTCATTTGTTTCTGTCTTTATTCATGGTGTTTGTTAGGGTTTGTTGTTTTTTTGTTGTTTTTTCTTATCTAAAACAAGTGTGACCGCGGGCCTTCAAACAAACAGAAACCAGAAAGAGGGGGAAAAAACAAACACGAAAACAGACTCAGAACACGTCTTGTCTTGTCTTGTCTTGTCTTGTCTTGTCTTGTCTTGTCTTGTCTTGTCTTGTCTTGTTTTGTCTTGTCTTGTCTTGTTTTGTCTTGTTTTGTTATGTTTTGTCTTGTCTTGTCTTATCTTGTCTTGCTATATCAAATACGCGTTTTGGTTCTTTTTCATTTTTACTTGTTCGTAATTGTTTATCATCTATCTATCTATCTATCTGTGTATCTATCTATCTATCTATTCATCTATTCATCTATCTATCTATCTATGTATCTATTCTATCTGTCTGTCCATCTATTTTTATGTATTTATTTTTATGTATTTTATTATCGGTAAGGCAGCCAAACCTAGCCCGCCTCACACAAAGGTGTGGACAAATCCCAAGCTGACCACAAAGACAAAGATGCTGTATACAACGTCTGTGTCCTCAGCACCTTGCTGTATGCAGCGAGCGTGGACCACGCATGCTCATCAGGAGAAAAGGCTCATATACCTTCCACTTGAGAGCCTAGGGCGCATACTTGGCATTTCCTGGCAAGACAGTGACCAACACCGAAGTCCTAACCCGCGCTGGCCTCCCAACCATGCATACCATGCTGAACAGCGTCGCTGCGCTGGTTGGGCCACGTTCGCCGCATGGAAGATGTCGCATCCCAAAGACATCCTTTATGGTGAGCTTGCCACAGGGCAGAAACATTGGCCGCCCACAACTGAAATACAAAGACTTTGCAAGCGTGACATAAGGCGCTGAGATCAACACTGAGTCTGGAGGACCTCGCAGACGACCGCAACAGCTGAGAACTACTCTCAGAACAGCTGCGGATTGTGAGGACAAACTATCACTGCTGCAGCAAAGCGAGTTCGCAAAAAGGATGACAGCCAACAGACCACATCAGCATACACATGCGACCGCTGCGACAGAGACTGCCTCTCTCGCATTGGTCTCTACAGCCACAGGCGCGCTGCTTGGACCAAGCAACAGCCCATCTAGACATTAGAACGGATGTACTTTGTCCATGGCAGTCATGACCGAGGAGCCTACTACTACTATCATAGTGTTGTTTTTTATTGTGTTATGTTTGTTAATCTACCTATCTATCTAGCTATTAATTTATTTATTGTTTGTTTATTTATTTATTTATTTTTCAAAATGTATTGACCAAATGAATTTCACGCTGCTTTGCATGGAAAGAGCGCGTCGCTACAATGCAGTGCCATTCTGTTTCCTTCTGTTATCCTGTTTGTGCTTTTTTCTCTCCGTTTACCAATAAAATTGAAGTTCTTCACAGAGAGAATTTTGCCGAGGGACTTCTCCTTTGTTTGGCGTGGGATCGATAACGTGTGCAAACGCACGCAGCACAAGCAGTCACGACTTATTTTCTCATCCGATAGCCCAGGACAAATTGAAAAGACCTCACATGAACAGCAGGCAAGGTAATCTGCCAAGGTTCAAGATGAGAGAACACGATAGACGTGACAAACGCTGGACTTACTTCAGTCTGAATGTTTGGGTTTAGTCCAGCCCTGGGTTCTTGTTATTTTTGTTTAAGGCCCAGCCGACTGCGTAGAGCCAATATCAGGGCAAAAACCGTTTCATGAATATAATAGAAATAGACAGCAAAAACAAAGGGCTGGAGCTAAATAGCAAGAAGACTGATATATGCTAATCAGTAAAAATCAAGAAATCCCCTGATGCAAACAACAGCAAATGGCACAACTTCAAGACAAGTTGATAAGTTTAAATATCTGGAACGGTCATCTCACCATACGATAGACGCACATCAGAAATAGCCAGCAGAATCGGCCAAACCAAAACAGCATTCAAGAGAATGAAAAGCGTTCTCATCAACGAATGGCTATCAATTCACATCAGGAAAATAGTTCTTGAATGTTATATAGAACCGATACTGTTGTTCGGTGGTGAGGCGTCGACATCAACACGCAGTCAGAACAGAATTGAGGCAGCCGAGATGTGGTTTCTAAGAAGAATGTTAAGAGTTCCACGGATAGCAAAGAAAACAAACGAAATAGTCTTGAAGGAGGCAGACACAAGAAGATCATTTATAAAGAAGATTAGGAGAAGACAAACAACATTTATAGGACACATTATGAGAAAAGGAGAATTAGAACACCTGTCACAACCGAAAAACTGGAGGGAAAGAGAACACAAGGTAGACCCAGGGAGAAAATGTTGGCTGAAGACAGGGTGGAAGATGTACTTGTGGTGAAGGGGGATAGATTCGTGTGGCGGGCCATGGTCGCCAACGCTGTGCGGCAGGGCACATGATGATGATGATGATGAACCATTTCAAAACATGCACAATACTTCAACAGCGAAAAAATAAAGGAAAAGAAAATAAGTACACATAATGCATTTGCGCATATAATCTAAGAACATGCCCCTGGCGTTGACCACTCCGTCCGGTTTACCGCACAGGCGATTTAAAAAAAAAACATACCTGAATACAAATTTAAGCATGACTTCGGACACTAAAACATATATAACAACGGGCCTAAGTTACTGAAATTGCTCCTGCAGATTTCATTTCCTTAGAGCCAAAAATGTACTTAATACGTGTACCCAACTATCAATCCTAAGAGAATGTACATAACACTTTATCGAACAAATACAGGTGAATGGACCAGCAAGGCAGAAATTGGTAGGAAGAAATGGCAGAAAGCAAAAGAGGAAGAAAGAAACAAATAGAGTGACAGAAAACAGGAAATTTCTAGCACAGAATTTCCAGAAGCTGGAATACTGTTTACACTGAAAGAGCCCCCGGCATCCCCACGGGGGCCCAGTCCTGCGGAGACCTCATGGCTAATGAGTAAAGGATGGGATATTCTTCTGATCTCCCAGATCGATATATGCACAGATCCTTTCATCCCTAAACCCCCTTTCGTATGCATATTCACGTATAGCATTAACCCTTTTGACTTCTGCACCCTATCCATCAATAACAAAAACTAGACCCTTTGACTTCCTCAAACTATCCACGTGACACTCATAATTTTGACACACAAGTGAGCTCATGCAAAGTTCAAGTTTCACAGATCTGTTAAACGGAAGCTGCAGGAAGGCATGGTGGATAGGGTGTGGAGAATTCAAAGGGTTAAGTTTTTGTTTTGCCTACATGGTTGGCAATGCAGGGACGCGGTGGACAGGGTGCGGGAGTCAAAAAGTTAAGTTTTTGTTTTGCTAGCATATTTGACAATGATAGGACGCTGGTGGACAGGGTGCTGGAGTCAAAGTGTCAAGTTTTCGTTTTGCTAGCATATTTGGCAATGCAGGACGCTGGTGGACAGTGTGCGGGAGTCAAAGGTTAAATATGTACAGGAAAGATCCTGAAAGTCATGATGTCAGTGTCTTGCGACTTACGGAAACACACGAACACGAGGCATACGCTTTCACTCAAGACTTAGTATACGGACCAAGTAGCAACATAACTCATGTGGCAAGACAACGTGTTACATGCACACGATCGAGAAAATTGGAACGCTTAAGAAAATAAACAAATGAATGAACCGACAAAGAATAATAATAATCATCATCATCATCAGGTGCCCTGCCGCATGGCGTTGGCGACCATGGACTTCCAACCATCTCTATCTCTCGTTGCCCCAGCATCTCCCCCACCCTCCTCATCCCCAGCCATTCTGCAAGTCCGTCCAGCATTCTCTCCCTGGGTCTACCCGGTGCTCCCTTTTCCTCCAGCTTTCCCGTTGTGATCAGGTACTCCAAATCCCCCTTCCTCATAAAATGCGCTTTGTTCTTTTCCTAATCTTCCTTATGAATGATCTACTTGTGTCTGCCTCCATCAGACTGTCTCGTTTGTTTCTTTGCTGTCCATGGAACTTCAACATTCTTCTGAGAAACCACATCTCAGTTGCTTCAATCTTGCTCTGGCTTTGCTTGCTGACTGTCCACGCCTCGCATCAGTTCAACCGTATTGGTTCTATATAACGTTCAAGGACTCTCTTTCTGATGTTAACTGATAGGTATTTGTTGGTAAGAATGCTCGTCATACAACGAATAAACAAAGCAAAAAATAGAAGAAGAAAAACAAGAGACATACAAACAGACAGGGACAAATATAGACAGGTAGAGGGACAGACAGAAAGAGGGACAGATACAGACACGGACAGACAACAGTGATAGACAAACAGATAACACAGAGGCAGGGAGAGAAAACGGAGAGCCAAAGAACAGACAGAGAGAAAGAGACACAGAAACAAACCAAACAGATGCAGAGAGAGATAGAGTGAGGGGGGGGGAGACAGAGAGAGAGAAGAGAAGAGAGACAGAAAGAGAGAGACAGAAGAGAGATAGGGAAGGAGAGAGAGATTGAATGAAAGGAGAGTGAGAGACATAGAGGAGAGAGACGAGACAGAGAGACAGAAAGAGAGATATATACAGAGAGAGACAGAGAGAGAGAGGGAGGAAGAGAGAGAAGAAGTGACAGAGAGACAGAAAGACAAACATAATAATAGTATATATATATATATATAAAGATATATATGATATGTATATATAATATATATACAGAGAAAGAGAGAGAGAAGGAGAGAGAGGGAGACAGAGAGAGAGGGGGAAGGAGAGAGAAAGTGAGACAGACAGAAAGAGACAGACAGAGAAAGAGAGGAAAGGAGAGAGAGAGAACAGAGAGAGAAAGAGGGAAGGAGAAAGAAAGAGAGAGACAGAAAGAGAGAGACATGGAGAGAGAGACAGAGAGATAGAGGGAAGGAGAGAGAGAGGGAAGGAGAGAAAGAAAGAGAAAGATAAAGAGAGAGAGGTCATCAGGCAGCTATTGCTCATGCTCAACAAACATCGATCACCCGAACCAAGATCTCCTTCAGATTCCTCCAACCTCACCCCTTTCTCACCATTTCCCACCACCACCCCTTCTTTCTCATTCTCTCCCCGCCATTCTACCTGTCAACTGTGGCGACAGAGTGCTCTCCCCTGTGTGTGCACGTGACACTCGTAATTTTGACACACAAGTGAGCGCATGCAAAGTTCAAGTTTCACAGATCTGTTAAACCCAAACGGAAGAAAGGAGAATAACGGAAATGGGACGCTTGAATCCCACCAGAGGCCAAGAAGGACAAAAAGCAAAGAGGTCCTTTAAAACGAGTTTAAGGCATGAAAAATAACAGAAATTATATAACCCCATGGGGCCATGGAGAATAACAGCTAATAACCGAAACAACACGCAACAGAATACCCAGCTTGGTGAAAACAGTCCACCATAAAGGAAGCATTAGATCCAGTGACACGGGGTGGGAGAATGAAAGCAAACAACAAAAAGATCATGTAACGAAATTGGGGCATGAACGATAACAGTGAATGGATCCTTAACCCCAGTTGGAGCATGAAGAACAACAGCAAATAGATAGATTAAACTCTGTTGGGACATGAAAGACAACAAAATAGATACTTTAAACCCGGTTGGAGCATAGAAGGACAACAGCAAATAGACACTTTAAACCGAATTGGGACATAAGAACAACAGCAAATAGATACATTAAACCCCAGGGGCATGAAGAACCACTACAAATAGATACATTAAACCCAGTTGGGACATGAAGGACAACAGCAAATAGATACATTAAACCCATTTGGGACATGAAGGACAACAGCGAATAGATACTTTAAACCCATTTGGGACGTGAAGGACAACAGCGAATAGATACTTTAACCCATTTGGGACATGAAGGACAACAGCGAATAGATAAACCCCTTCTAAACCCAGTTAAGGCATGAAGGACTACAGCAAATAGATACTTCAGCCCCATTTGGGCTATGAACGACAACAGCAAATAGACCCATTAATCTTGTTGAAGCATGAAGGAAACAGCATATGCATCCTTTAACACCTAATGGGGCATGAAGGAAACAGCATATACATCCTTTAACACCTAATGGGGCATGAAGGAAACAGCATATACATCCTTTAACACCTAATGGGGCATGAAGGAAACAGCATATACATCCTTTAACACCTAATGGGGCATGAAGGACAACAGCAAATAGACACTTCTGATCCCAAATGGGTTATGAACAACAACAGCAAATAGACCCTTTTTAAACCTGAATAGGGCAAGCAGGACAACAGCAAATAGACTCTTTTACCTTATTTGTGGCATGCAGGACAACAGCAAATAGACTCTTTTACCTTATTTGTGGCAAGCAGGACAACAGCAAATAGATACTTTTTTTTTATTCGAAGGCATGTAGGTCAAAAACAATTAGACATTTTTACCTCATTTGAGGCGTGTAGGACAACAGCAAATAGATACTTTTAATCCCGAATAGGGTATGAACAACAACAGGGAATAGATCATTTTTAACCCCTAATGGGGCCTGACAGACAACAGCAAATAAATCTTTTAACCCTGATTGAAGTATGAACGACAACAGGGAATAGATTCTTTGACTCCAATAGGGCCATGCAGGACAACAGCAAATAGACCCTTTTACTTCATTTGGGTCATGCAGGACAACAGCAAATAGACCCTTTTACCTCATTTGGGTCATGCAGGACAACAGCAAATAGACCTTTTACCTCATTTGGGTCATGCAGGACAACAGCAAATAGACTCTATCACCCCAATTGGGGCATGTAGGACAACAGGTGGACGCTGTTAACCAAATTACGGCATGTAGGACAATTGTAAATAGACGTTTTCACCTCTGATTGGGGCATGTCGCACAACAGTAAATAGACCCTCTCACCTACATCGGAGCAAGCAGGACAACAGCAATTAAATTCTTTTACCTTATTTGGGGCAAGCAGGACAACAGCAAATAGATTCTTTTACTTTATTTGGGGCATGCAGGACAACAACACGTAGACATTTCACTCCAGTTGGGGCATGCAGGACAACAACAAATAGACATTTTACCCCAGTAGGGGCATGCAGGATAACAACAAATAGACATTTCACCCCAGTTGGGGCATGCAGGACAACAACAAATAGACATTTCACCCCCGTTGGGACATGCAGTACAACAACAAATAGACATTTCACCCCAGTTGGGGCATGCAAGACAACAACAAATAGACATTTCACCCCAGTTGGGGCATGCAGGACAACAACAAATAGACATTTCACCCCAGTTGGGACATGCAGGACAACAAATAGACATTTCACCCTAGTTGGGGCATGCAAGACAACAAATAGACATTTCACCCCAGTTGGGGCATGCAGGACAACAAATAGACATTTCACCCCAGTTGGGGTATGCAGTACAACAACAAATAGACATTTCACCCCAGTTGGGGCATGCAGGACAACAACAAATAGACTTTTCACCCCAGCTGGAGCATTCAAGACAACAACAAATAGACATTTCACCCTAGTTGGGGCATGTAGGACAACAACAAATAGACATGTCACCCCACTTGGGGCATGCAAGACAACAACAAGTAGACATTTCACCCCAGCTGGAGCATTCAAGACAACAACAAATAGACATTTCACCCTAATTGGGGCATGTAGGACAACAACAAGTAGACATTTCACCCTAGTTGGGGCATGCAGTACAACAACAAATAGACATTTCACCCCAATTGGGGCATGTAGGACAACAACAAATAGACATTTCACCCCAGTTGGGGCATGCAGTACAACAACAAATAGACATTTCACCCCAGTTGGGGCATGCAGTACAACAACAAATAGACATTTCACCCCAGTTGGGGCATGCAGTACAACAATAAATAGACATTTCACCCCAGTTGGGGCATGCAGTACAACAACAAATAGACATTTCATCCCAGTTGGGGCATGCAGGACAACAATAAATAGACATTTCACCCCAGTTGGGGCATGCAGTACAACAACAAATAGACATTTCACCCCAGTTGGGGCATGCAGTACAACAACAAATAGACATTTCACCCCAGTTGGGGCATGCAGGACAACAACACGTAGACATTTCACCCCAGTTGGGGCATGTAGGACAACAACACGTAGACATTTCACCCCAGTAGGGGCATGCAAGACAACAACAAATAGACATTTCATCCCAGTAGGGGCATGCAGGACAACAACACGTAGACATTTCACCCCAGTAGGGGCATGCAAGACAACAACAAATAGTCATTTCACCCCATTTGGGGCATGCAAGACAACAACAAA
>CM060311.1:26357087-26362087 GCA_030674185.1 Monoplex corrugatus | reverse complement strand
CCATCCCGATGTAGACTACCTTCTTCCTGCCGAACCTGTCACAGAAACATCACCATCGTTATCATCATCGTCATCATCGTCGTCATCATCATCGTCATTGTCGTCGTCGTCATCGTCGTTGTCATTGTCGTCATCGTTGGTATGGTCATTGTCATCATCAGCAACTGACACCATCACAGTTGTCGAAGCCATCGTCGTATCGTGGTCGTCATCATCATCGTCATCAGCAGCAACAGCAGCAGCAGTAGAAATAGTAGTAATTTGCAGCAACGATTATAGTAACAACAGTAGCAAAGAAAAAAAAACAACAACAACAAAACTGCCACCAGAACAACAGCCCATCAACCGTGTTGTTTACAGCGTAAACGACTGCAGAGGTCGCCTAAACAAGACATATAGCATCCTCTACAACTGTACACAACACCTCAAAAACAAAACAAAACAAAAAAACGGCATGAGTAACAGCAGCAACAACGACGACGACGACGACAACTACAACAACAGCACTAACAGCAGTGGCGACAGCAACAGCAGGAGCAACAACAAGAACAATGACAAGACCAAGAAGAAGAAGAAATAGGAAGAGGAGGAAGAGGAGGAGGAGGAGGGGGAGGAGAAGAAGAAGAAGGAAAAGAAGAAGAAGAAGATGATGATGATGATGATGATGATGATGATGATGATGATGATGAAGAAGAAGAAGAAGAAGAAGAAAAGAAGGGGAGGGGGAGGAGGAGGAGGAGGAGGAAAAAGAAGAAGGAGGAGCAGAAGAACAAGAAAACGAAGAACAAGAAGATTAACAACAAGAACAAGAACATGAAGATTAACAACAAGAACAAGAACAAGAAGATTAACAACAAGAACAAGAACATGAAGATTAACAACAAGAACAAGAACATGAAGATTAACAACAAGAACAAGAACAAGAAGATTAACAACAAGAACAAGAACAAGAAGATTAACAACAAGAACAAGAACAAGAAGATTAACAACAAGAACAAGAACATGAAGATTAACAACAAGAACAAGAACAAGAAGATTAACAACAAGAACAAGAACAAGAAGATTAACAACAAGAACAAGAACATGAAGATTAACAACAAGAACAAGAACAAGAAGATTAACAACAAGAACAAGAACAAGAAGATTAACAACAAGAACAAGAACAAGAAGATTAACAACAAGAACAAGAAGATTAACAACAAGAACAAGAACAAGAACAAGAAGATTAACAACAAGAACAAGAACAAGAAGATTAACAAGAACAAGAACATGAAGATTAACAACAAGAACAAGAAGATTAACAACAAGAACAAGAACATGAAGATTAACAACAAGAAGAACAAAAACAAGACTATAACAACAGCAGAAGCAGCAACAACAACTATTGCAACAACAACAGCCATAGCAACAACAACAGCAAACAACGAGAAACGGGACTAAGAACCATGACAGGATTTTGCTTTGAGGATGACACTGGGGGTCTGGTGGACAGTTGGCGAAAGTTCGCTGAGCTTGTTGTGAAAGATTGGATGGAACATGGACAACATATGGCATGGATGTCAGCGGTGGGAGGACCAAGGTGATGGCCAACCGCAGCACCACCATCACTGGGTATGTCTGTCAATGGAATGAGACTCGGAGCAGTTGAGCAGTTCACTTGCCTGGGATCCATCGTTGGCAACAGGGGACCTGGCCCGGTCGCCATGGTACGGCTCCACTTATTTTCTTTATACGCGTGTGATTCTTGTCATGTCTGTTGATGGACTGAGACTAGTAAGTGTTCGGCAGTTCACTTGCCTGGGATCCATCGTTGGCAATGGGGGGACCTGGCCCGGTCGCCATGGTATAATGCCACTTGTTTTTTTTTAATATGCTTATGATTCTGTTTGCTCATTCAGTTCAGTTCAGATCATATTGCTTATAGCCCAGCCGACTACTAGAGCTATATCAGGGCTAACACCACGTCAAAAACGACAAGTTAACTGTTTACTCATGAAGGTGGATTTTTCGATAACATTTTGTCATCAGAGACATGTCTTTTTTTCAAACCGTGGTATATTTGTGCGTTATACACATTGGTATCTCGCTTTATTGTCTCGTCTGAAAATATAAGATTGACTATATCCTGATTAATAAAAGATTAAGAAATTCTTTACTGTCAGCAAAAACGCTACCAGGCGCAGACTGTAACAGTGACCACAATTCTGTAGTGGGAAGATTTAGGCTGAAATTAAAGAAAAGGAAACAGACCAAAAGCAACATCAAACTAAATCTTGGACTCTTAAAGACAGATGAAGTGATACGTAAAAAAATTAATGTACATGTTCAAAACATATCAAGTGCTCTGGAAGACGTTGGTGACAGTGAGGAACAATGGACAAAGTTGAGAAATTCGATAAATGAAGCTTGTGAAGAAATCCCCGAGGCAGATAGAAAAGCAAAAAAGAAGTGGATGACAAAAGAAATTTTGGGCTTGATGGAGGAAAGGAGGGAGGCAAAGAGAAACGAGGAGATATACAGGAAAATAAACAAAGAAATCAGGAATAGGTGCAATGAAACTAAGGAAGCTTGGCTGAACACAAAATGCAAAGAAATAGAAGACCGACACAAAACGGATCCTCAGGGTATGTACAGACGAACTGAAGAAATTGTCCACAGGAAAGATATATGCACATCAACTGGTTGCTTAAAATCGAAAGATGGCACGCTTATCATGGAAAAAGACAAAATATTAGACAGATGGGGAGAGTACATTAAAGACCTTTCTGAGGATGACAGAAACGAAGAACACATTATAAAAAAGAACTTTGAAGGACCACCCATAATGAAAGATGAAGTTAGAGCAGCACTGAAAAAGATGAAACCAGGAAAACCCCAGGACCAGACAATATTACGACAGAAATGATTGAAGCCCTGGAGGCATTAGGTATAGAAAAAATAACAGTCCTCCTAAATGAAATTTACGACACTGGAAAAATCCCCAAAAGATATACAAAATCAATTTTCATTGCACTTCCAAAGAAGACAGAGGCTATAGAATGCGAACTCCATCGCACAATCAGTTTGATGCGTCATGTAACAAAAATCCTGTTAAGAATAATCATGATGAGGACAAGGAATAGAATCAAAAGAGAAATACCAGAAGAACAATGTGGATTTGTGCAAGGGACAGGAACTATTAATGCCATGTACATGTGTTTTCTAAGAACTATCATAGAGAGGTCAATCGAGATGAATAAAGATTTGTATTTATGCTTTGTTGATAATACCAAGGCGTGCGGAATTGATCAACCAACTGGACAGACTCATTGTTGATGGAAAAGATCTATGAATAATCAGAAATATGTACTGGGAACAAACAGCTGCAATGAGAATACAAAACGATATAAGTCTTTCCAAAACATTAAAAGAGGAGTCAGACAGGGTTGTGTTTTGTCACCAGATCTGTTTTCACTTTACAGCGAAACCATCATGAGAAACCTAGAAGAAGACCCTGGATTAAAGGTTGGAGGATAAATGATAAACAACATTCGATACGCAGATGACACCGTACCAATTGCAGAAAATGAAAGGGACCTTCAAAACCTTGTGAATATACTAGAAATAGAAAGCAAAGGTAAGGGGTTGGAACTAAACAGCAGGAAGACTGAAGTCATGGTGATCAATAACAAAAATCATGAAATCCCCTCATGCAAAATAACAACAAACGGTACGACCTTGAGACAGGTTGATAAGTTTAAATACCTGGGAACGATTATTTCATCAGATGGCAGATGCACATCAGAAATAGCCAGCAGAATCGGCCAAGCCAAAACAGCATTCAAGAAGATGACAAGCATTCTTACCAACAAATGCCTATCAAATAACATCAGGAAGAGAGTTCTTGAATGTTATATAGAACCAACACTGTTGTAGGGTTGTGAGGCGTGGACAGTCAACAAGCAAATCCAGAACAAGATTGAGGCAGCCGAGATGTGGTTTCTAAGAAGAATGTTGAGAGTTCCATGGACAGCAAAGAAAACAAACGAGACAGTCTTGATGGAGGCAGACACAGGTAGATCATTCATAAGAACGATTAGGAAAAGACAGGCATCATTTATAGGCCATTTTATGAGGAAAGGGGATTTGGAGCACCTGGTCACAACGGAAAAGCTAGAGGGAAAGAGAGCACCAGGTAGGCCCAGGGAAAAAATGCTGGACGGACTTGCAGAGTGGCTTAACACAAGGAGGGTGGAAGAGATGCTTGAGGCAACAAGAGATAGAGACAGATGGAAGTCCATGATCGCCAACGCCATGCGGCAGGGCACCTGATGATGGTGATGATGAAAGACGAACATCCAGAACCACTACCAAATGTTTTGTGGAGGACGTAGGGAATCCCAAGTCAACTGGCGATTAGACCAACGTAGTATGACACGACGGTTATAAATACTTTGCAAGTTGCCTCACTCTCTCTGTCTCTCTCGGTCTCTCTCTGTCTCTATCTCTGTCTCTGTCTCTCTCTCTCTCTTTCCCTCTCTCTCTCTCTCTCTCTCTCTCTTTCTCCCTCTCTCTCCCTCTCTGTCTGTGTGTGTGTTTGTGTCTGTCTGTCTGTCTGTCTGTCTCTGTCTCTCTCTGTTTCTCCCTCTCTGTCACTCTGTCTCTCTCTCCCCCCTCTCTCTTTCTCTTTCTTTGTCTGTCTCTCTCTCTGTGTCTCTCTGTGTCTATCTGTCTGCCTGTCTGTCTGTGTCTGTCTGTCTGTTAGTCTGTCTGTCTGTGTCTCTGTCTTTGTCTGTCTCTGTCTCTCTCTGTCTGTCGCTCTGTCTATCTGTCTGTCTGTCTCTCTCTCTCTCTCTCTCTCTCTCTCTCTCTCTCCTCTCTGCATATTGTGAAGTGTTTGTTTATTACATTTACGGAAACGACCTTTACCTTCAGCCAGCACGTGATCACCGGGTCATAATGCATCCATTAACAACACCGTATTCCCATAATGCCACCTCTCTTCTTACTTCCTGTGTTTG
>CM060311.1:26327087-26332087 GCA_030674185.1 Monoplex corrugatus | reverse complement strand
TATATTCCAGTGTTTTCTTATTGAAAAAAATAAACAAATAAATTATTCATATACATGATATTTAATTAAATTTTAATGTTCACATTGAAACCTTTACTGTTTAAAATATTATTGCATATGTTATGTGTTGCTCATATGGCAACAATTGGTTTCATATATATATATATATATATATATATATATATATATATATATATATATATGTATACATATATATATATATGAAAACAATTGTTGCCATGTATGTATATATGAAATGATGTCATTTTCAGCACCACATTGAAGATGCTTACTGTAAAGCAAAGAGGAATGATTGAAAAAAATAACTTCACGAATAAGAAGAGAGAATGTTAAATATACGTATATATACCTACCAGACAGTCTTGAAAGGGGCAAAACACTAAAAGAACATTAATAAAGAAGATTAAGAAAAAATATGAAACTTTTATAGGACATTTTGTGAGGCAAAAGAAATTAGAGCACCTAGTTTAAACACGAAAGCTGGAGGGAAAAAGAGCACCAGGTAGACCCAGGGAGAAAATGTTAGACTGACTTGTGGAGTGGATGAAGACAGAGAGGGTGGGAGATGTACTTGCAGCGACAAAAGATAGATTCATATGAATAGCCATGATCGGCAACGCCATGCAGCGGGGCACATGATGATGATGATGATGATGATGATGATGATGATGATGACGACGACGACGACGACGACGACGACGATGACGACGATTGATGATGACGGTGATGATGATGGTAATGATGATGACATATAATAAAAAATAAAAAAAATATTTTAAAAAATCCTACACAATATCAATAAGTAACATAACTCTTGAGAGTCACGGAGTTATCTCCCATGTAGAATTTCTCAAACCCAACACAGTTTGCGCTACCCATTCAGCTAGTATAGACGCAACCACAAAGCATAAAGTGGTAAGCTCAGAACATGGGAGATAACTCCGTGACTCTCAAGAGTTATGTTACTTAGTTGATATTTAAATATTTCCCTGCTTCCCTCTTATTTCCTTTGGTACCTACACAATATGTTCACTGTATATTTCACTGTATGTTGGTGTTGGGTCCACACACCACCCCACCCCCCACCCCCACCCCCCACTTCTTTTTCAATTACAGAAGATATTTACATATGAAATTCGAGCTGTCTTCCTAAGTAGAACGAGTCTCCAGAATGTAGGAGCACTCACTTTTTTTTTTTTTTTTTTTGTCTCTGTGTGAGAGCGTGCGCATGTGCGTGCGCGCGAGCGCGTGCGTATATTTCTGTTCACCTATGACAATTGATTTTGTTACAGAATACAACTCAGGTTGGGGTAGGGGGGGGGGGGGGGGGGAGAGAAGATCCAGACCTTAACTGAGGTAAAGAGAGTCAGGCGGAAAGCAAGCTCCATGAAGACAATCCCATGGCCAGCACCCATGCATGCATCCAATGTCGCAGAGACTGCCTTTCCCGTATCGGCCTTACCAGCCACAGCCGACGCTGCTCCATAGGCGTCAACTCGACTCGACACGACACTAGGGCGTATTATCCATAGTCGACGCCGACTGACGGAGGCCTACTACTGCAGACGGGTTTTTTTTGTTTGGTTGGTTGTTTTTTAGTTGTTGTTTTTTTCTTATGGACAACTTGTCTTACCGTGGGATCCTTAACGTGCGTTGAATGCGTGCTGTACATGGGATGTCGGTTCATCGTCTGATCCGAAAGACTAGCACCCAGACTATCACTTAAGGTCCTGTTGAGGGAAGGTGGGACTAGGGGTAAGGGGTTGGTGTAAGGGGGTAAGGCGGTATGTGTGTGTGTGTTTTGTGTATGTGTGTGTATGTGTGTGTATGTGTGTGTGTGTGTATGTGTGTGTTCGTTTGTGTATGTGTATGTGTGTGTATGTGTGTTTGTGTGTGTATGTGTATGTGTGTGTATATGTGTGTGTTTGTGTGTGTTTGTTTGTGTATGTGTATGTTTGTGTGTGTTTGTATGTATGTTTGTGTGTATGTGTATGTGTGTGTATGTGTGTGTATGTGTTTGTATGTATGTTTGTGTGTGTATGTGTGTGTGTATGTTTTGCGTGTGTTTGTACGTATGTTTGTATGTGTGTGTGTGTGTTTGCGTGTATGTTTGCGTGTGTTTGTATGTATGTTTGTGTGTGTTGTGTTGTGTTGTGTTGTGTTGTGTTGTGTTGTGTTGTCTGTGCGTGTTTGTGCGTGTGTGTGTTTGTGTGTGTATGTGTGTGTCTGTGTCTGTGTCTCTGTCTGTGTGTCTGTGTGTGTGTGCCAGTGTGTGTGGTGTATATGCGTGTGTGTGTGTAATACGATACGACACTGACAAGCCTGCAGACCAAATTTTTTAGCTGTTTTGTAAAGGACAACTTGAATCTTAAATCTATATTCACCTTCAGATGAGTGTACCGAGACATAGCTTGTTGCTGTACATGTAACTCAACCTGAAATATTTGACGATCGGAGATTATTACACACTAGTCTTCTTTATGGTAATACACCAGGGGACCAGGAGGCGACTACATTGTTGCACTAGTATTTCAACGTGAAGTGTTTAACAATCGGAGGTCAAAAGTAATCTATGTTTCTTTATATGGGTATACCACGACACAATACGTTGTTGTTTCGCTGGTAGCTCAACAGTGAAATGTTAGACTATAGAAGGTTAATCACTTTATCTTTTATATAAACGTACACAGATTGTTAAGTTTAAATAATGTGGGGAACGGTAATCTCACCAGATGGCAGATGCATATCAGAAACAGCCAGCAGAATTGGCCTAGCCAAAACAACATTCAAGAAGATGAAAAGCATTCTTACCAACAAATGCCTATCAATTAACATCAGGAAGAGAGTTCTTCAATGTTATATAGAACCGATAATGTTATACGGTTGTGAGGCTTGGACAGTCAACACGCAAAGCCAGAACAAAAGATTGAGGCAGCCGAGATGTGGTTTCTGAGAAGAATGTTGAGAATTTCATGGACAGCAAAGAAAACAAACGAGACAGTCTTAATGGAGACAGACACAAGACGATCATTCATAACGAATATTAGAAAAAAGACAGGCAACATTTATGGGCCATTTTATGAGGAAAGGGGAATTAGAGCACCTGATCACAACATGAAAGCTGGAGGAAAAGAGAGCACCAGGTAGACCCAGGGAGAAAATATTGGACGGACTTGCAGGGTAGCTGAGGACAGCGAGGATGGAAGATGTGCTTGCCTCAACAAGGGATAGATACATATGGAGGACCATGATCGCCAACGCCATACGGCAGGGCAGGGCACTTGATGATGATGATGATGATACTTGGGCAATAACCTTGTTGTTGCACTGGTAACTTGACAGTGTTTTTGTCAAGACCTGGTCAGCTCGTGGATTTATGTGCAGGCTTAAGGCTTGTGCCATGACCACTCTGGATCCTCTCCATTACGTGGAACCTGTGGCGTCAGTGCATATGGAATTCATTCCGAGCGCGGAGACTTCATCTTGAGAAACTAAAAACTGAAACTGAAACTGAAACTTGGAACTTGACGTAAAGTATTTGAAAATCGAAATCATAATAACCTATTTTTCTTTACATAAGTTTAGCATGGCCGCTACCTCGTCGTTATGCTGGTAATATGACGTAAAATATTTTACAATCAAAGCCATAATAACTTTTTTTTTCTTTATATGAGTTTATCAGTGTCACTACCTCTTTGTTATGCTGGTAACTTGACGTAAAATATTTGACAAACAAAACTATGATAACCTTTTTTTTCTTCATATCAGGTTTCAAGGGCCACAACTTTATTGTAACGCTGGTAACTTAACGTAAAATATTTGACAAACGAAACCGACATAACCTTTTTTAGTCGGTTTCAAGGGTCACAACTTTATTGTAACGCTGGCAACTTGACATAAAATATTTGACAGTCGAAATCATAATAACATGGTCTAGCATGGCCACTGCCTTGTTGTTTCGCTGGTAACTCAATTCGAACTTTTTGACAGTCAGAAGAGGCAGCAACAAATTTTTCTCTATAAGAGTGTACCAGTGCCAGTAACCCAACAAGCGATATCAAACGGCCATTAACTCCAGTAATACATTGTCCCTGTAAGAATAAACCATCGCCACAATTGTATTATTGGACTGGTAACTCTAGATACAATTATCAGGAAGCTGATCCTCAATCGTGATGTCTTGCCTCTGGCTTTCATAGTGCATTATGATAGAGAAATGCGTCCATAGCGTCAAAGTGTTCATTATCGTTTTACTTTCTGTGCGTGGAAAACAGAGGCATACCAAATGGCCTGAAAGTTAGACTTCTAAAATGTTTGAGCCGGCAAGTCATGATTTATGGATGCAAAGCTCGGACTCTGAGAAAAATTGACTGCAGAAGATTTGAGGCAACAGAAATGTGGTTTTGTCGGAGACTCCTACGTGTCAAATGGACAGACAGAAGGACTAATGAAAGTGTCCTGGAAGAACTTGATACCACCAGAAAACTACTAGCAGACATCAACAAGAGAAGACTAAAATACACTGGCCATGTGTCACGCAGCAAGAACACGGACCTCATGGCAATCATCTTTCAAGAAAAAACAGTGGCAAAAAGGAAGAAAAGCAGATCTCCATTCTCATACACCGACATCATAACCAACATCAACAGCCTCAATATTCAAGAAATTGTCCATAAAAGTGATGAAAGAGCGGCCTGGAGGGAGATGGTGGTGTCTGGATGTGCAGTGGCCAACACCGAACCAGGTGACGCAGACAGGTGAGCCACGTGAGGCATCTGAGAAAATGAGAGAAGGAAGGGAATAACACTGTCTTGTTTTGTCAACCGCCATTATCATGTGTGGACTTGGGAGATTTCTTAGTGTGTGTGGGGTACGTGAGTAGGTTTACCTCCGGGGATCTTTTCCCCTTTTCTTTCAGACCTTAATATGGTTTGACAGTCAGTTCATTGAATAGTTGGTTAGTTAAATCAGTTCCTTGG
>CM060311.1:26289587-26317087 GCA_030674185.1 Monoplex corrugatus | reverse complement strand
AACCGAGAATTTCAAACGAGGATTGAAAATGTGTATTCCGTAAAATGACTTCTTCAAATGGGTATCCCTCAGGGATCCGTTATTGTTCCCCTTCTCTTCATGATATTATTGCATGACTTACCCAGTAAAATGTTCTAAACATGTAGTTTTAGCTTAATATGCTGACAATTTATGCATATGGATGCAGGTAAATATGAAAAGAAAAACTCCTTTGCGCTGTCATAATTATACATGTAAATGTTATCAATTAGAGTTTGATAAAGTAGTACGATATATGGTAAAAAATGGACTGCATCCATCCGTGGAGTTTAACAGTGGAGCTAACCCAGCAAATATTCCCACATTCAAACTGGGAGATACTCTTCTTCAATATGAACTAGTCGATTAAATTCTTAGTTTTCCTTACAGCGAAATTATCTTGGAATCAGCATATTGAATACTTATTAATAAAAGCTCAAAAAGTTTAAATTTCTTGAAAATAGTTCGCAAACAGACATGGGGGCAAGATACATCAACACTTGTTCATCTTTGTGAATCGCTTATTAGATCTAAATTAACCTATGCCCAAGAAATCTTCTTCAGTGCACCAAAACACCTACTAACAAAACTGCAGAGCTTAGATTGTAAAGGTTTCAAACTTGCGCTGGGTCTTCCAATGCATGCCTCTTGTCTTCGCACATACAATGCAAACAAATTGTTGCCGCTTGATGAACAAAGGAAAGTCGCTTCTATTAAATTTCTGTTAAGAAACACCATCATAGAAAACAGCATCGAAACAGAGACAAAAGTAAGATCAGACACCGACTTTCCAAAAAGAGCTAAACCAATATCCTCCCAGGTCACATTTGCAACATATACATCTGACGTTATGAAAGGCTCTGGAATTGATCTAGAAGCAGATCCTGTAACTTTAAGACCTTCCTTTTCACCAGTACCCAGTTGGAAACTTCAAAGAGCACGATTTGACATACATCACACTGATTTAAAAAAGAAGATAATATCAACGTATTGGCAAGTCAAATTAAATGTCATATAGAAGATTTTTATTCCGATCACTTGAAAGTTTACACTGATGGATCAATAATCGAAAGACAAGCAGGCTCAGTGTTTTTAATACCTGCTCTATAGGACTTAATAAATCTGTCTTTACCGCTGAACTCTTTGCAATCTTAATGGCTTTGAATTATATGACAAATCTTCCTAGGACAAATCCCCTTATACTTTTTTGCGTTGATTCAAAATCTGTACTTCAAGCTCTTGAATTATCAAAATTACAAACAATATCTGAAACGATATTGGAAGTTACTCACTTGATTCATAGTTTATCCTTAGGAGGCATTGGAATTACTCTCTGCTGGATACCATCTCATACTTCTTTTCATTATAATATGGTTGATGGGGCTACCAAACGGGGGTCAAAGAGCTGACCAGATTCAAATGATATACAGCTTTCCCTCTCATTGCATGAGTGTTATACCTTAGTGGACACCTACGTATGGAAGCAGTTTCGATAAACAGAAAAAATATAAAAAATGTTACATGAACTTTGAAATTAACAAAACACCAAAGCAGTTTCCTGCCAGCAGAAGTATACAATCCTTTATATATAGGTGGAAACTTGATGCATTCAAAACAAAATACATGTACACTAGGAATATAGTGTGTCTGTGTGGAAAGAAGATAACATAGTCATATTCTTTCATGCGTTCAGGTAAAATGACATATTCCCACACTATCTACGAAGACAGTTTCTGACATATTTGCTTCACCATCGTTAACATATGAATTTTTTGTTAGCCTGTCAAAAAGTCCTATAGTGAATTATCTTTAACACGCCGTTATTTCACATGTTCAATGTTATTGTTAGCTAATTTTACTGTTTTAATCGTTAATTATGATAATGTCATTTGTTAATTTTTCCTTCTCGTCTTCGGCACAGTTGTTTTCTGGTTCATTTCTTTTTCCTGAAGATTTACCATTTCCAAGTATCCTCTTCACTCCTCATGTATCCTCACTTTTTTGTTGTTGTTTTTTTTTTTTGTCTAAAATCAATTTAGTGAATAGACATTAAATGAAAGACCACACACACACACACACACACACACACACACACACACACACACACACACACACACACACACACACACACACACACACACACACACACCCCACGCACGCACGCACGCACACACACACACACACACACACATATTTTACTTACACTTGTTTTGCAGAAGAAATCAAGTCACACAGAGAGAGAGAGATCCCGTCGTCTCGTATTACACACTTCACCAGACGACAATTTTCACAGAGTAACCGGCTCAGACGATAGACCCGACCACTCAAGACCTGTAGTCTTGAGTTCAAACCCAACCTGCAACGTCAAAGAAAAAATACTAGTCTGTTCGCTGCCTATCGGTATGCCACAATCTTTGTGGCGGTGTCCACTTAATGTTTCATACATGCCATTCCTGCCAGCATCCCGTTTCAAATTTTTGCGAAGGCTTAAGGTATATGCCAAATAATTACTCTCAGGTTATGGATAGAGCGTTTATTGAATTTCAGCGTCCAGGTTTTTTCGAAGGCTTTGGTAGTCTGCCGGATAATTACTCTCAGATTTTGAATGAGCGTTTATGGAATTTCAGTGTCCAGGTTTTTGCAAAGGCTTCGGTTGTCTGCTAGATAATTACTCCCAGGTTATGGATAGAGTGTCTATGGAATTTCAGCGTCTATGTTATTCCGAAGGCTTCAGGAGTTTGATGGATATTTGCTCTCAGATTTGGATAGAGCGTTTATGGAATTTCAGCGTTAATTTTGTTTTTGTTTTTTGTTCTGTTTGTTTTTTTGCGAAGGCTTCCGCTGTCTGCTAGATATTTGATCTCAGGTTATGGACAGAGCGTTTATGGAATTTCAGCGTCCAGGTTTTTGCGAAGGCTTCGGGGTGTCTTCTAGATCTTTACTATCAGATTTTGACAGAGCGTTTATGGAATTTCAGGGTCTAGGTTTTTCTGAAAGCTTCAGGAGTTTGATAGATATTTACTCTCAGGTTATGGATATAATTTTTTATGGAATTTCAGCGTCTAGGTTTTTGCTAAGGCTTCAAGAGTTTGATAGATATTAATTTACTCTCAGATTTGGATAGAGCATTTATGGAATTTCAGCGTCTAGGGTTTTTCCGAAGGCTTAAGGAGTCTGCTAGATATTTATTCTCGGATATGAATAGAACGTTTATGGAATTTCAGAGGCTATGCTTTTTTGCGAAGGCTTAAGGAGTCTGCTAGATATTTATACTCAGATATGAATAGAACGTTTATGAAATTTCAGCGGCTATGCTTTTTTGCGAAGGCTTAAGGAGTCTGCTAGATATTTACTCTCAAGTTTGCATATAGAGCGTTTATGATATTGTCTGGATACGTTGAATCCGTCTTAAACAAACCATGAATTTTCATACTTCTGCACAACAGCGTCAGTGTCACGCGGATGATGATATTGTAACATGTCGCCCACATCACTGAGCCGTGCGTTGAATTTCGCGTGCTGAATAATTTTTTGATAATATAATTCAGAGCCTGGACTCAAGATCTGATGTCTCGAGTTCAATTCCATTCCAGAGTTTGAAAAAAAAAATGTTGGCTTCTGCATTTTTGCTTATCCTAGCAATCCAACCATTCTGGTGGTAACCAGAAAAACACGGAAAAAAAAAGAATAAGAACGCGTATTTAATACAACAAGACAAAACAGGCGCAAATTTTCGGCCAACGGGCCTTTGCCAAGCGTAAAATCACAAACAAACAAACACCAGATACAAAAATTAGGAGAGAAAAATTGAAACTTCCCTGCTGCTCTCTCCGAAAATTTGTGCCTGTCTTGTCTTGTATTAGATACGCGTTCTTATTCTTTTTTCGTTTTTTTTTTCATTTTGTTGTTGTTGTTGTTGTTGTTGGTTTTTGTTTGTTTGTTTGTTTTTGTTTTTGTTTTTTTTTCTGGTTCCTGTTTGCTTGAACGCGGGCAGTCACACTTGTTTTGGATTTTGTATCATTCTGGTGGTGTTGGTGTTTTTTGACAGATTTTGTTCTCCCTCTCCACATTTCAAAGCCTTGCCAAGGACATAGGTTTTTTGCTTAAAAAAACTCAAGGAACCCCATAGATACGTACTGTGAGATTTGAGAATAGCGCATACAAAATTTTTCAAATGTAATAAATCTTTCTTAAACAAAATAAAACAAAAACTTCCGAGCTTCAGACTCTCACTCCAAACGGCGCCACAAAATGGAGATTATAGTATATAAACAAGCGCCACATCACTAACGCCACTGGATGGATAGCGTTTTCAAAACAGTCACGATGAAATTCCTCAACACCTTCGCATAAATCTTACGCTCTGAAAGGCGGTGAGATCTCACCTGATTTATGGGCGACCTTTAGCGCACTGCAGACGTGAAGGTTATGGTGCTCTAAACAAAGTCAACTCTTTGTGAGGAAGGAAAGAGGAAGAAGGGAGGATATGAGGACGGAGGAGGATAAAAACTGTGTCGTCTCAGCAGGTACTAGTTTTTAAGTCGTTGGCTCTTCCCTTCTCCAGTATGTCTTGACCTAGTGGATTAAGGTCAAAACACTCGTAAATTAAACAAAGAAATAAATGTAAAAAAAAAACCAAAAAAAACGAAGATTGTCAAACCATTTTATAATAACCTTTTATAGTTGAAAAGATTAGTAATATTAAAACTAATAATCGTTTTTCACACATTTCTCACTGCAAATCTCTGTGAACTCGAGAAACTAAAATAGCAAAGCTACTGAAAATCACAAGTATCATGTTACTTAATCCAAAACAAGTATGACTGCCAGCGTTCAAGCAAACAGGAACCTGAAAAAACACGAAAGAAGAATAAGAACGCGTATTTAATACAACGAGACAGGCGCAAATTTTCGGCCAACTGGCCTTTGTCAAGCGTAAGATTACAAACAAACAAACGCCAGACACAAAAATTAGGAGAAAAAGACTGAAACTTCCCTGCCGAAAATTTGCGCCTGTCTTGTCTTGTTGTATTGAATACGCGTTCGTATTCTTCTTTCGTGTTTTTTTCTGGTTCATGATGTTACCTAGTCATCGATACAGTTTGTCATATTTTCGCCTTTAAAAAAACAGAATAACAAAAATATATATTAAAAAAAATGATAGGATAGGGATACTGAGAAATGTTGGTAATTGAGACGAAGGCTGTTGAAAATACAATTTCAAGCATTAAGTCGGTCGATGCGACCTAATTTTGGGTCACCATGTTCATAAATTCTGAATGAAGTGTGTCCTTGTAATTACATAGAAGATTTGCAACATTGAAAAAGGAATACTTTCCTGAAAATTCGAGGATGCAAAATATGATATAAATGTTTGTGTGTATGTGAGTGAGTAGAATCTGTGCGAGTGAGTAGTATTGGTGCGAGTGAATGTGTCTGTGAGTGGATCTCTCTCTCTCTCTCTCTCTCTCTCTCTCTCTCTCTCTCTCTCTCTCTCTCTCTCTGTATGTGTGTGTGTGTGTGTGTGTGTGTGGTGGTGTGTGTGTGTGTGTGTGTGTGTGTAGGCTTGGGTGTGTGTGTGTGTGTCTTAGTGTGTATGAGTGTATGTAGTATGTGAATATATACAGAATGTGTGTATATGTGTGTGACCAGTATGTGTGAGTGTGTTTGTGTATGTGTGTGTGTGTGTGTGTGCTCGCGTGTATGTGTATGCCTGTGTGTGTGTGAGTGTGTGTGGTTGTGTGTGTGTGTGTGTGTGTGTTGTGTGCGGTGTGTGTGTGTGTGTGTGTGTGTGTGTGTGTGTGTGTGAGTGTGAATGTCTGTGTGTGAATGAGTGTGTGTTAATTGTGTGAGTGTGTGTGTGTGTGTGTGAGCGAGTAGTGTGCGTGGTGGTCTTTGATTTAATGTCTATTCACTAAAGTGATTTTAGGGGGGGGGGGTGATAGAGGAGGAGTGAAGAGGATATTTGAAAATTGTCAATTTTGATCTTTAGAAAAGATGATCCAGAGTCACATGTTGGTGGATAATAAAAACGGGATGTTTTAGGTAAGTTGGTTTTGATGGTATTCAGCGACTGTAGAGGCATGACATGGATGTTTTTAGAAGAGAGATAGTTACTCAAATATGAGATGTTTCTAACAATGGAACGTGTGTTCCACTGAAAAATGTTGATATCACTTACTACACACATCTTCATGAGGAACGGTTGAATAAGTCTGGAGCAATATGGTACGTTTAGACAATTAGATATTCATTTAACTTTGAATCAAAAGGTACAAATAGCGTAAAAACGAAGTAAGCAAACAAGTAAATAAGTAAGTAAAACAATATAGTTGAGAACTGAACGAAGAGGAACTGAATCTGGGCTGAATCTAAAATGACCAGGGAGAGAAGGAAAACGGGGAGGGAAAGCCAGGTCTTGATTGATGGTGTTGATGGGTTGATCTCCGCCTCAGTTTTTTTCCCAGAAAAGCTGATGGATTTGCCTCCCTTTCTGACCAGAACGCTCGCCCCTCTGGTGGTTGGATGTACGTCGTCCTGGCTGACTTGAGTGTAAATGCTAGTTTGAAGATTATCATTGTTGATGTAGTCGACACTCGCTGCTTTTAGGAGTCGCGCTTTTGTCAGGGCATTAAGGAGCTCTCTTTTAACATTCAGGTGCTTGTTTCTCACAGGAGCGACCTGACTTAACACTACCCTGGCTTTTAGTTTTGGAAATTGAGTGTTTATAGTTTTCACACAGATTTCTAGATTTCTGCTACATTCAGTGGGCTCCTTTGTTTTTAGATCTGTGATCCCCACATGTAAAACTGCACAGTCAGGTTCAGGTGTCAGCTCTTCTTTCGATTTTTCAATGGCTGTCTTACAGTCCTCGATGGTATGGATCTTCCTTGTCGCTACTTGGAAACTGTAAGAAGAGCTCATTCTCTTTCCTTAACTTTATGACGGAGTCGTGAATGATGAGGACACGTGGAAGAACATTAAACTTTGATCTGGAATGTGCAGAAGATACCGCAGTTTTGACGTCACGTTTAGGTTTTGTAGAGACGTCTGGTCTTTGTTGTTGTTCTTCTTCTTCAGTGTTGAGGGCCCACAATCAAACTTGATTATTCTGGCGCCTATAACTGGGGGGTTTGCAGCAGATAAATCTGAAGCAGTGGACATGTCTTAAGAGTTCAGTTCAGTTCAGTTTTAATCATGATGATGGTGGGGTGGGGGGAATGAGGGTGGTGGGGTGAGGAGGTAGGAGGGGGGTGAAGAGGGGTGGGGTGGGTGAAGAGGGCAGCAAGGTGTGTGGGGCAGGGGCTCTGAGTGTAAGTGGGGGGAGAGAAGGGGGGTCGGTCTAGTCTGGGATTTTGGAGGCCCTTGACACGAATGTGTCAAGTGTTATGGCCTCAACTGTTCCTTGTTGGAGACTGTTCCAGTTCTTGTTTGACGTCATTTTTCCTTCCATTGTGTGTTTTTGCCCGATCTTCTACTTTGGGTGGTTGAGCCCCGCATTCCGCATAGCTGGAGAATTTGTCCATCGGTGACATGGTGGTAAAGTCACCGTGGACTCCGGAATCAGTCTGGCACGTAGTGGTGGTCGTAAGTATTGTGCACTTATTGGCGTCGCGCACCTCTTTTAACATTGTGTTGTTTTCTAAAAGGCTAAAAGTTTTCTGTCTGATTGTAGCATGGTTGTGAGGCTGTTGATTTGTTTAGACATTTCTTGAATGGTATTTTTTAAAATGTCTATTTCCCTTACCGCCTCTTGACAGCGACAACCACATGATGATACTGATTGTAGGTAGGGGATGTGTGGCGGACTCCTGGATGGTGAAAGGGTCGGACTGGAGGTCTGGATCTGGATCTGGATCTGGCAGTATACGTCGCTGAAACCAACTTGATTATATTGCGACGGAAAACAGGGGGAGCGCAAACGGCTAGCTAGGTGTGGAGCTGCCGGATCGCTACTTCTTTTTATCGCTACTTCTTTTCGCTTTGCACATACAGGCAAGCCTGTACGTTACCGGCCCTGACACTACAGGAGGTAGTGCCAAGCCCACAAAAACAAACAACAAAAAACAAAAGGACCCCACCCCCACCCTTTCCCCACCTACCTAACCTAACTAACTAATGTGCAGCGTGGATTTAGTGGAGAACTGCCCACCCTGGATTAAAGGTTGGAGGGAAAATGATAAACAACATTCGATACGCAGATGACACCGTGCTAATTGCAGAAAGTGAAAGAGACCTACAAAACCTTGTGAATATACTAGAAACAGAAAGCAAAGCTAACGGGCTGGAACTAAACAGCAGGAAGACTGAAGTCATGGTGATCAGTAAAAATCACGAAATCCCCTCATGCAAAATAACAGCAAATGGCACAACCTTGACACAGGTTGATAAATTCAAATACCTGGGAATGATCATTTCATCAGACGGCAGATGCACATCAGAAATAGCCGGCAGAATCGGCCAAGCCAAAACAGCATTCGGGAAGATGACAGGCATTCTTACCAACAAATGCCTATCAATTAACATCAAGAAAAGAGTTCTTGAATGTTATATAGAACCAATACTGTTGTACGGATATGAGGCGTGGACAGTCAACAAACAAAGCCAGAACAAGATTGAGGCAGCCCAGATGTGGTTTCTAAGAAGAATGTTGAGAGTTCCATGGACAGCAAAGAAAACAAATGAGACAGTCTTGATGGAGGCAAACACAAGTAGATCACTCATAAGGAAGATTGGGAAAAGACAGGCAACATTTATAGGCCATTTTATGAGGAAGGGGGATTTGGAGCACCTGGTTACAACGGGAAAGCTGGAGGAAAGACAGCACCTGGTAGACCCAGGGAGAAAATGCTGGACGGACTTGCAGAGTGGGCTGGGGATGAGGGGGGGGGGTGGGAGAGATGCTGGGGGCAATGAGAGATAGAGACAGATGGAAGTCCATGATCGCCAACGCCATGCGGCAGGGCACCTGATGATGATGATGATGATGATGCCCACCGCTGCTGAGAATGCGGCGACAGTACTGGCCTGGACTGTTTTTTCTTCCAGGTGATTCCGTTCCTCGATGGTCTTCACAAAGAAGGATTTTCTGTACTGCTCTGAAGTGCCATCTGGAATCTTGTAGCCCTTGGTGTTGTTGACAGCATGGCGAGCAACGATGTTTGTAGTCTCGCGGTCCTTTAGGTCTGTTCTTCTTGACGATCGTAGGCTTCTGGGGTCTCTGAAGATGGTGGTGTCTCTGCCCTGGTGTTGTCTGCCCCACGGGTGGTTTTCTTTGCTTTTTCTTTGATGAGACGTTACGACAGTGTCATTTTCAGCCTAGTTGATTCCTCTCTGAAAACGTTCAGTTATAAAGCTGCCATCTTGGCGTAGGAATCCGTAGTGTGTGTGTTCGTGTGTGTGTATGTGTGTTGTGTGTGAGAGAGTAGTGTGCGCGTGTGTGTGTCTGTGTGTGAGGAAATACTGTAAGTGTGTGTGTGGGGGGGGAGGGTATATATATATATATATATGTGTGTGTGTGTGTGTATGTGTTAGTGTGTGAAAGAGCAGTGAGTGTGTGCTTGCGTGTAAGTGTGTGCGTGTATGTGAGTGAGCGTATGTGAGTAAGTAGTGTTTGCGTGTGTGTGTGTCTGTGTGTGTATGTGTGCGTGAGTGTGCGCGAGTGTCAGTGTTAGTAGTGTGAATGTGCTTGTATGTGTGTGCATGCATGTGTGTGCGTGTGTGTGTGTGAGTGACTGTATGTGAGTAAGTAGTGTGTGTCTGTGTATTTGTGTATGTGTGTGAGTGTCAGTGTTACTGTTACAGTGTTAGTAGTTTGAATGCGCTTGTACGTGTTTACATGCATGTGTGAGTGTTTGTGTGTGTGTGTCTGTATGTGTGTGTGAGCTTGAGTGTGTGTTTGCAAGTGTGTGTGAGTGTTAGTGTGTGTGTGTGTGAGTGTACGTGACTGTGTGTAAATAAGTAGTGTATATGTGTACGTGAGTGTGTGCGTGTGAGTGTGTATTTGTAAGTATGTGTGAGTGTTAGTGTGAGTGTGTGTAAGTCTGCGTGTAAGTATGACTGTGTAAATAATTCGTGTATATGTGAGTGTGTGTGAGGGAATAATAAGTGTGTGCTAATGTGTGTGTGTGCTAATGTGTGTGTGTGTGTGTGTGTGTGTGTGTGTGTGTGTGTGTGTGTATGCTAGTGTGTGTGTGAGTGTTAGTGAGTGTGTGTATAAGTAGATTGTGTGTTTGAGAGTAAGTAGTGTGTATGTGTGTGTCTGTGAGTAAGTAGTTTGTGCGTGTCTGTGTTTGTGTGTGTGTTTTGTGCTTGTGTGTGTGCATGTGTGTGTCAGGTGTGTGGGTGTTTGTGTTTGTGTGGGTGTATGTGTGTTTGTTTAAGTGTGCGAGAGATTAGTGTTACTGATAATATGCTGTGTGTGTTTATGCGTGTGTTAGTGAGTAGAGTGTGTGTGCACGTACGTGCTTGTGTGTGAGCGTGTTTGTGTGTATGTGTGTGTGCATGCGTGTCTGTGCGTGAGTTCGTACGTGTGCGTTTGTGTGTGTGTGTGTGTGCGTGCGTGTGCGTGCATGCGTGTGTGTGTGTGTGTGTGTGTGTGTGTGTGTGTGTGTGTGTGTGTGTGTGTGTGTGTGTGTGTTAATCAAATGTATCCTCCTTCAAGTGGTCCTTCTCTTTTGTCTGTCTATTTTGTGTTTTGTTCTTTCTTCCTCATTCAATATGAAAACTGAATTAATTTGAAAAATGCGGTAGATTAGTGTCAGATATCAGATACACGAACCCTACCTTTCAAACTCAAGGATGAGTGTTTTTAAACGATTTGATTATCATAGGAGTTAGGACAGCCAGTGTTGGCTATGCATATTTCTGCATTATTAATATTATGTCCTGTCGTGTTTCTGGTGACCTGTGTTTGTGTATGAATGTGTGCATCGGTGTATCTTTGTATGTGTATGTGTGTTTGATTGTGTTTGCAGGCACGAATTTGTGTGTATGTGTGTATGTGCGTGTATGTATGTGTGTGTGTGTGTCTGTCTGCCTGTCTGTCTGTAAAGAAATAGTCTGTTGTGTATGCGTGTGTGTGTGTGTGTGTTTGTTTGATTGTTTGTGTGTGTGTGTTTGTTTGTGTGTCTGTGTGTGTGTGTGTGTGTGTGTGTGTGTGTGTGTGTGTGTGTGTGTGTGTGTGTGTGTGTGTGTGTGTGTGTGTGTGTGTGTGTGTGTGTTCATGTTGTTCACTTGTCTTTATTGACTGTGTTTTCTTTTTTTTTTTCCTTCTTGCTTTCTGTCTTTCTTCTTTCTTTCTTCTTTCTTTCTTCTTTCTTCTTTCTTTCTTCTTTCTTTCTTCTTTCTTTCTTTCTTTCTTTCTTCTTTCTTCTATTTCTTCTTCTTCCATTTCTTCCTCTCGTAAAACACTCATATTGAATAAACTGAAAGTGACTTTAGACCAGTAGCATGTAAACGTTTAAAACTTAAAATCGTCAGCTTCATTTTCTCCAGACAGCGTTTTGGCGCTCGGAACAAATTCCAAATACCTTAACGCCACAAAATGAATGTCATGTGAGGAATAAGATCGAAAATCATCATGGATTATGGCATAAGCCCTATAACTTACAAACCTTACAACCCTGTAACAAACCTTACTCACTGGCAAGTTTTTACCATTCTACTTTGGAATCTTTTCTTTGTCAATCCTTGTTCTGAGTATGACTGCACTTACTGATGCCTTAATAGACTTACATCATAGAAAGCCATAGACAGCTAACCCAGCATACAACCACTTCTTAGATTGCTTTGTTTCTTTCCTGTGCACATTTCCATGTCTTGTAGATGAGCTTGTCGTCAATAAAGGTACGAGCTAGGCTCAATAACGCAGCCCCCGATTACCTGTCAAGCCTACTTGAGATCTATGTTCCCTCACGTACCCTCCGTTCTGCCTCCGATCCTCTGACTTTTCGCTTTCCACGCACTAAGCTCAATACCTATGGTGTTAGTTTAAGCATAAAGTCGTTTAGATGATGAAAAGGATTGGAGAGAGCGGCTATCCTTGACGGAGTCCCATAGAGAGTTGGCAAGGTGCTGATTACCAGTCTCTCAGAACTGCCAGTCTATCTTGGAGTGCAGCTGAAAAAAATCCATCTCGTGGTTGTCATGCTAGTGTCATACCATTGAAGAAATTCCAAGAGTAGTATGAACAGGATACATTTTTGTACGCATCATCCAGGTCAATAGCTGCAGAAACGGTTTCGTCCTTATTTTGGAATACTTCATAAACTAAATAAGCAAAGGTAGCTGCAGTATTTTTTTTCCTTTTCTCAGTGTTCCTTGAATCGAAAGAAGTATTTCTCGGTCTTCTAGATGTCTGGCTGATTTCTTTGCTATAATGTTTTCTATGAATTTTCCCATGTACATTTTGCAAAGTCAGAGTACGATACCCATTAAGCCTGCGACGGTCCTCTTCCGGTCTGGTGAAAGCTTTCAAGACGCTATGCGCCTATTCCTTAGAAATATGATCTTTGCTGTAAGGACAGCAGTGTCTGGGTGTATGTGTGTGCATAATCATACCCCATGTACCTGTGTATAGGTATCTGTTAAGTGTGTGTGTGCTAACGTGTGTGTCTTCCTGTGAGTGTGTGTTTGTTGTTTGTGTGTGTGTGTTTGTGTTGTTTGTTGTGTGTGTGTTGTGTGTGTGTTGATATGTGTGTGTGTTTGTGTATGTGTGCGTTTTTGTTGTATGTGTGACACGTGTTTGTATGAATGTGTCTGTGTCTGTATGTGTGCGCGCGGCGTGTGTTGTGTGTGTGTGTGTAGTGTCGGGGTGTGTGTGTGTGTGTGTGTGTGTGTGTGTGTGTGTGTGTGTGTATGTGTGGTGTGTGTGTGTCAATGTCGGGGTGTGTGTGTGTGTGTGGTGTGTCGGTGTGTTTGTGTTTTGTTTGGTTGATTGGTTGGTTGTTGCTTTTGTTTCTTTCTTTCTTTCTTTCTTTCTTTCTTTCTTTCCTTGTTGAACATGTGTGGTCCTACTGCTGGTCATTCTTTATCCATGTATGCAGGCGCGTGTGCACGCGAGCGCGCGCGCGCGTGTGTGTGTGTGTTGTGATCAGTGTTGGCTATGTACGTTTCTGCATTATTATGTCCACGCATGTTTGTGGTGGCATGCATTTGTGTATAGAGGTGTGCATCACTGTATGGGGGGGGGGGGGTGTACGTGTATGCGTGCGCAGTTTGTGTGTGTGTTGTGTGTGTGTGTGGTTTGTGTGTGTGTGTGTGTGTGTGTGTGCGTGTGGTTTGTGTGTGTGTGTGTGTTGTCTGTGTGTGCGTTGTGTGTGTGTATGTGTTTGTGTTGGTTGGTTGTAGGTTTTGTTGTTGTTGTTGTTGTTGTTTTCTTTCTTTGTTTCTTTGTTTGTTGAACATGTGTGGTCCTATTATTTATTTGTTGGTCATTCTTTGTCCAGGTATGTGTATGTATGTATGTGTGTGTGCGCGTACGCGCACTCGCTCTCGTGCGTGTGTGTGTGTGTGTGTTTATGTGTGTGTGTGAATGTGTGTATATATGTGTGTGTATATGTGTGTATATATATATATTTGTGTGTGTGTGTGTGTGTGTGTGTGTGTGTGTGTGTGTGTGTGTGTGTGTGTGTGTGTGTGTGTGTGATGTGTGTGTGTGTGTGTGTGTGTTGGGTATGTACGTTTCTGTATTGCTATGTCCACGCATGTTTGTGGTGACCTGTGTTTGTGAGTGTGTACATGTGTGCATCAGTGTATGGGGGTTGTGTATTTGTACGCGTATGTGCGCGTGAGTGTGTGTGTGTGCGTGCGTGTGTGTGTGTGTGTCTATCTGTCTGTCTGTCTGTCTGTCTGTCTGTCTGTCTGTCTGTCTGTCTTTTCTCATACATTCCCCAATAGGTAGGTAATGATATATTCGAAAAAGTATTTTATCCTGTATCAGTGTCAGTGTCTTACCTTTGAAATGCATACCGTATTTAAATGGGTGTTTGGACTCTTGAGAGTTCAATGAACTTTTCGTGTTTGTCTTTATTCCATTCGATCTTGAGAGGGATAGGGAGAGAGAGAGAGAGAGAAGACAGACAGACAGACAAAGAGACAGTGAGAGAGAGGGAGTGACAGAGAGAGAGAGAAGAGAGACGACAGACAGAGAGACAGTGAAAGAGACAGACAGACAGAGAGACACACAGAGAAAGACAGACAGAGAGACACAGAGAAAGACAGAAAAAAAGAGAAAGACAGAGAGAGACAGAGACAGACAAGAGACAGAGAGAAAGAGACAGAGAGAGACAAAGACAGACAGACAGAAAGACAGACGGAAGGACTAATAGACAGACAGTTTTGAGACATTTTATTCAAATAGGCCATACCCCTTAGGAAGCGGCATGAGCATTAAACATAAGCATGCACACAGCATACTCATGAATATAAAATAGTCTTAAACAAGCATAGACACACACAAAAGATAATATCATTTAAATGTATGATGTGACGTCTTCTAATCTCTTTGCGATTTTGTATACAAGTATTGCAAGTGTCTTTATAATACCTGTATTTCTGGACGAGAAAAGCAACCAATTCAAAAGATTTGAGTGTGTCTAGATATTTTTTGATGGAGTGAATTCATTTGGCAAATCAATGAAACCAGTACAAAACAGAAAAGCATGGATTTTATCTTTGATTGATGGCAGACATGTGTGTGTGTGTGTGTGTGTGTGTGTGTGTGTGTGTGTGTGTGTGTGTGTGTGTGTGTGTAGTATTTGTGTGTGTTTGTGAGTATGTGTGTGTGAGCGTGTGTGTTATACGATATTTGAAACACCCATCTGAATATTACAAAAGCTTGAAAAAAAATATCTATTTAACTGCATTGAAATATTCGATTCTTTAGAAATAATTGTCTTAAACATCCTGTAAACGAAAATCTAACATAGTATGTATGCCATTGTCCCATTCCTGCCTACCACAATCAGTCAGTCCTTGTTTCATATTAACGTTGTAGACATCATTCTACACGTTCCACACTCTTATTTTCCGAAACATGACCAAAACCAGACATATACAAGAAACTGCGAATAAACAATAACGTTATTTCTGTCCATATTAAATCGAAGGTTAAATTTGGTTGCTGCTTGATACAAACTGTTCAACTGAGTCTGCAATCAAACGGGTGTTTGTGCAAAAATGGAAGGATGTCACCAGCAAAAAACATAATGAATAACTGTAAATGGCAAGTGAAAAGTTATCCATGCTTACCATTATATAGTATTTCCAAAACAAGTTCATTTATGATTACAGAGACAAAAACGCAGGGCTACAAACGTTCCCATGGTTAATTCATTGAGTACAGTAATTATAATAACTCAGTGTAGCACCACATGCAACAATGGCCGTTACCTCTGTGTATATAGTTCTCATTATCACTCTTCAATGAAATGTGCTGTAATGTCCTTCCTTAATCAAACTGCCCACAAAAGTTTTTTGAAACAAAATCATACTCTTTCTCAAAATCGACAAATTTCACATATAACTTACGGTTGTTTACAAATTGTATCTGAACAACTATTAATGTAAATATATGATCAGAAGGCGAAGAGTTTCTTGAACACTGCTTGACATTCACTTTGGAATATTCTCTTGAATCCATTCCTTCGCCTTCCATTAATAATGGCACCATATAACTTGCCAGTTGAATCACACGATGTAAATTATTTGGAAATCCCTTTCTATATGATGGCAATAGAATTAGCTTTCTCCAGCTTGCACGAAATGTATGTCCATCAACCAATGCTTTGAAGAATCTAACAAAATCATCAATTATAACATAACAATAATTTAATTTAAATTGTGCAAGTCATGTGAAAAAGCATGTTCATTACATTGTACAGAACTCGAATAGTATTAAACTTTCTGTCAAATGAAACATTCATTACATTTTACAAAAATCGAGTAATACTAAACTTTTCATTGAGTGGAAAAAGACACTGACACTAATGAAATGAAAACAAAAATACGTTGAACCATTTCAATAACCATAAGAACCATACTGCAGAAAGAAGAGCAAAACAATACAAGTATTCACAGATAAACAATGCATGTGTGTACACTCACTCACTCACTCACACACACATACACACACACATACACACACACACACACACGCACACACACACACACGCACACATACACACACACGCACACATACACACACATACACAGAAACACTCACACACATCCAAAACACATACATTCATGCAGACATATACAGGAAGCTGGTAAAAAAAAAATTTTAAAAACAGGACACACTCAGCTTGTTCGGTTCTTGACCTTTGACCCGAGTTGTAATCGTCTCTATGTCTCAATTACACACACACACACAGACGCGCGCGCGCGCGCGCGTGCACACACACACACACACACACAACACACACACACACACACACACACACACACACACACACACACACACACACACACACACACACACACAGAGGACGCTGGACTAAAGTGCATTCTATCTGTTAAAGTGTGTAACCCTTGACACAATTTGTCATCCTGTCTCCAACTGTGTGGGTCGTTCTGGTCACGAACATGAGACTGTTGAACCTCTGGGAATCTTCCCCCCTGGTTGTTGATTTATGCAAGATCGTTCATCCGCCCTATGAGGCCATGTCCCTTCACCATATGTGGCGGTGTACTGGGATGTGGTGGCGTTTGGATCCAGGCGTGAGAGATTTACGAGACAGATGGGGTACCAGAGTTTCCATCCATACCACAAATAGGATGCAGCTGTCAGAAAAGAAAGGTATGTCTCTATCCAGAGCCCCCTGAACTCCAGAATACCAGAATGTGTAAATAATTCGACAAAAAAGGTCATCTGGACCAACTGTTTTATGAACTTGTAATCAATTTTTTTTTCACAGGTATGGAATATTGTATTTCTCTTATAAGTAAGGAATTGTATAATGGGATCAAAGCTGATACACACACTCACACAAGATCGTACAGAGTAAGTGCTTTGACAATGAATAGTAATCTACCGTTCTCAAGTACATGTAGTTATACTTTGATACACTGTCAACACAAAACTGAAGTAACACTCATGTACGCGCGCACACACACACACACACACACTCATACGCAGATACACACACACAAACACACACACACACACACCACACACACTCATTCGCAGATACACACACACAAACACACACACACACACTCATACGCAGATACACACACACAAACACACACACACACACACACACACACTCATTCGCAGATACGCACACACAAACACACACACACAAATACACATACAAACATACACAACCACACACACACAAACACAAACACACACGCGCGCACACACACACACACACACACACACACACACACACACACACACACACTCATACGCAGACTCTACTTGCACAAAAAAGCCAGTTCCTGCTAGTCTATCAATATTTCCGAGCGCAGACACATACACACACATACACACACACACACATACACACACACATACACACACATATACACACAGACACATATACATACATACATACATACATCACTGACTCACACACACACACACACACACAAACACACACACACACACACACACGCACACACACATACACACACACATATACATACACACACTAGTACACATACACACACACACGCACGCCGCGCGCGGGTTTTCCTTGATTGTTTCTGACAAAGTCAGTTTCTAGCAGATGTGTCTAGAATTCTACTTAATGCTGCTCAGTGTTTATCGCTGTGTCTATTTTCATAACTGTCTTGTAAGTTATTAGGCTCGGTACAGTATTTTGCAATATGTGTTTGTAATTATTGAACATAGCTGATAAAATGATGAAATCCTGTTCCGAGTGTGCCCTGTGTTTATTTCTGCAAACAAATATAACAACAACTTAAGAAATAGGTATAATGTATATAGTTTTGAAATGTGTTCCTTAATCAAGATGCTATACATCTTTCCAAAAGGTTTGGACAAATAAACGTTCAGAAACGAAATGCACGATTGTTTACTCTTGAGTGTTGCGAAATGAAGACAAGAATACGTCAGAAAGCCCACCGACAAATAACATTTTTGTGTTAATAAGAATCTGTGTGCATCGTGGTAAGCTGAAATGATCTCAACTGGCTGTCATTGAGAAAGCTTAAAAAAAAAATTTCTGATCATGTGTTTCCGATTAAAGGAAGTAGGCCTATATGCATGCACACATACATACATACATACATACATATATATATATATTAGGCTACCGAAAATAATAAAATATATCGAAAATATGGAAATCGCTGCAACATAATTTCATTTTGCTGAATGTTAGTCTACATGGTTTGCAGAATCTTAAAATCAACCCTAGGACACATAGGTCACTATCCTACTACCTGAAAATTGGGTCACATTACGCAATACCTTGTACAAATGACCGACTTTAGAAATATTTATGGAAATATATAGAAGTTGCACCTCGTTGGAAAGGTCTTGAAAAATTACGTTCAAATCTGTCATCAAAACAGATGTATAGCAAATATTACAGCAGAGAACGGCTTGTTTTTGTGTGCCAGTCATGAATCAGCATGCGTAAGGTCTGTTTGTCCTAGTATTCCTCTGTCGCCTCCTCCAGCAATGTCACAAAAGAATTTGTACAAGTAACACCACGGCAGTTACCATAAACAGTGGATCGGGCCTGTCAATGTTTCTTACAGCTACATCTCCCTGAATCACAATGTGTCCTACAGCTGCATCTGATGATTTGAAGAAATTAGTCTGGAGCAGGAGGCAGATCAGCCATGCAAGGCTCAGGGGTCGTCATTTACACGCCATCCCCAATCCTCTGGATTCAGGTTGAGGTCCCGGTGCATCCATTGCTAGACTTGAAGGTGTGCGTGCATACTATGATATTTGCAGGCATCACTGGTTTGTGGTAGATTATGGACTTGTACAAAACTGGTGCTTAAAGCCACTTTCTCTGTAAACTTCTAATAGTGTAGTTCATCCAGTGCATTGATGCGGTTTCCGTTATTTATGGAGATGATGACTTTCTCACCTACAGACACCACCTCTTCCACTGTGGCTGTGCATTTGGAAAACACGCCAGCATCTTCATGAAAGACGTTATCTGCCTTCAGCTTCCTTTGTGTGGCTGTGCCTTTTCCCACTCCAAACAACACTGAGGTTGTATCACATCCTGTGATGGCAAGCACAAACAGTAATGTCTGGCAAATCTCCTCTCCAAGGGCCTGCTGTGGTCACTAAATATCCCGTACTCCATGGGTTTTTTTTCTCTTAGACTTTGAATCTGATCTGAAGATGATAGTTCTCAGATCTGGGCTAATATGGTGGCAGAGCAAAACCAGGAGATCGGTGTTTTCTCCAATGACCACAAGAGGATGATCAGTTGCACGTCTGATGGAAGTCTCAACAATCAGGAAATCTGCATCATTTTGGCTGTGAAATGTTGGATGTCCATTTGCCAGAAGCATATCACTAAGCACAATGATAAATCTCTTGCTTGTTCGCATGGTTTGCCGGAAATTATCCCTTTTCTGATGATAAAACCATGTCAGCATTGAAATTGACTGTAGTTCCAACAACACCTCCTTTTCCAATCTGTCCAATACTTCTTTGGTAACTGATAGCGTCTCACCTTGAATCAAGTTGATAACATTCACGCTGTGTCGTGTGTAACTCGTCAGATTCGTACTGCTGAGCGTCTGTTTGAGCCATGGCATCCCTTTCTGATAAATGTTCGTCTGTAATGACAGCTGATGAGACTGGAAAGTACACAGTAAATGATATAGCTGTAATCATAGCATTCAGAGCAGCATCAACCAGAATGTGACCTCTGAAAGCCCTTGCCATTGCTTTTCCAGTCAGCATGTGTCCAACAGTATTGGGGGCATACACAACCTTAAGCACTTGCTGAAGTCCAGAACCCCACTTGATCCTGCCTATACAGCCATGGAAATTCATTTGAGTGTGAAAGCCTCCCAGATGGAGAACAATTGATTTCAGGTCGCTATCTTCAGGCTCTTTCTGGACGATCAGCTGGGACTTCTACCAAAGTGTTTGGTCAAACGTCAGCACTGGCTTGATTCCAAGACATCTGGCTTCAGCATACACAAACTGCAAAGTAGAGTAAATGCACCTCATACTACTTGGATTGAGATCAATCATCAGAAGGCAGAACATAGATGACCACCCAGGATGTTCTCCTCGGCTCAACGACTTCATGAAACCTGATCACCCTGGTCTTGGTGAACGCAAAGGCCAGGATAACTTCCACAGAAGGCCCTGTGTTGATTGGGGATCCTCACAATAGAAATCATGCAACGGAGTGTATCTGAAACAATCAAAGTCCTGTCTACGAAGGTTGTAAAAATGGATGTTGATCTTCCTAACTGCTGTGACATCTTCAAGTGTTCCAGATATTCTTCGAATTGCTTGTTGCCTTCTAGTACCTGGGGTAATGACAGCAATTGTACCCATACCATGGAATGTACTAAACCCATCAAGAGTGCACACATTGTGATCAACATTATCAGCAACATATTGTATAATGTGACCTTTTGTTATGCCGGGAATGTCTGTTCCCTGGGTCAGTGCTGCAGATACTTTAAACTTCTTTACTTTAGAATGCGATATACAGAATCCAAGCTGGAACAAGATGTTAGTTAAAAACTGAGATGCAAACTGGTGGTACATTTGAACAGCTAGGCCAACTTGCAAAGGAGCCAGGAGTATTTTGGGTCTTGCAGCTTGTATGATGGCTTGGTCTATGGTGGCTATTTTCAGATCGTTCTCAATTCCACAGAAGATTGTCTTCAGGTACAACTGGAGTGAGTCAGGGACAAAATTTAAGTTCCCTGAGACAGACTTGATCTTATCCGATCCTGGATACACATCCTTGATAGCAAAACTCCTTTTATATCACTTTCAATCGATTTTGTGGCAGTTTCGTATTAGGTTCAGTTTTTGTTGTTGTTGTTGGTTTTGTTTTGTTTTTTTGTTGTTCTTCTTTGCATCTGAATCTTCTGTCTGTGGGGTGTCAAAGTACTGTCTGTTCTAAGAGTTACCACAGAAATCTTTTTGCCTCTGCTTGATATTAATATATCTAACCCAAAATGTTCAATAAGTTTGTTTTTCATATGTTTTGTAGTGTATGCACGAACTCCATCCCCGCAAAACTCCTGCACTTTTGATACAAGATCAGACAATGTGGCTTGTTCATCATCATTCTCGTCCAAATATTGGCAGACTTTTAGAAAAAATTCCTGCCTAGCCTGTTGAGGATCTTCATAGAAAGTAGCTGGTTTTGTTTTCTTTGCATCGGTAAATCTATCAGAACTACTTCTGTGTGTTCTAAAGCTGACACTGAAGGCATCATGGTACACAACATCCCATGCAATGAGGTCTTCCCAACATGTTGACTGGATTCTGTCAGATACTGTTTTTGCCCAATGTCATCTCATTCCTTGCAAACACCTAGGATAGCTGCCTGAAATCCCTCGTGTGTTTGGTTTTCACTGGGAAGGCTTCATGTCCTTTTCTGTGAGTATTGACATCAGCAGTGGTGCCACAAAACAGTGAATCCTTGGATCATGGGCAGGCTGAAAGGATCGTCTGGATGGCCTTGGGTCATCTCTATAGGCGCTTTGTTTCTTCTCTAGATATTATATCTTTATTGCTTTGGCATTTGTATAGTCAATCCGGCATTTTCTATGTAATTTCTGTCCTTCAACAGTCACAATGTTAACATCACGCTGTGTGCTGCACCGACTGACAATCTTACATCCAGTCTCACCTAATTTCACTGTTGGTTGACCATAGTCAAGGGATTCTTTGCAAATGACGCAGTTTGCTGTACATTCGGTTGCAAAATAAGACGAACGAAAGCTGTTACATCACACAGAATACAGAATATTTTATTGCCCTGTTGATATACAAAAGCTGTTACATCACACAGAATACAGAATATTTTATTGCCCTGTTGATAAACAAAAGCTGTTACATCAAACGGAATACAGAACACTTTATTGCCCTGTTGATAAACAAGAAAGGGCAGTTTAATGGGAGGCGTGGAGATGGAGTGCATTTTAAATGTTCAATGAAATACAGTGATACAAACTTTACAATATGTTATACATTACACACACACCACACACACACACACACGCACACACACACACACACACACACACCACCACCACCACCACCAACCACACCATACCACACCACAAACACACACACACACGCACACACACACACACACGCACACACACACACATGTACGTTTAAACAAGTATCCATCATCCAGAATAATAATCAAAGTTTTTCTTTTCCGTTTTTTTTGTTTTAATTGACAAGGAAAAAAGAGGCTTGGAAACTGAATTGATACCATAATTATCTAACTGATTAAGAAACATAGCTTCATCACATTTCAAATTCAAATTGATAAAGAAAACCAACAACAAAACAGACGATCAACAGCAAAGTAATTAGTCAAAATCATAAAAAGTATGCGTACTTAACATTTTTATCATTATTATATCATTGATGCACACAGATAACTACATAAAAGTATTGTATGGCGAGCTAGGTCACGTAACCTTTGTGTTACAGAATAAAAATATTCAAGAAAACACAATACTCTTAACTCCTGTCTGGTTTTCTTGTACGGGGAGATCTGCCCTGGGATTTTGACTTGCCTGCTTTGCCATAGTTTTTCAGGCGTTGGACGCTTCCATTGGAGAGCAAATTTGACAATGGAAGGGTCCACACTTCATTAGCATGCATTATCAGTTTTACACACACACACACACACACACACACACACACACACACACACACGTGCTACGGATCATCCCTATAATGCCGCATGTCATTCAAGTTCAAGAAACAAATTAATGAGAACTTCAGTATTGATCCCAATTAAAAAAAAATCATAATAACAAAAATAAGCCTTTGCTTACTGCAAATCATAATTAAGTACTAAAACAAAAATAAGCCTTTGCTTACCTGCAATATTTGCTGCCAAACTTGCATTCAAACGGCCAAAACACTATTCCAAACGTGAAAAATGAAACCCGCTCGTAGATCAAAGTATGTCCGTGGACCGCGCTTCTACCATAGTATCGGTATATCGCGGTAAACGTAACATGAAGATGAGAGTTACGCTTTTCTCGGTAGCGGATGTAGCCGTTTACACGTCAACTTCAAGTGGCACCCCGGCCGCGAATTGTATGGTACGCCAGAGCGGTCACATCGCATACAAATCACAACGCTCGTAAATCTAATTAGTTAATTGTGACAATATACCAAACTTTTGTGTGTCCTAGGGTATTTTTCTTGCTTTGGGTTATTTTTTCCTTGCCTGTGAGAAGAAAAAAAATTCTGTTGCAGAGATTCCCATTGAAAAATTATATTTGGTAGACTAATATATACATATATAGGGTTGACTGGCCGTGTCAGTGGTGATTTATCCATTAAAGTGCCCTGAGGAAGGCTGAAAAGCCGAAAGCTCGGACTTGTATCGGAGTACTTGTTGTTTTCTCTTTTTTACCTGAATGATTATATATATATATACACTTCAATTTTCCAAGACAATCAACAAGGGCATTGAGTATTTTCTCCAATATTTCGGCCCTTGGCCTTCCTCAGGGTAAAAATAAGTGTGTATATGTGTGTGTGTGCGTGTGTGTGTGTGTGGGTGTGTGTATGTATACATATGTACATATATATACATATGTATATATATAATATATACATATATGTATATACATACATACCATATATACATATTTATATACATATATATATAGAGAGAGAGAGAGATGTGTGTGTGTATGTGTGTGTATGTGTGTGTGTTTGCTTGTTTATGTGTGTCTGTGTCCGTGCGTGTGTGTGTGTGTGTATGTGTGTGTGTGTGTGTGTGTGTGTGTGTGTGTGTGTGTGTGTGTGTGTGTCTGTGTTTCGTGTATGTATCTGTGTACGTGTGCGTGCATGTGTTTGTGCGTGCGTGTGTGTGTATATATATATGTGCGTGTGTGTGTGTGTGTGCGTGTGTGTGTGTATATATATATATATATATATGTGCGTGTGCCGTGTGTGTGTATATATATATATGTGCGTGTGTGTGTGTGTTATTGAATATCTAAAAAACACTACATCTCAAGATAATGGACAATATGAACACAGTAGGCCATCATCCTCTTCCCCTACCACTACAGCCTGTCGATACTGATCATTATTAGTTTCTCTATCCAGGACTCTTGTATCGCCTTCAAACCAATTATCTACAGTAATATTTGATGCCTTAGGATTTTTACAAGAACATTTCTGAAGTGCCTGCCAAAAGCATTTCAGTTCTTTCATTGCAGCTGCTAATTCTCTGAGAAGAATGTCATTGTATATTGTTCTCTGTCTTCTTAGGAACTTTTTTTTTTATTATTCTCTCCCATTTCCGCAAAACATTTAATAGTCTTCGTATTTCCAGGATGTAAAAAAATTCTAAGAAGCTTTCATCTTCTTTTTTTTTTTCTTTTTTTTTTGTATCATTACAGTCTGTATCAAACCAGGCAGATCTTGTTGTATTTCTGTTAAAAGACAGGCTAATTTTCGTATTTTCTGCTTTTTCTTTTAAAATGTTATCAAACAAAAAAATCCAAGGCCTCGTCAGCATCATTACAAATTACACGCTTAGCTTGAATATATATGTACACAAACACACACACAGACACACACACACTCACACAGACACTCACACAGACACACATATACTCATATATACAGACATATATATACTCATATATATAGATATATATATATATACATATATAGAGACATACATAATTATAGATACATATGTATAGACATATATACATTACAGATGTATAGATAGACAGACAGGCAGATAATTAGATAGATAGACAAACAGATAAATAGATAGGTACATAGATAGATAGATATGATGTATGTATAATATATGTATTATATGTATATACAACATACATACATACATTTATACTGCATACATACATAGATATACACATACATACAGACATATATACATACATACATACGGACAGACAGACATGCACACATACATACATACATACATACATACATACATACATACATACATACATACATACATACATAATTCTTACTGTGCACAACAGCCGAACACCTTGTTGTAGAGGGGTCAAATTTTCGACTTTAATGTCTTTCTCAAGTAAAATCAGAATGTCCACTGACAACAAAGCATAGCTATTTAAAACATAGAATTTGTGATGAAAGTTCATATCAATGATAAAGAGATCAAGTGACTAGTGTTAAATCTACATGTCTCTTGCCTGTCTCAAACGAACATGTTCACATTTATCATGAATTTTTCTAACATACATGTATCCGCCTCTGCACGCACACACACACTCACACACACACACACACACACACACACACACACAAACACACACACACAGAGTCGCACACACTTCCACACACTCACACACACACACCTACTAAAACGCACACACATGCATACATATGCACACCCACACATATTCACATACTCACAAACACACACACACACACACCCACACACACACACACACACACACACACACACACACACACACACACACACACACACACACACGCACACTCTCACACACGCACCCCCACACACACATGCGCACCCACACACACACTCATGCTGAAGTAAAAGGTGTGTTAACGGGTAAAATAGTCCTTCCTTTTTCCTCGTCTCGTCGAGCGAGATTTCCTTAGTGCACTGTACAGTCACAGTAGGCGTGGACAGTCAGCAAGCAAAGTCGGGGCAGGATCCAGGCAGCCGAAACGCGGTCTCCCAGAAGAACGTCGAGAGCCCCACGGACAGCAAAGAAAACAAAGGAGACAGTCCCGATGGAGGCAAACACAAGCAGACCGCCCACAAGGAAGATCAGGAAAAGACAAGCAACATTCACAGGCCACTCCACGAGGAAGGGGGACTTGGAGCACCAGACCACAACGGGAAAGCCGGAGGAAAAGAGAGCACCAGGTATACCCAGGGAGAGAACGCCGGACGGACCCGCAGAGCGGCCGGGGACGGAGAGGGTGGGGGAGACGCCGGGGGCAACGAGAGACAGACGGCCGGAAGTCCACGGTCGCCCACGCCACGCAGCAGGGCACCCGACGACGATGATGACGACAGCCACAGCCCATGAAGATTGGACCATGAGAAGGGCTGGAGTCAGTCCCACACATTCAATCCCTGTGGGTAGTTGGTGCGCAGTTTGTGTCTCCAAAACCTTTCTTTTTCTTTCCTCCTGTTTGGATCTTCTGTTTGGATTAGCTCTATGGCGGTGACTCTCAGGTGTTCAATGGAGTGTCCAGGGGTCTGGAAGTGACGGGCCACCAGCGTCTCCCTTCTTTCCTCCACCCCTCTCCCGCCGCAGTACGTACATACATACATACATACATACATACATACATACATATGTACATACATGCATAGAGAGAGAGAATAGACAGATTAGACAGACAGATAGACACACACACATACACACATACATACGTACATAGAGATATAGACAGATAGACAGACAGATAGATAGACACACATACATACATACTCGTACATACATACATACATACATACATACACAGATTAAAGTAAGTGTATGTGTGTTTGTGTACACATTTCTACACGCACACAAACACACACATGTACATATATACATATACACATATACACGTATATCATATTTAACAGAAGAGGAACCTACAGACGCAGAACCCAAGACAGTAAGACCCCTTCCCATGAAGCACTTGTGGAAGAAAATGTGCCTACATGATCTTGTATCCCACATGAATATCTGCACCAGGGCGATAAAAGACCAGTAATTCCACTCATCCCTCGGATCTACGAGAGAGTCTGTCATCATGTATCAGAAATATCTGCAGAATGAACCCTTTGAAGAGAATTTCCAAAATTCGAAAGGCTGTTAACGACTTTATTTCCATATCCTTCTTGGACGAAAGTAGCAGTACTCAAGACTACCAATAGAGATATTTTCACCCCGAAATTCACAATAACAAGAACGATGGCAAAAATAGCTAATTGAGTTGTTAGACAGAGAGGAGGAAAATGTCAAAACAGCACTCAAATTTCCAACTGATTTAAATACTGTTTTCTTCATTAAAAACTGAATGTATGTGTGTGTGTGTGTGTGTGTGTGTGTGTGTGTGTGTGTGTGTGTGTGTGTGTGTGTGTGTCTGTGTCTGTGTCTGTGTGTCTGTGTGTCTGTGTGTCTGTGTGTACAGTTGGCAATTTAAAGTTTCCAAATAATTCCAGAAATGCGTGGGCCTACTCTCGTTTAAAAGAAAACACAAAAGGAACAAAGACAGCTGTGAGTACTCTTTGGAATCTTGAAGTGTTGTCGGTGTC
>CM060311.1:26242087-26277087 GCA_030674185.1 Monoplex corrugatus | reverse complement strand
ACTCATTTCTCCCACTACATACTACCACATACGCGTACACACCATTTTCTATCATACTAACATATACACATACACATACACCGTACACATACACACACACATACACAATCCACATACACCATACACACATACAAAGTCATACATACACGAAAATCAATTTACACTTAAGGCAATAAAAAGCTTAGGTATCATCCTCACTTTCAAGAAAATTGAAAACAAAACAAAGCCTTATTGACTGCGTGTGTACCCTCGCAGCGTTATCATGCACCAACCCTCTAAACTCTAAATCACCTTAAACATGAAAAGGGAGTCTGCCATCGATAGTGGCTGTGGAACCATAAACAGCACCCGTTCCAAGATACTAATAACCCCTGCCCTCCTACCATCCACCCACCCCCTCCATCCCCACTAAATCATCACACTCTAGCCCATACCCCTTTATAGTGTGGTAGCACTGTGGTCCTGATTCAGTGTAAAAGACTATCATCATCATCATCGTCGTCGTCGTCGTCGTCGTCATCATCGTCGTCGTCATCATCATCGTCATTATCATCATCATCATCATCATATCATTATTATTATTATTATTATCATCATTATTATTATTATTATTATCATTATCAGCAGCAGCAGCAGCAGCAGCAGCATCATGTGCCCTGCCACATGGCATTGGCGATCAGGGCCCTCCGTACGAATCTATCCCCTGTCACAATGCAAGTTTAATCTCCCACCCTCTCTGTCCTCAAGCCACCCTGCAAGTCCGTTCAGTATTTTATGCCTGGGTCTACCTAGTGTTCTCTTTCCCTCCAGCTTTCCCGTTGTGACCAGGTGCTCTATTTTCTCTTTCCTCATAAAATGTCCTGTGAACGTTACTTGTCTTTTCCTAACCTTCCTTATTAACCCTTTGACTCCCGCACCCTATCCACCGACTGCAAAAAAACTCAACCCTTTGACTCCTGCACCCTATCCACCAACTGCAGGAAACTGGAGGATAGGTGCTGGAGTCAAAGGGTTAAGTTTTTGCTTTGTTAGCATGGCTGACAACGCAGAATGTGGGTGGACGTGCTGCGGGAGTCAAAAGAGTTAATGGCCTTTTTGTGTCTACCTCCTTCAGCACTATCTCCATTTCATTCCCAGCCCGCAACATTAAACCCTGGCCTGTTCTCTGCCCGTCTTAGATAATGTTTCCATTATTCTGGTGGTATAGGCGTAGTGTGTCCCACTTCCCTCTCTGTTTCAAGATCTTGCTAGCACACAGGTGTGGGGGGAGGGTGGTTCTGTAGAACTGGGCAGTCTGCCAAATAATACTTGGCGAAGAAGGAATCTGCCAGATAATACCTGGCAAATAGGTAACCTGCCAGATAATACCTGGCAAATAGGGAGTTTGCCAGATAATACCTGGCAAATAGGGAGTTTGCCAGATATTACCTGGCAAATAGGGAGTTTTCCAGATAATACCTGGCGAATAGGGAGTTTGCCAGATAATACCTGGCAAATAGGGAGTTTGCCAGATATTACCTGGCAAATAGGGAGTTTGCCAGATAATACCTGGCAAATAGGGAGTTTGCCAGATAATACCTGGCAAATAGGGAATCTGCCAGAGAGCAGCTGGCAAGTTTGGGTGAAGCATTTGTGGAATTGCCCAAGTGTGACACATTGCAATGGAAACAAACAAGCAAGCAGTTTCTGAAGACACTGTCTCGGCGCTCGGAGTGAATTCTATACGCACTGACACCACTGACAGGTTACTGTGTGACGGAGAAGATCCAAAATAATAAAATTGCATATTAAGATCACGTGAAGTCATTGCCAGCGGTTGATTCATAAAAATACCCAACAGGCACACTCACCGAAGACAGAGAGTGCAGAATGTGTAGCAACATGCCACCTGCGCAGTGTGGACAAAACAACATGCATACTACTAGTATCACAGAAACCCCTCAACTAGAAACAGGCCCATGCCTGTACTTCAGTCTGGGACAAGATGTTGACAATGTCTGGCAAGCAGACAAACACGCCTCTCGACTGAAGGCTCAGGATTAACCAACATAGAACCCCTCAGATAGAAACAGGCCCATACCCGTACTTCACTTTGAAACATCATGTTGACAATGTCTGGCAAGCCAGACAAAACTAGCCACTTGACTGAAGGCTTAGGATTAACCAACATCAAGCAACACAGCCAATCACACTTATGTGAGACTGTAAACGAGACAATTGGATAATAAAGCCAGATGTACATACAGCTCTATTGGGAGAGGTCCGTTGTCTCAGTGGACAGGTCCTGGTCTGTGCTTGTTCACGTTAACTCCTCTTTCATGCACTCACAGGAGAGGACATACTCGAAGCCATCTTAAGACAGGTTGGGTCAGAACCCCAGCGTGTTCTGATCAACCCTCTATAAATGAGAAAGGAAAATAACACAAGGGGAGACTCAATACAGACAACAAGAGAGACAGAACAATCAGAGTTGTGGTCGTGGTGGGAGACAGGCCACTCAACTTGGCAGAGGTGCAGAACTTTGCCAGAAATATGTAGTGAAGGTACGTTGATATTTTTATTCCAATGTAGAGTTTTAGGGCTGATAGGCATGTAGTAGGATTGTTTAGGACTTTGGCAAGTAAGAATGACGAAGAATGATTATGCTTTAAGCTGAACTGTTTAATTAAAGAAACTATACTGTATTTATGTGTGGACTGCTTTCGAAAGTTATCGGTAGTGTGCTTAGTGTGCTCCTGCTCGTCTCTCTCCTTCCTTCTTGTCGTGCGTGTTTTCTACATAGAAAGGTAATTCCGTATAAACATCCCCCAATTCCAGAAACTCTTCCCGTGACACTCAAAATTCCCTCCCGTGACACTAGCATCCAAGAAAGATCAGAACGATTGAAAAAAATAAGAGCATTATGCGGGTTGGCTGGTTCTTTTCATAGAGCCGTGAACTCAGGATCTGATATCTTGAGTTCAATCTCAGCCCGCAACATTAAACATTGGCCTGTTTGCTGCCCATCTTAATGTTTCCATCATTCTGGTAGCGTCAGCTTGGTGTTGAAACATTGGCCTGTTTGCTGTCCATCTCAATGTTTCCATCATTCTGGTAGCGTCAGCTTGGTGTTGAAACATTGGCCTGTTTGCTGTCCATCTCAATGTTTCCATCATTCTGGTAGCGTCAGCTTGGTGTTGAAACATTGGCCTGTTTGCTGTCCATCTCAATATTTCCATCATTCTGGTAGCGTCAGCTTGGTGTTGAAACATTGGCCTGTTTGTTGCCCATCTTAATGTTTCCTCATTCTGGTAGCGTCAGCTTGGTGTTGAAAACATTGGCCATTTGTTGCCATCTTAATGTTTCATCAGTTGGTGGTGTCAACTGGTTGAAATGCCTATTTGTTGCCATCTTAAGTTCCATCATTGGGGTGTAAAATTGGTGTTTGAACATGCCTATTGTTCTCATCTAATGTTTCCATCATTGTGGTGGTTCAACTTGGTGTTGAAACATTGGCCTGTTTGCTACCCATCTTAATTTTCTATCATTATGGTGATGTCAACTTGGTGTTGAAACATTGGCCTGTTTGCTGCCCATCTAATATTTCCATCATTCTGGTGCGTCAGCTTGGTGTTGAAACATTGGCCGTTTGCTGCCCATCCTAATATTTTCATCATTGTGGTGGTGTCAACTTGGTGTTGAAACATTGGCCTGTTTGCTGCCCATCTTAATGTTTCCATCATTGTGGTGGTGTCAACTTGGTGTTGAAACATTGGCCTGTTTGCTGCCCATCTTAATGTTTCCATCATTGTGGTGGTGTCAACTTGGTGTTTCAAAGCCCTTCCCCTTCCCTTCCTCCTCCCCATTCTGCTCCTCAGTTCAAGACCTTGCTAGCGCATAGGGTTTTGGACAAGCTCAGGGAGTCTGCCGGATAATTGCTGGCAAATTTGGGTGGAGCTCATATGGATGGAATGGACACAACGCTGAAAATTTACTCGGGAAACTGTGGTCCTGTCTGGCATGGACATTCTTCTGTGGAGTCTGCAAACATGGGTGTATGAGTTGTGACTGAACCGCATTAACTCGACCTGTCTAATGGATTCATCCAATAAGTAGTGATAATGTATAAACAAAAAAAAAATTTTATACTCCTTTCGATGTCAGTGGGTTGGAAAGGATCGCATCAACTAGACCTGTCTGAACGGTTCAGGCAATAAATAGTGAGAATGTATTCTACAAAAATGAAAAATGAAGGCACTTTTCTATATTCCTTTCGATGTACACATGTCATTTACATGTAACCAAGATTATTCCAGTGGTAGGCTGATAAAATACCAGTATAAAATATAGACTAGGTAAAACATAGTCTAGGTAGGGCCTCAGGCCTGGCCAGCTCATGGGTTTATGTGCAGGCTTAAGGCATGTGCCATGGTCACCTTACACGTGGCACCTGTGACGTTAGTGCATATGAAATTCGTTCCGAGCGCTGAGACGTCATCTTGAGAAACAAACTGAAACTGAGACTTTCGAAGTAAGATTCCTATCTGTTGGGAAGATCGAAATGCCCGTTGCTAGGCAACCAGAGTTGATACGTTTTACCTGCTTAGCCACCGGCGCTTCAAGTCAAACAAGTCATAGAATGTACAACGCAGAGTTCTTTCAACGTGGGAAATACATCAGAGTCTGGGTGATTCGTGTCTACAAATTAGAGGAGATGTGGCAGAGCATCCGTTTCATATGACATCATAAGTGGCGTTACACTTTCTGCTTTTGTACGCAAAATGCGTTGTCGTGCTATATCAACAGTGAATCTTTTACCTGTGTTTTGCGTTTCCTTCAGATTGCAGTTCTGGTATTTTTTAACAGATTTCAGTTTCAGTTGCTCAAGATGACGTCTCCGCGCTCAGAATGAATTCCATATGTACTAACTTCACAGGTGCCACGTGATGGAGAACATCCAGAATGATCACAGCACAAGCCTTAAGCTTGCACATAAACCCATGAGCTGCCAGGTTCTGAGGTCTTACCTAGATAGGCGAGTGAGGTGGCATAGACCTCAACTTTTCCCGGGGCCAGCACCACGAGGGCGGAGCCCATCCCCGGTCCTTCACTTCAAATTTATATTAATTTTCACAACTTTTTAACCAAGACTTCAGAAAGGCAAGAAGACCAATTGGTCTTCAAGGGTGGGACATGGAAATCAACCTATCTCTCCAACGTTTCATACCAAGGCAGCCGGGCAATGCCCTGCTCTTTACGATCTTCAACTGCCGTGGGATCTTTAGCGTGCGCAGCCAAAGGGCACACGGGTCCGACTCGTTTTTTGTCCCCTTCCGAAGGACTAGACGTTCAGTACGATTTTCCGGTCAAACTGAAGAGAAAAGTCGAGGCCTCTGCGGGGAGCGAACCCTGGAACCTCGAGTTTAGTTATTGGCAAGCGAACGTCTGAACCGTTCTGCCACTCTTCTCCCTAGATACAACATAACAGGACTAAGGTAGCACCATTTACCCAGCTTTGATCTTGATCCTTCCTTGTACCGCAAACTTTTGGCGGCGCTTCTTACACCTAACTAATAACCTGATCACGTGGCACAGTTGTCGTTCTTGACTGAAGAATGTCCCCGGCTTTCACATTACGCCGGCTACCCTGTACTAAGCCACAACGAACCATTGATGGTGATTTCGTCTTCACATCAGGGAAAAACTACTTCCCATTTACCGGTCCAAAACGACTGAAGCAAAACGTGTTCGAAAACCAAACTGCACAGAAAAAAGGGGTCACCACAAATGCATGTTTAACCCTTTGACTCGTACATCCCACTATACACCAATTGCAAAATATAACCCTTTGACTCCCTCACCCTATCCATCAGCTTCCTGCAGGAAGCTGGTGGATAGGGTGAGGGAGTCAAAGGGTTAAGTTTTTGGTTTGCTAGCATGGATGACAATTCAGGATGCTGGCGGACAGGTTGCAGGAGTCAAAGGGTTAATTAAAGAAGAAGAAAAAAATCTCATGCGGACATAGGCAGTCAGCATTAACATTTTTCTCTCATACAAACTGAGACATCTGCATTACCAGTATGGCACACTCTAAATAAGAGAACAAGTGGGGAAAAAAACAAAGTAACAAACGACACTTCTCCACCTGCGTCTCCTCCCCACCCCCTACCCCACCCCCACCCCCACCCACACCCACACGCACACAGAAATAAAATACACAACAAAAATGACTTACCAACCTTCTGAGGATTGAACCCACAACTTTTACATTGTCTGCATAGTGCCCCCCACCAAATGAGCAGAGAGATACGAACTACTTTAAAGAAACTAGACCCTTAAGTGAAAAGTAGAATGAAAATAATACATATGTTGCTTGGTTTGTTTTTAATTTTATTTTACGATTTTGTCTTTTTTTTATGGCTTGTTTTTTCCTTTTTTCCATTACTGCACCTAATTACCTTAAATTCATTTGCGCTCACCTTTCTTTTCCTCGTTATTATCCAATTATACACGCCACCTTAATTGCCACATATGCAAGGACAAATTTTTTTTTCAAAAAGCTATGATGAGGATGACGTTAAGGCTGATAGATAATCAGTATGTTCTGAAGCTCCAGTTTCGTATTGAGACAGCCAGAATGCGTGATGCGGCTGTATTTCACGTGTTGTTGTTGTTGTTGTTGTCGTCGTCGTCGTCGTCGTTGTTGTTGTTGTTGTTGTTGTTGTTTGTTGTTGTTGTTGTTGTTGTTGTTGCTGTTGCTGTTGTTGTTGTTGTTGTTGTTGCTGCTGCTGCTGCTGCTGTTGTTGTTGTTGTTGTTGTTGCTTTTGTTGCTGTTGTTGTTGTTGCTGCTGTTGTTGTTGTGGTGGTGGTGGTGGTGGTGGTGGTGGTTGTGGTTGTTGTAATATAGCCTACCGTCCACCATCAAATAAGCCCGAGAGATACAGACATATGCAGTGTTAGTCCGGGAATGTAAGAAGTATTCTCACCATGCATCCGTGAAGTGAAGAGACTCCAATGTGCAGACCCACCCTTCCCAGCAAACCCTCAACACGTTCAGTTTTGGATAAGAGTCGGTTAGGATTGAAAAAAAAATCCTACAATGATTTTGATAGGACTATTGGGATTCGAACCCACATCGAGGGAAAGGGGATGGGCGCTGCCCTCGTGCTGCTGGCTCCGGGGAAAAATTGAGGTCTCTGCCACTTCACTCCCCTACGACCCCAGGGTTATGACTATCCAGGTAGGACCTCAGGACCAGGCCAGCTCATGGGTTTATGTGCAGGCTTATTAAGGTTTGCGCCGTGATCATTCTGGATGTTCTCCATCACATGGCACTTGTGACGTTCGTGCATATGGAATTCATTCCGAGCGCGGAGACGTCAACTTGAGAAACTGAAACTGAGACTGAAACTGAAACTGAAACTGAAACTGAACCCACACCCGTCCAGTCAACAGTAGCTAGCATTAACCGCTGAGCCTTGGCGACTGGTTGATGTCTTGTTTGTATGTTTCTTCTGGCTGAATGAAGAGTAGATTTGCCAAACGAAATATGTTTGATTCATTAATGATCGATAGATTGGCAATGGAGGAATCAGGGTGTTATTTCACCTATGCAAAAATCTGACTACATACAAAGTAAAAAAAAATTAAACAGACCTGTCGCCCTGGTGCAGTGGTTAGCGCAACGGACTTCCGACTTGGAAGCTCGTGGGTTCGAATCCCCATCAGTCCCTTCAAAAAAATCATTGTGGAATTTTTCGGCTCTAGCCACTCCTAACCAGAGTTGGGCGTGCTACGGGCTCATTGGGAAGACTGGGACCGCACAGTCGAGTCTCATCCACTTCACATGGATGCGTCATTGAGGGTGTTGCTCAAATCTTCTGACCAGCAATGCAGGTGTTTGTATCTTTCGGGCCTGGTTGATGCCAAGATATATGATGATAGTAAGCGTAGAGTACAGCCCCGCCACGCAGTCTCAATCCTAGATGGAAATCCATAGCATCATGAATATCGTCCTCATCAACATCATCATCATCATCGCATTGTAAAAACTGTCAGCTTCTGTGGTCATTAAAGTGGCGTGGGAAATGGAACGAAAAAACGAAAGATGAGTACAAAGGTAACACCCTGAGTGCGATGATCTTTTAAAAAAGTACAACAACAAAAACCAACAACAAAGGAAGGAAGAAAGACAGAACCATGGAAGAAAGAAAGAAAGAAAGAACCAACAAGTACAATCGTATGGCCTGTCTTCAGAACTGTTTTCCAACAGTGCCTTTTCGCCACCAGGAAGCAGGTGACGAGGGAAGATAACTCGACCAGCAATGCAATCCAGTCTAGCCATTTATTTCCCCTAGCAACCTTTGCTTCAACTTCCGGCTCTCGAAGGAGTTTGGGGGACTGCCGCCAATCTGTGTGTGTGTGTGTGTGTGTGTGTGTGTGTGTGTGTGTGTGTGTGTGTGTGTGTGTGTGTGTGTGTGTGTGTGTGTGTGTGTGTGTGTGTGTGTGTGTGACAGAAAGAGAGAGAGATGGACAGACACAAAAGCAGACATACAAACAAAAAGACAGATAGACGGACATTGAGACACAGTAACAATGTAGGAAAATCTTCAAAGCGTTAAAAATGGAGGAAGGGTGGGGGGGGGGGCTTTGTTTACTAAGGGAAGGAGCATTGAACATCCCTCGACAAATAGGGAGTGAGGGAGAATGGAAGGAGAAAGAAAGAGAGGAAGAAGAGGAGAAGGGAGTAAGGAGAAAGAAGGGATGGAAAATGAGAGAGAGAGAGAGAGAGAAAGAAAGACAACGCGAGCGAGAGAGAGAGAAGACAGACAGACAGACAGACGAGAGACAGAGAGAGAGAAATACTGACACAAACGGAGAGAGAGACAGACAGACAGATGGACTACAGGCAGATAAACAGATAGACAAAGATTCGACAGCCAGACAAAGACAGACAGAGACTAAGACACAGAAACAGATAAATGAACAGAGACAGTAACAGAGTGAGTGGCAGCTAGAAACTGAGACACAAAGACACAGCAAACGGACAGAGAGACGAGGCACAGCCAGATTGACAAACACTAAGTCACAGAGATAGAGAAACGGAGAGATGGAGACACAGACAGGCAGACAGAGATTGAGACCACATACATACATACAGAGACTGAGACACGGAAAAACAGATAGACAGACAACAGGGTACAACAGCAGAACAAGAACAGAGAAACGGAGAGATAGATAGACGGACAGATACTATGTCACAGAGAAAGAGAAACGGAAAGGGGGAGGGAACGGAGAGAGAGAGAGACAGACAGACAGACAGACAGAGACAGAGATAAAGAGACAAGAGACAGAGACACGAGACACAGAGAGAGACAAAGAGCTTGACAGAGAGACACAGAAAGAGACATAGACAGAGAGACAGAGAGAGACAGGCAGACAGAGACAGACAGAGAAAGTGAGAAAGAGACAGGGAAAGACAGAGAGACAGAGACAGAGAGAGATAGAGACCGAGCAGAGAGGCAGAAAGAGACAGAGACAGAGAGAGACAAGAGACAGAGAGGCGAAGAACAGAGAGAGACAGAGAGAGAGAGCAGCCAAGATAAGAAGACAAGAGAGAGACAGAAAAGAAGACAGAGAGACAGAGAGACAGAGAGATGCACACACTGACATAAAAAGCTCCAGACTGAGGCAGGAAAAGGGCCGTTACCAGGAGTGTTGTAACCATAATAACCTCCCCACAATGGACAGGCCACATGGGACATCATTCTCAGACAAGTGATGAGCGGAGAGTTTATTCCCTTCCAGCCCCTGAAGCCCCATTCTTTCGACGACAATCACGTGACAGCTCCCTTGCCGCCATGCTTTTCATGGAAGCGTGGACAATCACGCCCGTTAGATTACTTCCTGTCTCCCTGTCTAGAAATGCAGTACTGTGTTTCTTACCTTCGACGCTGATTGATTGATTGACTGATTGATTGATTGGTTGGTTGATTGATTGATGGATTCATTCATTCATTCATTCATTGATCGATCGATCCATTGATTCATTCATACATTCATTCATTGGTGGGTGGTGGATGGATGGATGGATGGATGGATGGATGGATGGCTTTATTTTTTTTTTTTTTTGATGGATACAAAGAAGAATGAAAACACGCAAATCCAGATGTGATCGGGTTTACTAAACAACATTTCAGGTATGATAATTCCATTGCACATATAGATTAAGGATTCACAAGTTTACGCATAATCGTTGCTTTACTGTACGCACCATTTTTGTAACAATAGATAATATATACATACATCAATCATACGACGCTGACACGTACACATATGTACTCGTATGTAGCTGCAAATATACTGAGAAACCAACAAAAATATCAGTTTCATTACAGATTTTTATCCCCAAAAAAAAAGTATGCAGATTATTCGTAAAGGATTTTGTTGAGAGTGGTTATGCAAGGAATTTGGGTAGCCCAACCCAAATCAATGTGAGGTATGATATGTGCATGAAAAACATAATGTCAAAGTGTGTAGTCAGTGTATTATTTAAATCTTGACATTAAGTACGTGGTTTTTGCTAGAATATTTATTCCAGTTCGTAAGTATGAAATACCATTTCAGTTGAACCATCTTGGGCTAAGTTGGGCCATATTTGTGCTAAAAATCCTCGAAGAATCCATCAAACTAAATACAAGATGGAACCCTTAGTGAGAGAACAACAGATGGGGTTCAGGAAATGGAACCAGCAAACAGACACCACTTTTGCACTGAGAGCACTTTATGAAAAAAAAAAAATAAGAAAAAGTCGAGCATGACAAAAAAAAATTAACCTTGTCTATGTAGACCAGATAAAAGCATTTGACAGTGTAAACAGACAGGCTGTGGAATATGCAGGAGCTGTGAAATATCAGGGGGGGGGGGGGGGGGGTTTGTTTGTTTGTTTTATTGTTGTTTTTTGCTTTGTTTTTTGTTTGTTTGTTTGTTTGTTTTTTTACAACATCAGAGCCATGAATACAAACAACATGAAAGCAGTCCGCACCAGGACCCACTGACCGGTTTGAAGTCATATCTGGAATAAAACTGGGTTGTGTTCTAGCACTACTATTATTTATGGGTAATCTGCACAGGTCACAAGAGAATTAAACACAGAACCACAGTCTTTGAACAACATGTAGTTGGCAGATGATCAGAACCTAGCACATGACAAAATGTAGAACGGTTACAGAAAAAACAAATCTGTCTTGAACACTTTAGCTAGTTGTAACAACGTATGTTGAATGTCTTTCTATATCCATGTCTGTAGTGTGACAGAGTATGTTGAATGTCTTTCTATATCCATGTCTGTAGTGTGACAGAGTATGTTGAATGTCTCTATATCCATGTCTGTAGTGTGACAGAGTACGTTGAATGTCTCTATATCCATGTCTATGGTGTGACAGAGTATGTTGAATGTCTCTATATCCATGTCCATGGTGTGACAGAGTATGTTGAAATGTCTCTATATCCATGTCTATGGTGTGACAGGGATGTTAAATGTCTCTATATCCATGTCCATGGTGTGACAGTATGTTAATGTCTCTATATCCATGTCTATGGTGGACGTATGTTAAATGTCTCTATATCATGTCTATGGTGTGACAGTATGTTAAATGTCTCTATATCCATGTATATGTTGTGACAGAGTGTGTTGAATGTCTCTATATCCATGTCCATGGTGTGACAGAGTATGTTGAATGTCTCTATATCCATGTCCATGGTGTGACAGAGTATGTTGAATGTCTCTATATCCATGTCTATGGTGTGACAGAGTATGTTGAATGTCTCTACATCTATGGCTATGCTGTGACAGAGTATGCTGAATGTACATATACCCATGTCTATGGTGTGACAGCGTATGTTAAATGTCTCTATAAATATGTCTATGGTGTGACATACTATGTTTAATGTCTCTATATCTATGTCTATGCTGTGAAAGAGTATGCTGAATGTCTCTATATCCATGTCCATGGTGTGACATAGGATGTTAAATGTCTCTATATCCATGTCTATGGTGTGACAGAGTATGTTGAATGTCTCTATATCCATGTCTATGGTGTGACAGAATATGTTGAATGTCTCTATATCCATGTCTATGGTGTGATAGAATATGTTGAATGTCTCTATATCTATATCTATGGTGTCACAGAGCGTGTTGAATGTTTTCTCTATATCCATGTCTATGCCTCTCCGTCTATCCTTGCCCATGGGATAAATGAGGTCCTGTTTTGTTTCACTTATGTTTGGACAGTCAACATCAGGCTGTCTCCACCTACATGTAGAAACTTCACTCTTCTGTTTGTGAGTGCGGTGTGTCTCAAGGCAATGTTCTCTACCTTACACAATTTAGGTAAAGTTTTCGCTCTCTCTCTCTCTCTCTGTCTCTCTCTCTCTCTGTCTCTCTCTCTCTCTGTCTCTCTCTCTCTCTGTCTCTCTCTCTCTCTTGTCTCTCTCTGTCTCTCTTTCTCTCTCACTCTCACTCTCTCTCTCTCTCTGACCCCACCTCTCTCCGTCCTTCTCTCTATCTCTCTCACTCTATCTCTCTCTTTCTCTCTCTCTCACTATCTCTCTCACTTCTCTCTCTCTCTCTCTCTGTCTCTCTCTCTCTCTGTGCCTGTCTGTCTGTCTCTCTCTCTCTGTCTTTCTCTCTTTCTCTCTCTCTCTCTCTCTGTTTCTATCTCTGTCTCTGTTTCTCTCTCTCTCATTTTCTCTCTCTCTCTCTCTTCTCTCTCTCTCTCTGTCTCTCTCTCTCTCTCCCTCTGTCTCTCTCTGACTGTCTCTCTCTGTCTCTGTCTCTGTTTCTCTCTGTCTCTCTCTCTCTCTGTTTCTCTCTGTCTCTCTGCCTCTGTCTCTCTCTGTCTCTCTGCCTCTGTCTCTCTCTGTCTCTCTGCCTTTTCTCTCTCTCTCTCTCTCTCTCTCTCTCTCTCTCTCTCTCTCTCTCTTCATCTTAAAGTTTTGTTGTTGTTGCTGCGTCTTAAGTATTTTGTTTCTGTTTTTCTCAAAAGGAAATCCGAGCTGCTCTAGCTAGAGACTGCACGCCGCTACACGCCACGCCACCCCTTTAACACTGGGGTTTTTTCTGCCTGTGTGTATCTTTTTTAACCCTTTAAATCCCGCACCCTATCCACCAACTGCAAAAACTTAACCCTTTGACTCCTCACCTTCCAGTTCCTGCAGAAGCTGTGGATAGGTGAGGTCAAGGTTTTTCTTGTAGCCGTCGACAATGCAGGATGTTGTCGGGGACAGGGTGTGGGAGTCAAAGGGTTAACTTATAAAAGTGGATTTTTTTAACAGAATTTTTTTCCTGGACAACTCCTTTGTTGCCATTGGTTTCTTTACCCGTGCAAGGTTTGTGTTGCACATTGGCACACAAGTTTATTATTTCATCCTTAACCCTTTGACTCCCGCCGATTGTCAACCAGCGTCCTGCTTTCGTCAACCATGCGAATATAGCAAAACCTTAACCTTTTGACTTCCTCACCGTATCCAACAGCTTCCTGCAGGAAGCTGGTGGATAGGGTGAGGGAGTCAGTAGTCTGCAGGAAGCTGGTGGATAGGGTGAGGGAGTCGAAGGGTTAAGTTTTTGCAGTTGGTGGATGGGGTGACGGGGTGCGGGAGTTAAAGGGTTAAAACTAGCGTTCAGATCACTGTTCGCGGAGGGAGCAGAAAAATCCCTGTCTGATTGGGATTGGAACCCAGGGGTTAAGTATATCCTAGGTAGGGGGGATCAACACTTGAATGTTTCGATCCATACATTTTTTTCCCTGCTAATCTTTCACTGAAGACACCCACTGCAAAAGAACATAAGTCAACTCCAGAGGCCCTGTCTTACACGCTAGGTAGGCGAGGTTTCGCGAGGTACAATACGAAGGAGGGGGGGGGGGGGGGGGGTTTGTTGTTGTTGTTGTTTTTTGTTGTTCGTTTGTTTGGTTGGTTTTTTTTGTTTGTTTGTTTGTCTGTTGTCTGTTTGTTTGTTTGTTGTTTGTTTGTTTTTTTTTGTTTGTTTTTTCTTGTTTGGTCCACCATGCGGCCAAGCGTACTAGGTATTCGCTAGGTAAGGCTAGGTAGCATTAAGAGGAAATTGCCTGTGAGGCAAAGATGGTGGTCTTGCGAGTCCTCTTTGTGTTTGACAACGACTCCATCTTCTATTGTGAAGTAAGCGCTGTACACTGGCTGAAATCTTCTTCTGCCTCGTGTCTGTTTCATAGCACCTCTCTCTCTCTCTGTTTCTCTCTCTGTTTGTCTCTGTCTCTGTCTCTCTCTGTCTTTGTCTCTGTCTCTCTCTCTCTCTGTTTCTCTCTCTGTTTGTCTCTGTCTCTGTCTCTCTCTATCTCTGTCTCTCTCTCTATCTATCTATCTATCTACCTATCTATCTATCTCTGTCTGTCTGTCTTCTCTCTCTCTCTCTCTCTCTCTCTCTCTCTCTCTCCTCTGTGTGTGTGGGGTTTTTTTTTGCTCTCTCTCTCTCTCTCTCTCTCTCTCTCTCTCTCTCTCTCTCTCTCTCTCTGTCTCTGTCTGTCTCTCTGTGTCTCTCTGGCTCTCTCTCTCTGTCTCTGTCTCTCTCTGTCCCTCTGTCTCTGTCTCTGTCTGTCTGTCTCTCTCTCTCTCTCTCTCTCTGTCTCTCTCTCTCTCTCTCTCTCTCTCTCGCTCGCTCGCTCGCTCGCTCGCTATCTTGCCACTTACGCCGGAGTGTGATATCGCGTAAGAAACGAGACCCAGTTTAATTCTCTCCCCTCCCGGTGCCTCCTCCGCTGCCCCCCCCCTTTTGTCCTCACCCTTGAGCTGCCCTGATTTCTTCGGAAATTGAACGCCATGGCAGTGACGTCAAAAACAGAAATGACAGCAAGTTGAGTCAGAAATAATGACGAGTAAGCCGAAGCCCTGTCTGCCCCGGTCATTCTATTCCATATGCATCAGTAGCCTACCTTCAGGCCTGGTGTAACTTGGATACCGGTTCATCGCTTTCGACGCAAAATTTCATTTCAGGTTTGATGTTTGTATCTTCAATTTTGTTGGTTGTTTTTCAGAGTTGGTGTAGACCAGCTGTGTTCTGTCGGAACTTGTAATGGACAAAACAAACAAAAACCCGAACTTTCCTTTTTCAGTTGTAACGATATCACGCGCTGTGTCGTTCCGGCCGGTACGCGCATGCTCGGAAGAAGTCAGAAGTTTTAACTGTTGTTAATGGAGTTCAGTTAGTAAAGTTTGTTCGCATTGAAAACGCTACGTGTGGAGTGTTTTTGGGTAGGGCTGTTTTCTAGCTTCAGGGCGCATTACATGGTGGCAGCGTGGTTGAAGCAAGTTGGACAAGAACTTTCCTCGAGTGGATTTCTATCGCAACTATGTCTTTCAAACCACCCACGTCGTTTGACTTCTCCACACCCAACAGTTGGCGGACATGGAGGCAACGGTTCATGAGGTACCGCACAGCATCAAAACTGACAAAAGAATCATTTGATGTCCAGGTCAGTGCCTTGATTTATTCAATGGGTGCAGAAGCAGAGAAGATATATGGAAATTTCGTAATAGACGAAAACACGACATTCGATTACGTCATCCAAAAGTTTGACGAACATTTTACTCCCAAGAAAAATACTATTCACGAAAGGGCAGTATTCCATCAGCGTTTTCAGCAACCTGGTGAAAACATTGAGCAGTTTGTGCGAGCGCTTTATGAACTAGCAGAGCATGCAGATTTTGACAACAAAGAGAGTGCTATTCTTGATAGATTAGTCATTGGAGTGAGAGACCGTGAGCTGTCTGAAAAACTACAACTGGAAGCGGACCTGACTCTTGAAAATGCTATTGCTCGAGCCCGGCAACATGAACAAGTCAAGCAACAATTGTCAGAGCAGAGAACATCAGTGGATACTGTACAGTCGGGACAAAGCAGAGTTGGCAGAGGACGCGGCAGTTACCGTGGAGGTACCCAGGGCATTGCAAGGAATTCCAATTTTCGTGGAGGCCGTCATACTGGCAACAATTTTCGTAGCTCGCAGCATACTAGTACTTCTCAACGTGGAGGGGGCAGAGATGACGGTGGACGTTGTGGATACTGTGGCAAAAGTCCCCATCGTATCAGACAAGACTGTCCAGCCAGAGGAAAATCTTGCAGAAATTGCGGGAAGTACGGACATTTTTCTCTCGTTTGCCGTCAGCAGAGCATCACGTCTGTCAATGCAGTTCACGATAATGGAAATGAAGCATATTTCCTGGGTGTCGTAGATACTGCTGATTTTGTTCCCCCATGGGTCACTAAACTGAACATTAATGGTACCCCCATGCAGTTCAAGATAGATACAGGGGCTGATGTTACAGTGATGCCAGACAAGCAGTTCCAAAAGATTCGACCACTTCCACCTCTTCAGCATACTAGAGCAGTGTTACGCAGTGCCAATGGCGTGATGGACTGCAAGGGGTAGTTCACGGCGACAGTTCAAGTAAACAGCATGAATTTCCGGCTGCAAATTTTCGTAATCAGATCCGACTCCGACAACCTCTTGGGACGTGCTGCTTCAAGTAAAATGGGGCTGGTAAAAAGACTTGATGAAGTCCAGAGACCAGACACGCCATTCTATGCAGCATTCGGTAATCTTACTGACAAGCCGGTGAAATGCAAGCCAGTGAAAATCCAACTTAAGGAGGACTCAAAGCCATACAGCTTGAATTCTGCTCGACGAGTTCCCATTCCTCTCATGGATAAGATCAAGGAAGAACTTGAAAAGATGAGAAAAGCCAACATCATTGAGGAAATCACACAGCCAACTGACTGGTGCGCCGGGATGGTTCCTGTTCTCAAGAAATCTGGAGCAGTCCGCATATGCGTTGATCTAAAGAAACTGAATCTTGCTATCAAGAGAGAAAGATACATGATCCCAACCATAGATGACACACTGCATAAACTCAAGGGATCTTCAATCTTCAGCAAACTTGATGCAACATCAGGATTCTACCAAATCCCGCTGGAAGAAGAATCGGCGAAGCTGACAACATTCATCACTCCATTTGGGAGATATTTTTACAAGCGTCTCCCATTTGGTATCTCGTCATCTCTAGAGATTTTTCAAAGAACGATGGAGGAGATCCTACAGGGAGAAACCAACGTTGTCTGTTTCTTTGATGACATTCTGATCTACTCAGCAAATCCACAAGAACACGAAATCCACTTGAACAATGTCCTCAAGAAGCTCAGAGATGTTGGCTTGAAGCTCAACCAACAAAAGTCAGAACTTCGCAAGAGGGAGCTTCATTTTCTTGGACATTGCATCAGCGCAAATGGTGTACGACCCGACGAGGCAAAAATTGAGGCAATACGGAATATGCCAGATCCAAAGAACGTCACAGAGCTCAAACGTATCTTAGGAATGCTGAACTTTTTAGGCCGCTACATTCCTTCCATGTCAACAACACTTCGTCCTGTCACAGAACTGCTGGAAAAGGACAAGGAATGGATTTGGGAACAACCACAAGTGGATGCTCTAGCAAAAATCAAGAAGAGTTTGACCACAGCTCCAGTGCTAGTATTTTTTGATCCCTCAAAGAAGACAACAGTTAGCTCTGATACCAGTAGTTATGGCTTAGGAGGAGTACTTCTTCAAGACCATGAAGGAATCCTACGACCTGTTGCATACTGTTCACGCACACTCACTCCAGCAGAACGTGGCTATGCACAGATAGAGAAGGAGTGCCTGGGAGCTGTGTGGGCATGTGAAAAGTTTGAAAGGTACCTTGTGGGACTTGAAACCTTCAAGTTGGAAACAGACCACAAGCCTCTGATACCCTTTAATAAACACCAAGAATCTACAAGATACTCCACTTCGTTGCCAAAGGCTCCTGCTCAGACTCATGCGGTTCAATGTCAAGACTGAGTTCACACTAGGCAAACACCTAATCGTGGCAGATACCTTGTCCAGATCTCCACAAGAAGGGCAAGTGAATTCAATTTCCACAATGGAAGATGACATATCTGCTTATGTCAACATGATCAGAACTATGTGGCCAGCAACAGATAGACTGCTCGAAGACATAGCTGAAGAAACCAGTCAAGACAAGATACTGAGTGCAGCAATGTACCACACAGCAACTGGATGGCCAGCACACATCAGTAAGGTCGATCCTGCACTCAGAGAATTCTTCTCAGTTAGAAATGAACTGAGCATCAACAGAGGCATGCTTACCAAAGGCATCCGGATCGTAATCCCACAGAAGATGAGAGATGACATTCTGACGAGGATTCATGATGGACATTTCGGCATAACGAAGTGTCGGGAACGAGCTTCACATTCGGTATGGTGACCAGGCATTAGCAGTGACATCACGACGATGGTCAAAAGCTGCCAATTTTGTGAAGCAAGACAGCCAACGCAAACAAAAGAACCCCTACTGACAACTCAACTTCCTGATCGTCCATTCCAACAGGTAGCTGCAGACCTGTGTGACTACAAGGGAGATCAGTTCCTAGTCCTAGTGGATTACTACTCAAGATATCTGGAAATATCCCATCTCCCAAGAGCCACTACTGACATTGTGATTAAGAAAATGAAGAAGATCTTCACACACCATGGCGTGCCAGAGACTTTGATGACAGATAATGGACGCCAGTTTACTGCAGCAGAATTCCAAGCATTTGCCAAGAAATGGGGTTTTCATTATGTCACAAGCAGTTCTTATTTCCCTCAGGCTAATGGGGAGGCAGAGAGGGCTGTGAAGGAGGCAAAGAAGATTCTATCACAGAGAGACTCTTTTCTGGCTTTGCTCACTTACAGATCATCACCTACCACAGTTACAGGGGCAAACCCAGCAGAACTTTTGATGAGTCGTCGCATCCGCAACAGCCTTCCAACTTTACCAGAGAACCTGGAGCCGAAAATCGCTGACAAACAGGCTGTAATCAATTGTGACGCAAAGAAGAAGGAGGCTAACAAAGTCTACTTCAATCGGCGTAATAGAGCCCAAAATTTACCAGACTTGCAACCAGGTGATGCAGTCCTCCAGAAGCTAGACCACGAGAAGGTGTGGGCAAACCCAGCCAGGGTACACAGCAAGATTGCACCACGCTCGTACATTGTTGAGACTCCGTCTGGTCAGTACAGACGGAACCGTAGGCATCTGAAACCTACGCAGTGCCCTGTTCCTTCTCCTGTTCCCACCTCTATCCAGTTCCCTATATTCTCTATGCCCAGTCCAAAGTCTATCCAGAGCCATTCTCTCCATTCCCCAACAAAGGTGACGACTCCAAGTCTTCCAGAAGCTCCAGAAAGCTCAGAAGGCCAGCTTCTACCCAGTCCGGTCCAGTCCCAAGGTGCAGCAGACCCAGCTCAACCACCAGTGACATCCAGCCACACAGCCACACCTCCCAGAAAGACCCGTTGTGGACGTCTTGTGAAGACACCTGTCCGTTACAAGGATTGAAACCAAGACAGAAACATTAATAGTTACCTCCCTTTGGTAATCAGATAATCGAACAGATAAACAGATACTGTTTCGCACACTCAATTTTTCGAGTATCTAAAAAGGGGGAGATGTAACGATATCACGCGCTGTGTCGTTCCGGCCGGTACGCGCATGCTCGGACGAAGTCAGAAGTTTTAACTGTTGTTAATGGAGTTCAGTTAGTAAAGTTTGTTCGCATTGAAAACGCTACGTGTGGAGTGTTTTTGGGTAGGGCTGTTTTCTAGCTTCAGGGCGCATTACACAGTTACGAAAGTGTGAAATGAAAAAAGCAATGGATGAATATGCATTTTTTTACATTCAGACCTCTCCCAAAGAGACTGTACTGCATATTTATTTTACATAAATCAACCTAAATATTTCAAAATGTAAACATTAAGACTAAGAAACAAAATGAGGTTCAGGGAAATAGATTGTTTTAAAATTTGTGTGGATCAATGTTAACTAATAAAAGATCTGATCAGTTCTTGAGATATTATAATTATAATATAAACGTCTTCTTAAATATTGTGATATTGAGACATTCACACATGTTTTCTGGTAGTTTGTTCCAGGTGGAAGGTCCTCAGTACCGGTACATGAGGCTGGATTTAAAGAGATCGGTTCTTGACATGACTATTCTTTTGCTATCGCAATTGAGATAGATCTATACATGGGCCTCAGTAGCTCAGTTTGTTGAGGGTCGGATTCACATGCTGATGGTTGTGGGTTCGAATCCCAGGGTACGCTACATTAAAACTGGCCTTCTCTCTGTCCCATCTTAACATTATTTCTTGTTCTTGTGGTGTCAGTATAGGATAAGATAAGTTCTGCCTTCCCCCACTTCCCTGGGATGGTTATCCCCATCGGCCATATCACCTGAAGTGGGTGTCGACGTAAAAACTGAACCAATTCAATCAATCAATCAATCAATCATTTGTATGAGATATACAGAGCAGGTTTCCGATACATTGTCTGGATCATGTCCGGTCTTCATTAGGAGCAATTATATTCCTTTGTTGTAACGAACTCGTAAGTTTTATGATAAAATATATTGAAAATGAATGCAACATGAAAAGGGAATACTAGTGTGTATTTCATTGATATAACGAGGCAGTTCCAGATTCTCAACCATCTCAACATTGTCATGCAAACAAAACAACAACAACAACAAAGAAAACAAATGATCGAGCCGTTCTGTAAATTCCCTTTTATAAACGACCTCCTTCAATGAAAACCAAAGAACTGTTTGTTTCTAACACAAGCATTTCACAATGCTAATATTCGTGCCAGTAAGAATCTAAAACAGATTTAGAACAGCATAATTTTATTTTTTTGGTGGTTCCGTTCAGAGAGGCACAAAATGTAGTTAGGAGAGCATACACACACGTGCGGCGCGCGCACATGCGCACACACACGTGCACACAAACAAACATACATACATTTGCATTATTGATGTTAGCGTTGTTCTAGTTTCATTTCTCTGTTCATCCACATCCTTTTTCTTAAGACCTTGCCGCTTCCTTTTGATTTTTTTCCGTCTCTTGTTCTGTTCCCCTCTGTCCCCTCCCCCTCCCCGTCCCCCTAATTTCATCCTCCGTGCCATTTTTCCCGTCTAATATCACTCATTGTGAAAAGACGTTAAATCAAGGAACGAACACACACACACACACGCACACACACAAAACACACACACACACACACACACACACACACACACACACCACACACACACAAAGTATATATATATATATATATATATATATATATATATATACATATATATATACATACATACATACATACATACATACATACATACACATACATGCATACATACATACATACATACATACATACATACGAACATACATACATACATACAAACATACATACATACATACATACAAACATACATACATACATGCATACATACGTACATACATTTCAATCAAGTTAAAATGAAACTAGATCGCTTAACGAAACTCAAGAAATATGCCTAAAACTTTGTTGCAAAAGAGAATCAAAGCCTGAATTTGTCAAAGTGAGTTCATCTTTTATCTCATCAAAGGAAACCAAACAAAATCTGTTCCTTATGTAACAGAGTGCCTTGCTCTGTTACGATCTTTCCCCATTTACCTACAACGCTCAAAGGCAACACCGTGTAGCGTGCTTGCCTAGATCAAAAACGCCTTGCGTTCTCTTGGTCAAATTGTACTATTATCTCACAGCCTCTGCCTACCCATAGCTATGCATTGAACATTCCAAGGATCTAGCCAGTACATGACGATTGTAGATAACACACTGCTAAACAATTAGCAGATCTACAATGTGTACATGTACTCGAAAGCGGGCCTACGACAAGATTTTGTCGTCATCTCCAGTCAGTATTACGTGGTAGTTTTACAGAACGTAGAGGGGGGGCCGTCACTAATGTATGCATGCTGCCTTCAGCATTATAGAACAATCGCCGTGTAATTGCCGGCGGGAACACTCAGACAATGACCGGGAACACTCAGACAATGACCGCAGGGCGCGTCTGTCTCAACCGCCTTAGGTATTTGTGGCTCGATAGCGAGGACATACCCACTCGCGAAACTGCCGGACAATGACCAGCGTTTCACTTGTGTGTACTGACGCGCTGCGTTAAAACTACACACTAAGTGTTGACTTATTAATTAGGTGAGAACAACCAATCAGACCTTGGCATCTGGTTGATTGATTAATTTGGTGAGAACAACCAATCAGACCTTGCCATCTGAAAGGTTTGAGATTTGAAAATATGACCATCATGCTCTGTTCCCAGAGTACAAATTAACAAGGCGCATCATAGCGTGTGCTTTTCCACCGCCACTCTCAGTATTACCAGAGGTGCCCTTTCCTGCCACCACTCTTGATCTCACAACAGGTGATCATCTTCACGGCATTACTGTAGTAAGTTCTGGATTTTTATCACTTTATTATAATTTGTCATTTGCAGTAAGCTTAGACTTTAATGTCTCTTATTTCTTTAGGTTCTAGCTCGAGTCTATTGAGTACCGCGTTAGATTTGCAGAATTCACACAGCGAGAAAGTACGTTTTGATCTAAACGATGTGCTATCTCACAAGATCTGTAGCACTTAGCGTGGCGGCCACCATTGTAAAGATGGGACTGAGGCTTAAATGTAATAACCACTATAGATTTAGCCCCTATTTTCATGTGGCTATTGTAGGACTATGGACAACCATATTCTGCCAAAAGCCAAGATACAAGGCATTGTGCAGAGGAAGAGTATTTTATACCTGACAAGGTTGTATATTCACATACTGACATGATGACAGATGAAACACGTGCTCAGCTAATTGATCTGTTTGATGTATCCCTTATCTGATCAGCACCACTGATAATCATGTATAGAGTGTTGTTTTGGTGACATGGTTTAATAGTAATATGCTATACTATTTTGTTATCATTGTCTCTAGCACTTGATCTAGAATTATACTTAATCACACAGAGATAATGGGTAATAGATTACTCAAGTGTGTTCTCTCAACACTGCTGACTGCTACTTGATTAGGTGCTGTTTGTGATGACATAGTTCTCATTGTCAAATAGGCCTACTATGTCATCACCACTGAAAATTAACTGTCTGAAAGCTACCAGGATGCAATGCATTATTGTACACTATTTTATACTTGATAATGTTGTATGTGTGTACATAATGGTAGTTGATGAAACATGTGCTCAGCGAACTGATCCAATTGTTGTATCCCTTGTCTGCTCAGCACCACCACTAATCATTATAGAATATTGCTTTGATGACATAGCTTAACTAGTAATACGCTATGCTATTTTGTCATCAATATCTCTAGCACTAGACATAGAATTACACATAACTACATGGAGCAAATATTTAATGGATGACTCAAGTGTGTTGACTGCTATTCGATAAGGTAGACCCAATGTTTGTGATGACAGTTCACATAGTCAAATACTATGTCTGTCATCACTACAGAATATTAACTGTCCAATAGCTGCCCACTCAGATGTTATGTAATAATGTTACAACTAACTCAGCCCATGGCGGCCGAACAGCTTAATATGACTGTGCATTATTTTGCCAGTTCATTATTGAAAGTCTACTCTATGCTAAGGCTATCGAACAAGCAGTATGGTAGTTTACCCTCAACTTATCAAAGGGTTACTCAATGTTTTGTCATCAATTAATTGTTCCATGTTTACAAGTGCTAGTGCTTTAGAGTGTAAATATCGACACCACATATTTTGGTATAATGTAGTAGTTCTTTACACAACATTTTGTTATCAATTATTTGTTGCATGTTTACAAATGCTAGTGCTTTTGTTTGTAAATATAGACATCTTCTGTTAGAATGTAGTAGTTCACTCTTGTACATTGACATTGTTATTTCACAAAATGTGTACTTTGTCATTGTATTTATGAAACCTATTTTGTGTCTTACAGGCACTGTCTTCTTTGACGTTGTCTTCTTTGGCATCTTCCTTCCTGTCTTCTTCTTCGTATTCTTTTGTCTCCTTCCATATCCCAGTACGGTCCTTTTCCCTTAATGTCATTTTCCCATTTTCCTGTTTTCCTTCCCTACCTATCCTCATCAAGAGATAATAAAGAGTCAAGTAACACAACGAGGACTTGTGTTTTGATTGAGAGACTTCCCTTTCTGCTCTGGATTCAAAGGACCACCACAGCAATCATCACCAAACCCCTTAACCCACTCATCCATCTCACCTGGCGCTGCGATATCAATATTAATATCATAATCACCCACCTCACCCCCCTTAACCACGCGACCTATCACACTTGGCGCTGCGAGCAGGATCCAGATTCGGAAAGGGAACAACAAAACAAGAAGACAGTGCTACAGATTCATCAAGTTGCCAAACCATGTCGACAGCACAACTGTACCGACTTCCAAAACTGTCCGGAGATGAAAGCAGTGCAGAAATCGACGACTTCATCCAGGAGGCCAGACTGATCCTACAGCTCCAGCCCCTGGATGACAAAGCAGCTGCCCTCTGGCTGATATCATCGTTAGAGGGCCCAGCTCGTCGGGAGATGCTATGGCAACCAACGGCAAGAGTGGACACTCCAGACAAGATCCTGAAGATCATCCAGGACAACTGGGGTGACCAGAGGGACTCCACAACTCTTGCTGCCACCTTCTACAACAGGCAGCAGAGAAAGGGGGAGACTGTCACTGAATACGCGACCCACCTACGCGTACTCTGGATGAAGGCCAACCAAGCTGAAGAGGGGACATTGTCACCAACGCAGCTTCGGGACGCCTTCGTCTGTGGTCTCTCCCCAGGCGCTCTCAGGAGGGATGTCCGGCGATACATAAGAGATCATCCGGACACCACCTTCGAGGGAGCCAAGATGGAGGCCCTGCGGTGGATGCGAGAGGACAGCTGTGCTGAACACCACCTGGCACAGCTGATAGTGGCCAACTCTAGCCCAGTCATCGCCCGTATGGAGGCACAGCTGGCAGAAATCAGTGCCAATGTAGACCAGCAACTCCTGCGGTGCAACACTGCGGCTAAACCTCAACCACCACAGCAACCACCTCTCCACAGCAGACAGCAACCTTCACCACGGCAACGGCAGCCACCAGAACACTGTCTTTGGTGTGACCGGGCCGGCCACACTGAAGACAAATGCTGGAACCGGCGCCGGTACAAGAAGAGAGGCAAGCGGCGACGGCAGCCTGCACCACAGAGAGCTGTAAAGCAAAGTGCAGACCTTGCTGTCACCCACGGACAAGCTGCAGGGCACAAGAAGAAGGGACGCCCAAGCAGATCCAAATCTGCCACAACTCCTTCTCCTGGGCCCCATTCTCCTTCTTTTCCTCCCCAGCCCTCCAAACCTGCTGTCCCCAAAACACCCTGTGCCAGCCAGAACCTGAGTGCGGCCAGCACCTCTAGATCTGCCGGTGCACGTCCTGTTCCAGTGCCCCGCAGACACCGTCGATCCAGAGGCCACCCGAGCCATGATGGTCAACGACAGGACCCAGCAGCACCGGAGCAGGTGACGTCTACACCAGCAGCTGACGACGACCTGCAGGTAGGCATGTATGTTTACCTGCGGGACATGATTCCTGGTTCCAGCACAGCATGGACCAACACCTGGTCGCCGGACCTGTACTGTGTGACGGCACGCCACCCCCAGCACCGTCACATCTATACAGTCCAGTCGCTGGCAGGTGGCCCTCACCAGGCCGTCTCCAGGATCCACCTCCTGCCAGCATCTGGGTCCATGCCAGACGCACAGCCACCACCAGACCCGGAGTCATCTGACTCCGAAGATGAGCAGTGGCTAGTGTGCCCACAGCCACGGCACAGAACAATGCAGCCCACGGTGACAACAACACCTGAGCCCGCTGTACCAGAGCAGCCTACAACTCCAATCCCTCTAAGACGGTCAACAAGACTGTTGAATAGGACACTGTGAGAAGTCCTACATACAAAGGGACAATGTGAAAATATTGTTTGTCTCTTTCAGGTTCTACAGACCATAACATGGACAGATAATGTAGCCTACAACCAAAATTAACATTTTTGTAGGCCTATGTGTTTAAATTGATAATCTGCCAAAGCTATGAACATTATATTTAGGTATTATTCTTTTCATTTAGCATGTAATAAGCATGCCATTGAAAACCTGGATTGTCACATTAATGTGATGCTTTTGATATTTACATGTAGTTTTATACATTTGTCATTTTGTTTCCTGCAATGAATGTTTTGATGCATAGGTATGGCAAAGAGGCTTTAGTGAACTTATCACATGCTACTTTCTTTAACTTATTATGTTAAGGCATTTGCCATTTCAGTGTTCCATACTGTCAAGTACGATGACCAATTCAGAGTCCTAACTTGACCAAACAGTGTAACTGTCCTTTCGGAACTTAAATCACAACTCTCCAGTTTGCCCATGCGTGCCCTAGCTAATATGCAAGTGGATTCCATACTCCACCATATTCATAGCATTTTACAATTTCATGAATTCTTGAGGTGGCCCTCAAATTTCAGCCTTCAAGAATTTACCCAATGTTCGCGCACCATCGCGGACGATGGTTTTCAAATTGGTGGGGGGAGGTGTAACAGAGTGCCTTGCTCTGTTACGATCTTTCCCCATTTACCTACAACGCTCAAAGGCAACACCGTGTAGCGTGCTTGCCTAGATCAAAAACGCCTTGCGTTCTCTTGGTCAAATTGTACTATTATCTCACAGCCTCTGCCTACCCATAGCTATGCATTGAACATTCCAAGGATCTAGCCAGTACATGACGATTGTAGATAACACACTGCTAAACAATTAGCAGATCTACAATGTGTACATGTACTCGAAAGCGGGCCTACGACAAGATTTTGTCGTCATCTCCAGTCAGTATTACGTGGTAGTTTTACAGAACGTAGAGGGGGGGCCGTCACTAATGTATGCATGCTGCCTTCAGCATTATAGAACAATCGCCGTGTAATTGCCGGCGGGAACACTCAGACAATGACCGGGAACACTCAGACAATGACCGCAGGGCGCGTCTGTCTCAACCGCCTTAGGTATTTGTGGCTCGATAGCGAGGACATACCCACTCGCGAAACTGCCGGACAATGACCAGCGTTTCACTTGTGTGTACTGACGCGCTGCGTTAAAACTACACACTAAGTGTTGACTTATTAATTAGGTGAGAACAACCAATCAGACCTTGCCATCTGAAAGGTTTGAGATTTGAAAATATGACCATCATGCTCTGTTCCCAGAGTACAAATTAACAAGGCGCATCATAGCGTGTGCTTTTCCACCGCCACTCTCAGTATTACCAGAGGTGCCCTTTCCTGCCACCACTCTTGATCTCACAACAGGTGATCATCTTCACGGCATTACTGTAGTAAGTTCTGGATTTTTATCACTTTATTATAATTTGTCATTTGCAGTAAGCTTAGACTTTAATGTCTCTTATTTCTTTAGGTTCTAGCTCGAGTCTATTGAGTACCGCGTTAGATTTGCAGAATTCACACAGCGAGAAAGTACGTTTTGATCTAAACGATGTGCTATCTCACAAGATCTGTAGCACTTAGCGTGGCGGCCACCATTGTAAAGATGGGACTGAGGCTTAAATGTAATAACCACTATAGATTTAGCCCCTATTTTCATGTGGCTATTGTAGGACTATGGACAACCATATTCTGCCAAAAGCCAAGATACAAGGCATTGTGCAGAGGAAGAGTATTTTATACCTGACAAGGTTGTATATTCACATACTGACATGATGACAGATGAAACACGTGCTCAGCTAATTGATCTGTTTGATGTATCCCTTATCTGATCAGCACCACTGATAATCATGTATAGAGTGTTGTTTTGGTGACATGGTTTAATAGTAATATGCTATACTATTTTGTTATCATTGTCTCTAGCACTTGATCTAGAATTATACTTAATCACACAGAGATAATGGGTAATAGATTACTCAAGTGTGTTCTCTCAACACTGCTGACTGCTACTTGATTAGGTGCTGTTTGTGATGACATAGTTCTCATTGTCAAATAGGCCTACTATGTCATCACCACTGAAAATTAACTGTCTGAAAGCTACCAGGATGCAATGCATTATTGTACACTATTTTATACTTGATAATGTTGTATGTGTGTACATAATGGTAGTTGATGAAACATGTGCTCAGCGAACTGATCCAATTGTTGTATCCCTTGTCTGCTCAGCACCACCACTAATCATTATAGAATATTGCTTTGATGACATAGCTTAACTAGTAATACGCTATGCTATTTTGTCATCAATATCTCTAGCACTAGACATAGAATTACACATAACTACATGGAGCAAATATTTAATGGATGACTCAAGTGTGTTGACTGCTATTCGATAAGGTAGACCCAATGTTTGTGATGACAGTTCACATAGTCAAATACTATGTCTGTCATCACTACAGAATATTAACTGTCCAATAGCTGCCCACTCAGATGTTATGTAATAATGTTACAACTAACTCAGCCCATGGCGGCCGAACAGCTTAATATGACTGTGCATTATTTTGCCAGTTCATTATTGAAAGTCTACTCTATGCTAAGGCTATCGAACAAGCAGTATGGTAGTTTACCCTCAACTTATCAAAGGGTTACTCAATGTTTTGTCATCAATTAATTGTTCCATGTTTACAAGTGCTAGTGCTTTAGAGTGTAAATATCGACACCACATATTTTGGTATAATGTAGTAGTTCTTTACACAACATTTTGTTATCAATTATTTGTTGCATGTTTACAAATGCTAGTGCTTTTGTTTGTAAATATAGACATCTTCTGTTAGAATGTAGTAGTTCACTCTTGTACATTGACATTGTTATTTCACAAAATGTGTACTTTGTCATTGTATTTATGAAACCTATTTTGTGTCTTACAGGCACTGTCTTCTTTGACGTTGTCTTCTTTGGCATCTTCCTTCCTGTCTTCTTCTTCGTATTCTTTTGTCTCCTTCCATATCCCAGTACGGTCCTTTTCCCTTAATGTCATTTTCCCATTTTCCCTGTTTTCCTTCCCTACCTATCCTCATCAAGAGATAATAAAGAGTCAAGTAACACAACGAGGACTTGTGTTTTGATTGAGAGACTTCCCTTTCTGCTCTGGATTCAAAGGACCACCACAGCAATCATCACCAAACCCCTTAACCCACTCATCCATCTCACCTGGCGCTGCGATATCAATATTAATATCATAATCACCCACCTCACCCCCCTTAACCACGCGACCTATCACACTTAAATGTAATTTTTTTTTTTTAAATGTTCGAGATCTTAAACCCACTTCAAACGGTACAAAAACATTATCAAAACAACATCGCTTTGTGATACGTGCTTTTGCTTGGAAATGAGGACTCAAGACAATATTTTGTTTTATTATCGCTAACACAATAATTATTCTTTGTGTCACACACGGCTCGGCTCCATCCTGAAGAACGGAGATCAAGAGCAAAAAAAAAAAGGACTTTTTTTTTTTTTTTGGGGGGGGGGGGGGGGGTTTAAGGATCATTGCACTCACGGAGGTTACCTTTGTGCTCACCTTTTTTTTTTTTTTTTCTTTTTTTCCCATCCCATTTTCTACACCACTTTAATGGCCACAGAAGCTGGAACAGTTTTTATTATGCGATGATGATGATGTCGATGTGGATGATAATCATGATGCTATGGAGTTCCATCTAGGATTGAGACTGCGTGACAGGGTTGTACTCCACGCTTACTATCATAATATATCCTGGCGTCAACCAGGCCTGAGAGATACAGACACCTGCGGTGTTGGTCAGAAGATTTGAGCAACACCTTCAATGACGCATCCGCGAAGTGGATGAGACTCGACTGTGTGGTTCCAGTCTTCCCAATGAGCCCATACATAGCACGCCCAACTCTGGGTAGGAGCCGGGTTAGAGCCGAAAAATCCCACAATGATTTTTGAAGGTACTAATGGGGATTCGAACCCACAACCTTCCAGTCGGTAGTCCGTTGCGTTAACCACTACACCATGGAGACTGGTTATTTTGGGGGTTTTTTTGCTCCCGACAACTTTTTCCTTTGTCTAAATAACCAAAAGCGCCTCTGCAAATGTGCAAGGATTTATTCCATGCTCCGAAAAAACAAAACAAAAAAAAACAAAAAAACAAAAAAATATTTTGGGTTTTTTGTTTTGTTTTCTTTTTTCGGAGCATGGAATAAATCCCTTGCACATTTGCAGAGGCGCTTTTGGTTATTTAGACAAGGAAAAAGTTGTCGGGAGCAAAAAATACCAAATGTTTGCCTTCAGTGTGTATTCATCATTTTTCTCAAAACTACAGCTTCTGTGGAAAGTGGAATAAGTTCAAAACGACGCTTTTGCTGTACTGTGATTACATTGTTGTTGTACTGTGAATATATTGTTGTTGTACTGTGAATATATTGTTGTTGTACTGTGATTACATTGTTGTTGTACTGTGAATATATTGTTGTACTGTGATTACATTGTTGTTGTACTGTGATTACATTGTTGTTGTACTGTGATTACATTGTTGTTGTACTGTGAATATATTGTTCTGTACTGTGATTACATTGTTGTTGTACTGTGATTATATATTGTTGTACTGTGATTACATTGTTGTTGTACTGTGATTACATTGTTGTTGTACTGTGATTACATTGTTGCTGTACTGTGATTACATTGTTGCTGTACTGTGATTACATTGTTGTTGTACTGTGATTACATTGTTGTTGTACTGTGATTACATTGTTGTTGTACTGTGATTACATTGTTGTTGTACTGTGATTATATTATTGTTGTACTGTGATTACATTGTTGTTGTACTGTGATTACATTGTTGTTGTACTGTGATTACATTGTTGTTGTAGTGTGATTACATTCTTGTTGTAGTGTGATTACATTGTTGTTGTACTGTGATTACATTGTTGTTGTACTGTGATTATATTCTTGTTGTACTGTGATTACATTGTTGTACTGTGATTACATTGTTGTTGTACTGTGATTACATTGTTGTTGTACTGTGATTACATTGTTGTTGTACTGTGAATATATTGTTGTTGTACTGTGATTACATTCTTGTTGTACTGTGATTACATTGTTGTTGTACTGTGATTATATTCTTGTTGTACTGTGATTACATTCTTGTTGTACTGTGAATATATTCTTGTTGTACTGTGATTACATTGTTGTTGTACTGTGATTACATTGTTGTTGTACTGTGATTATATTCTTGTTGTACTGTGATTACATTCTTGTTGTACTGTGATTATATTTTTGTAGTGTGATTATATTCTTGTTGTAGTGTGATTATATTCTTGTTGTACTGTGATTATATTCTTCTTGTACTGTGATTATATTCTTGTTGTACTGTGATTATATTCTTGTTGTACTGTGATTATATTCTTGTTGTACTGTGATTACATTCTTGTTGTACAGTGATTAATTCTTGTTGTACTGTGATTAATTCTTGTTGTACTGTGATTATATTCTTGTTGTACTGTGATTATATTCTTGTTGTACTGTGATTACATTCTTGTTGTACTGTGATTAATTCTTGTTGTACTGTGATTATAATTCTTGTTGTACTGTGATTATATTCTTGTTGTACTGTGATTAATTCTTGTTGTACGTGATTATATTCTTGTTGTACTGTGATTACATTCTTGTTGTACTTGATTATATTCTTGTTGTACTGTGATTATATTTGTTGTAGTGTGATTATATTCTTGTTGTTGATTACTGTGTGATTATATTCTTGTTGTTAACTGTGATTAATTCTTGTTGTACGTGATTAATTCTTGTTGTACGTGATTACATTCTGTTTGTACTGTGATTATATTCTTGTTGTACGTGTGATTATTCTTGTTGTACTGTGATTACATTCTTGTTGTACTGTGATTATATTCTTGTTGTACTGTGATTATATTCTTTGTATGTGATTATGTGATGGATTATATTCTTGTTGTACTGTGATTACATTTGTTGTATGATAATCTGTGTGAGTGATATTTCTTGTTGTACTGTGATTATATTCTTGTTGTATGTGATTATATTCTTGTTGTACTGTGATTATATTCTTGTTGTACTGTGATTATTCTTGTTGTACTGTGATTATATTCTTGTTGTACTGTGATTACATTCTTGTTGTACTGTGATTATATTCTTGTTGTACTGTGATTACATTCTTGTTGTACTGTGATTATATCTTGTTGTACTGTGATTACATTTGTTGTACTGTGATTAATTCTTGTTGTACTGTGATTACATTGTGTTGTACTGTGATTACATTCTTGTTGTACTGTGATTAATTCTTGTTGTACTGTGATTATATTCTTGTTGTACGTGTGATTAATTCTTGTTGTACTGTGATTATATTCTTGTTGTACGTGATTATATTCTTGTTGTACTGTGATTAATTCTTGTTTGTACTGTGATTACATTCTTGTTGTACTGTGATTACATTCTTGTTGTACTGTGATTAATTCTTGTTGTACTGTGATTACATTCTTGTTGTACTGTGATTAATTCTTGTTGTACTGTGATTAATTCTTGTTGTACTGTGATATATTCTTGTTGTACTGTGATTCATTCTTGTTGTACTGTGATTACATTCTTGTTTCACTGTGATTCATTCTTGTTGTACTGTGATTATATTCTTGTTGTACTGTGATTATTCTTGTTGTACTGTGATTATTCTTGTTGTACTGTATTACATTTTGTTGTACTGTGATTATATTCTTGTTGTACTGTGATTATATTCTTGTTGTACGTGATTATATTCTGTGTTGTACTGTGATTATATTCTTGTTGTAGTGTTATTCTTGTTGTATGATTATATTCTTGTTGTACTGTGATTATATTCTTGTTGTACTGTGATTATATTCTTGTTGTACTGTGATTATATTCTTGTTGTAGTGTGATTATATTCTTGTTGTACTGTGATTATATTCTTGTGTGTGATAATCTTGTAATGATTATTTTTGTTGTACGTGTGATTATATTCTTGTTGTACATGTGATTAATTCTTGTTGTACGTGATTATATTCTGTTGTATGTGATTATTCTTGTTGTACTGTGATTACATTCTTGTTGTACTGTGATTATATTCTTGTTGTACTGTGATTATATTCTTGTTGTACTGTGATTATATTCTTGTTGTACTGTGATTATATTCTTGTTGTACTGTGATTATATTCTTGTTGTACTGTGATTATATTCTTGTTGTAGTGTGATATATTCTTGTTGTACGTGATTATATTCTTGTTGTACTGTGATTATATTCTTGTTGTACTGTGATTATATTCTTGTTGTACTGTGATTATATTCTTGTTGTACTGTGATTATATTCTTGTTGTATGTGATTAATTCTTGTTGTACTGTGATTATATTCTTGTTGTACTGTGATTATATTCTTGTTGTACTGTGATTATATTCTTGTTGTACTGTGATTATATTCTTGTTGTACTGTGATTATATTCTTTGTACAGTATATTCTGTTGTACTGTGATTATATTCTTGTTGTACTGTGATTATATTCTTGTTGTACTGTGATTACATTCTTGTTGTACTGTGATTATATTCTTATGGATTATATCTTGTTGTACTGTGATTATATTCTTGTTGTACTGTGATTATATTCTTGTTGTACTGTGATTAATTCTTGTTGTACTGTGATTACATTCTTGTTGTACTGTGATTATATTCTTGTTGTACTGTGATTATCATTCTTGTTGTACTGTGATTACATTCTTGTTGTACTGTGATTATATTCTTGTTGTACTGTGATTACATTCTTGTTGTACTGTGATTATATTCTTGTTGTACTGTGATTACATTCTTGTTGTACTGTGATTATCTTGTGTATGTGATACTTCTTGTTGTACTGTGATTATATTCTTGTTGTATGTGATTATTGCTTTATTCTTGTTGTACTGTGATTATATTCTTGTTGTACTGTGATTATATTCTTTTGTACTGTGATTATATTCTTGTTGTACTGTGATTATATTCTTGTTGTACTGTGATTATATTCTTGTTGTAGTGTGATTAATTCTTGTTGTACGTGATTATATTCTTGTTGTAAATGTGATTAAATTCTTGTTTGTACTGTGATTATATTCTTGTTGTACATGTGATTATATTCTTGTTTAGTGTGATTATATTCTTGTTGTACAGTGATTATATTCTTGTTGTACAGTGATTATATTCTTGTTGTAGTGATTATATTCTTGTTGTACTGTGATTATATTCTTGTTGTAGTGTGATTATATTCTTGTTGTACTGTGATTATATTCTTGTTGTAGTGTGATTATATTCTTGTTGTACTGTGATTATATTCTTGTTGTACTGTGATTATATTCTTGTTGTAGTGTGATTATATTCTTGTTGTACAGTGATTATATTCTTGTTGTACAGTGATTATATTCTTGTTGTACAGTGATTATATTCCTGTTGTACAGTGATTATATTCTTGTTGTAGTGTGATTATATTCTTGTTGTACAGTGATTATATTCCTGTTGTACTGTGATTATATTCTTGTTGTAGTGTGATTATATTCTTGTTGTAGTGTGATTATATTCTTGTTGTACAGTGATTATATTCTTGTTGTACTGTGATTATATTCTTGTTGTACAGTGATTATATTCTTCTTGTACTGTGATCATATTCTTGTTGTACTGTGATTATATTCTTGTTGTACAGTGATTATATTCTTGTTGTACAGTGATTATGTTCTTGTTGTACTGTGATTATATTCTTGTTGTACAGTGATTATATTCTTGTTGTACTGTGATTATATTCTTGTTGTACTGTGATTATATTCTTGTTGTACGGTGATAATATTCTTGTTGTACTGTGATTATATTCTTGTTGTACTGTGATTATATTCTTGTTGTACATTGATTATATTCTTCTTGTACTGTGATCATATTCTTGTTGTACAGTGATTATATTCTCTTCACTGCTGAGACCAAACTGTGGCATACCAACAGACTCACATTGAAGAAGAAAATCCTCC
>CM060311.1:26199587-26237087 GCA_030674185.1 Monoplex corrugatus | reverse complement strand
ATCTTTTTCCTGCGGCGACTATCTTTTTCCTGTGGCGACTATCTTTTTCTTTTTTGCAGTGGTCCCCAAATTACAGCCACGAACTTTGCGTTGAGACTGTAAACTCTGGTTCAGAAATATGCGATATTACACATTGCTATTGCTATTCCTATTGCTATTGCTATTGCTATCGTTATTGTTATTGCTATTGCCATTGTTATTGTTATTGTTATTATTGTTTAAAGCCCAGCTGACTGTGTAGAGCCATATCAGGACTGTAACCAGTTCAAAACACACAACATTTCAACAATAAAAAAAAAAGGAAAAGAAAATTAAGTACACGTATCAATGTTTTCGCGCATATAATCTAAGGAGATGCCTCTGGCGTTGACCATTCCGTCCAATTTATCTCGCAGGGGATTTTAAAAAACATATCTAAATACAAATTTAAACATAGATAAGGACACTGAAAATATATATATAAAAACGGACCTGAATTACCTAAAATTGCTTCCGCATATTTCATTTTCCTAGAGCGAAAAATGCACTTAATACATGTACCCAATTACCAATCCTAAGAGGAAGCAGGCAAACCTTATCGAACTCAAACACGTGAATGAACCAGCAAGGTAGAAAATGATAGGAAGAAATGACAGAAAGCAAAGGATGAAGAAAGAAACGAAGAGAGTGACAGAAAAGAGGAAATTTCTAGCACAGAATTTCCAGAAGATGGAGATACTATTTACACTGAAAGAGTCCCCCGGCATCCCCACGGGGAAGATATTACACATTCGATAAAAGCGTTACAGCATAACTTTCTGTATGCTTTCTATATAGCCAGATTCCTACAGGTGACAAAAACAAAAACTAAGACAGCGATCAGGTTTGTTTTGTCAGTGCAGTTTGGTGTGACATTTTGTACCGTTATAATACTACATTGTACTTCTAGTCCTGGTTTTTCTGGCTATCTTTTTCCTGTGGCGACTATCTTTTTTTCCTGTGGCGACTATCTTTTTCCTGTGGCGACTATCTTTTTCCTGTGGCGACTATCTTTTTCCTGTGGCGACTATCTTTTTTTCCTGTGGCGACTATCTTTTTCCTGTGGCGAGACAGAGTCGAACCGTGGGCCTAACCATAGCGGAGGGTATGATCAAGACTTGTACAGGTTTCCACGGACTTCTGCTAAGGGAAGATCAAGAAGATACGGATAGGAATCTCATACAAAATCCTTTGGATTACCCAGACAATGACAACCTTTCTTTCCATCAAGATAGTGACTGTGCCAACCAGTCTTCCTTCATTTGCCTTCATGATGGTGTGTCCATAACCTCCAGCAGCCTGCTTTTAAGGATTGAGGTCAACAGTAGTCGAAACGGGAAGATGATGGAAAAGCATTTACAGACCGTGGAAAATAAAACATCGAGTGTAGAAAAAAAAAAACAACAGCACCGTCTTGTATTATCTGGAAGAGCAGCAAGCCATGCTTGTTGACAGTAACAAACAGCTCGAGCAGCAGTGCCAGTTCTTGAAGTCTGAAAATGACAGAGTACATGAAACTGACGGTTTTCTGGCAGACAGATTTGATCACTTGGACAATCAATGCAGACGTAACCAGATTCTCCCCTTTGGATGTCTGCCAAGGAAGAAAGGCCAAATATACATTGACTATGAGCGACAAGTTAAGGGAAGTAATTCAGGTTGGAATGGGCATATCCAAAGAAATAGAATTTGACAGGTCGTATGGATCGTGTAAAGCCATCGCCGTTAGGTTTCAGTCCTGCCGACAGAAAATGTTAGTGATTGTCAGTGCCAAGAAGTGCAAAACGTCCCGAAGAGTTTCCAGGATATTTTTGTGAGGGAAGAATTCTCTGAGAAGGTGCAGCTGACAAGAAAAGAGCTACTGCGTAGACAACGTCAGCTCCGCTAGAAAGGTCTACAGGCAGCTACTGCGTAGACAACGTCAGCTCCGCTAGAAAGGTCTACAGCAGCTACTGCGTAGACAACGTCAGCTCCGCTAGAAAGGTCTACAGGCAGCTACTGCGTAGACAACGTCAGCTCGCTAGAAAGGTCTACAGGCAGCTACTGCATAGACAACGTCAGCTCCGCTAGAAAGGTCTACAGGCAGCTACTGCTAGACAACGTCAGCTCCGCTAGAAAGGTCTACAGGCAGCTACTGCATAGACAACGTCAGCTCCGCTAGAAAGGTCTACAGGCAGCTACTGCGTAGACAACGTCAGCTCCGCTAGAAAGGTCTACAGGCAGCTACTGCGTAGACAACGTCAGCTCCGCTAGAAAGGTCTACAGGCAGCTACTGCGGAGACAACGTCAGCTCCGCTAGAAAGGTCTACAGGCAGCTACTGCGTAGACAACGTCAGCTCCGCTAGAAAGGTCTACAGGCAGCTACTGCGTAGACAACGTCAGCTCCGCTAGAAAGGTCTACAGGCAGCTACTGCGTAGACAACGTCAGCTCCGCTAGAAAGGTCTACAGGCAGCTACTGCGTAGACAACGTCAGCTCCGCTAGAAAGGTCTACAGGCAGCTACTGCGGAGACAACGTCAGCTCCGCTAGAAAGGTCTACAGGCAGCTACTGCGTAGACAACGTCAGCTCCGCTAGAAAGGTCTACAGGCAGCTACTGCGTAGACAACGTCAGCTCCGCTAGAAAGGTCTACAGGCAGCTACTGCGTAGACAACGTCAGCTCCGCTAGAAAGGTCTACAGGCAGCTACTGCGGAGACAACGTCAGCTCCGCTAGAAAGGTCTACAGGCAGCTACTGCGTAGACAACGTCAGCTCCGCTAGAAAGGTCTACAGGCAAGCTTACGGTTTCCCTTTCTCACACCAGACAGAGCAGCAGGGAAGTTTCAGTCTTTTTCTCCAAATTTTTGTATCTGGTGTTTGTTTGTTTGCGATCTTAGCTTGACAAAGGTCAGTTGGCCGCAATTTTGCGCCTGTCTTGTCTTGTATTAAATACGCATTCTTATTCTTTTTCTTTTTTTTCGTCTTTTTTTTTCTGGTTCCTGTTTGCTTGAACGCGGGCAGTCACACTTGTTTTGGGTTAAGCTTACGGTTTGACAAGTGTGTCACTGACGAGGCAGTCTACACCTAACGATCTTTACAACGGAAGAGGTGTCAGAAAAGAGGAACATGGTTTAGGAAGGAATACGTGCCAGAGAGTTGCTGAGTCTGCAGGGATAATCAGAGGACGTGCTGGGACTGCTGTACCGTTGAGGCAGACTGGTACTTACCAGGATATAGCGGAGAACTTCCTAACCACAAACGATTGTCAGCCCTGGATACAAGCAGAGGCAATCAAAGCTCCAAACTGATTTGAATGTGTGCCCTCGAGGAAAAATCGGAACGATCACTGTCACTTGAACTGTGGTGTCAGTAACGAGTACCATAGTTTTAGATACATCATCATCATCATCATCATCATCATCATCATCATCATCATCATCACCATCATCAAGTACCCTGTCGTATGGCGTTGGCGATCATGGCCGGTCCATATGTATCTATTCCTTGTTGCCGCAAGCACATCTTCCACACTCTCTGTCCTCAGCCACCCTGCAAGTCCGTCCAATAGTTTCTCCCTGGGTTTACCTGGTGCTCTCTTTCCCTCCAGCTTTCCTGTTGTGACCAGGTGTTCTAATTCCCCTTTCCTCATAAAATGGCCGATAAATGTTGCCTGTCTTTTCCTAATCTTCCTTATGAATGATCTTCTTGTGTCTGCCTCCATCAAGACTGTCTCGTTTGTTTTCTTTGCTGTCCATGGAACTCTCAACATTCTTCGTAGAAACCACATCTCGGCTGCCTCAATTAGACACCCATTCAGAAATCTTGTGACGTGTCCCTCAGTCCAAGACGCCCACCCCAAACCCCAATGGCCACAAGAGTCCAGATGCTCAAGAAGAGTCAGCTCAGACTGACAGTTTTGGTACATTACCAAGTGAAAGTTCTCATAACCTAAAGAGTCATGAAAGTCAGTTTCACATGACCCTCTAATACACAACGCTATAAGTGCACGTAAGTTAAGGCTTGTCCCAATCACAGGAGCAGGCAGGATGACCAGGCGAAGATCGTTGCCGTGGAATTCTTCCATTTCAGAGGAGAATTGATTCCGTGCTGCAAGGTCAGTGCGTCGGCCAAGCGAGTTGTGACCTAAGCCCCAATACCAGCAATTTCTAATTCTGGTAATGGGGAAGAGGAGATAGGAATAAATGATACTGATGAATCCTTTGTGAACACAGAAGGCGCTGAGAACTAGGAAAATGGCCACCCACAGAAATCATTGTTCTTACACATAACACGGCAGGAACCAGAAAAAACACGAAAACAGAATCAGAACGCGTATTTAATACAACTAGACGAGACAGTTGACAGAAAACGATTACATATAAAAATTCATATATTGTTTAAAGGTCATAGGAGTTGGCTTTTGTTGTCTACCATTGTATTTATGTCAAATATGTGTGTTGATTCCATTCTTCCCCCCCCCCCCTCCCATGAAAAGATCTGTCGGTATATATTCATTAAAATTCCGAGTTCTCTCTGTCTCTCGGTCTCTTTGTCTCTGTCTCTGTCTCTGTCTCTGACTCTGTCTCTCTCTCTCTCTCTCTCTCTCTCTCTCTCTCTCTCTCTCTTTCTTTCTCTTCTCTTTTCTCCTCATTGTCTCTCTCTTTCTCTCTCTCTTCTCTCTCTCTCTCTCTCTCTCTTTCTCTCTCTTCTCTCTCTCTCTCTCTCTCGTTCTCTCTCTCTCTCGTTCTCTCTCTCTCTCTCAATGGTCTGTTGTTTAAAACGCGCCTTGAGCCAGCAGCTATGTGTTTTATTTTCCTTCTTAAACACAACTATTACAGAGTTGGCCAAAATTTTGCACCTGTCTTGTCTTGTCTTGTCTTGTCTTGTCTTTTTTTCTTCTCTTGTCTTGTCTTGTCTTCTCTTCTCTTTTCTTCTATTCTCTTGTCTTCTCTTGTCTTATCTTGTCTTGTCCTGTCTCGTCTTGTCCTGTCTCGTCTTGTCTTGTCTTCTCGTCTCCTCTCGTTTCGTCTCGTCTGTCTTGTCTTGTCTTGTCTTATCTTGTCTTGTCTTGTATTACATCAAATACGTGTTCTGGTTCGTTTTTGTGTGTTTCTGGTTTTTAAGAAGTAGATTATAGCAACGGGCAGACACGAAAAATTGACCAGACACTGTTGTACATGTAATTGTGTCTCTCTGTATTTACTGCTGGAATGTAAAGGTCAGTCACTCAAATAATCTCTCTTCCCAGTGTATTTGTGTTGATGATTTGTTTTAACCCTTTCACTCCCGCACCCTATCCACCAACTGCAAAAACTTAACCCTATGACTCCTTCACCCTATCCATCAGACTCCTGCAGGAAGCTGGTGGATAGGGTGAGGGAGTCAAAGGGTTAAGTTTTTACTTTGCTAGCATGGTTAGCAATGAAGGATTTTGGCGGACAGGCTGCAGGAGTCAAAGGGTTAACGTAGACACTCCGTGGGCGAGAGTTGGATGTTAAAAAAGAAACATATCGTATTGTTTATGCCACTACCTTCAAAAACAAGAATTTGCCTCTCTCTCTCTCTCTTCTCTCTCTCTCTCTCTCTCTCTCTCTCTCTCTCTCTCTTTCTTTCTTTCTTTTTCTCTCTCCCCCCTCTCTCTCTGTCTCTCTCTGTCTCTGTCTCTCTGTCTCTTTCTGTCTCTCTCCTGCCTCTCTGTCTCTGTCTCTATGTCTCTATGTCTCTGTCTCTATGTCTCTGTCTCTCTCTGTCTCTGTCTCTATGTCTCTCTGTCTCTGTCTCTCTCTCTCTGTGTCTCTCTCTGTCGCTCCATGTCTCTGTCGCTCCCTGTCTCTGTCTGTCTGTCTCTGTCTCTCTCTCTCCCTCTGTCTCTCTCTCTCTCTCTCTCTGTTTTAGTCTTACTTTTATTCATAACTCTTGTCTTCGATTTAATTCAGCTTTACCAAGTACATTGCAGCAACGGCAGACAGAAAGAATTTGACCAAACACAATTGCACTGTGTCGTTGTCTTTACCGTAGCAAATTAAGGTCACTCATTGAAGTCACCAATCTATGTCTCCATGTATTTGTGTTTGGTGATTTGTATTAGCTTAGATCATCTTAGGCGAGAGCTGGACGTTAAGAAAACATTGTATAGTAGATAAAAGGAGCTACACCTACCAGACTTAGGGGGGGAAAAGGTATATTTCTTCTTTGAACTTTTTGGCTGAGGAAAGTGAAAAGTACAATCCCAAAGTATAAAATATATAGTTTGTATGTACAGATCATGGACCAAATTTTGCTATGGATTGTAAGTCTAAAAACATTTTCCTCGACACCAGGTTTTAACGCATTTAAGACTTTTTATTACAAATTTATCTTAGCACTCGAAAGACTTTGCCAGCACTTAGGGTTTTGCACAGGCTCAGGGAGTCTGTGCCAGTTAATTATTGGAATATTTAGGTGGAGCGCACATGGAATTGTCCGAGTTTGATGCTTTCCCCTCTTGACCAAACTCTAAACTTCAAACTAAAGATAATTTCTTGCAGAACCCCTTATGTTTTCACAAGCAAATACACATTGGACAAAAAAATTGATCAGACATAGACAGTGGATAACCGAAGGTTTCTGTCGTGTTAGACACTTTATAACAGAGAGTGGTAACTTTCTAACACGTCAAGAACTTAACCCTTTGACTCCCGCACCCTATCCACCAACTACAGAAACTGAACCCTTTGACTCCCTCACCCTATCCACCAGCTTCCTGCAGGAGTCAAAGGGTTAAGATTTTACTTTGCTAGCATGGTTGACAACGCAGTATGCTGGTGGACAGGCTGCGGGAGTCAAAGGATTGAACGAAAACATGTACGTGCAGATGTTATCATATATACGCAGGCTATAAGCTTACAGTTAAAGATTTATTGATGAACATCAATGTTACTGTACATGATGATAACATGATGGATATGAACATTGCCTTTCCAAATCTGTTCTGTGTTATCAAAGGCACAAGATGACACTATGATGTATAATTAAGGATGATATAAAACCGTACTGTTGTGATAAATGGGAAAGAACATTTAGTACAAATATTTACTGAAATTCTTGTTTGTTGTTGTTGTTGTTTGTTATTGTTGTTGTTGTTGTTGTTCGTGGCGGTGGTGGTGGTGGTGGTCTCAAAGTAAATAAAGATTCAACATTCAGAATTCAGTGGTTTTCAAATAACAATTATACACCAAATTATAGAAACAAAAAAGTGCCAATTTGTTTCCAGAAAAGGACTCTAAAAACACCACCAGTGCATGTGGTTTCTGTAATCTTGTAAAGGAGTGTATCGAACACATACCTCTGAGGTGTGAAGTCAACCCCAATTGTTGGCAGATGATTGAAAACATGTTTAACATTAAGTGTAAAAAAGCCTCAAATGTAAGGATTACTGAGGATACAGTTTTTTTTTGGTACTGAGAAACATTTTCACACCGATATTGTATTTTGCTTTATCATACTTTTTGCTAAGCACAGTCTGTACACATGGATATAAAATAACATCAGCCAAGTATAAATGCTTTTCATAAATAACCACACTAGAGCTCGTTAATACAAGAATATAAAGCAAACATTAATCTCTATCTCACGCAGTTCTCTGTCATGTGGCTTTGGTATAAACCCACGTTTCATGAAAACTAACTTTTGATTATATTATTTTCTTGAAAAATCTTTCAAAACTGTCACACATCAGTGATGCCTGCACATGTGTAATTTCCCCTATGGGGGTGCCTGAGGCTCTTTCAGTATAAAGAATATCCCTATCTTCTGGAAATTCTGCGCAAGAAATTTCCTCTTTTTTGTCACTCTCTTTGTTTCTGCCTTGTTCCTTTGCTTTCTGTCATTTCTTGCTTTCTGTCATTTCTTGCTATCATTTTCTGCCTTGCTGGTCCATTCACCTGTGTGTATTCGATAAAGTCTTACATACTTTCTCTTAGGATTGATAATTGGGTACACGTACTCAATGTATTTTGGGCTCTATGGAATCGAGATATACGGAATCAATTTTAGGTAATTTAGGCCTGGGGTTTTTTTTTGTATTTTGAAGCCCTGATGTTTAGATATGCATTCAGGTATGTTTCTGGACGGAGGGGTCAACGCCAAGGGCATTTCCTTAGATTATGTGTGCAAATACATTGATATGTGTACTTAATTTTGTTTCCCTTTTCTTCTTTTTTTTTTTTTTTTTTTTTTTTTGATATGTTGAAAAAAAATTTAAGTTTTGGAACGGTCGGATGGGCTTTAAACAGAAATAACAATAACATGTGTAATTAAACAGAAATAACAACAACATGTGTAATTAAACAAGAAATAACAACAACATGTGTAATTAAACAGAAATAACAACAACATGTGTAATTAAACAGAAATAACAATGACATGTGTAATTAAACAGAAATAACAACAACATGTGTAATTAAACAGAAATAACAACAACATGTGTAATTAAACAAGAAATAACAACAACATGTGTAATTAAACAAGAAATAACAATAACATGTGTAATTAAACAGAAATAACAATAACATGTGTAATTAAACAAGAAATAACAATAACATGTGTAATTAAACAAGAAATAACAATAACATGTGTAATTAAACAAGAAATAACAACAGCATGTGTAATTAAACAGAAATAACAACAACATGTGTAATTAAACAGAAATAACAACAACATGTGTAATTAAACAGAAATAACAACAACATGTGTAATTAAACAGAAATAACAACAACATGTGTAATTAAACAGAAATAACAATAACATGTCTAATTAAACAGAAATAACAACAACATGTGTAATTAAACAGAAATAACAATAACATGTGTAATTAAACAGAAATAACGACAACATGTGTAATTAAACAGAAATAACAACAACATGTGTAATTAAACAAGAAATAACAACAACATGTGTAATTAAACAGAAATAACAACAACATGTGTAATTAAACAGAAATAACAATAACATGTGAAATTAAACAAGAAATAACAACATGTGTAATTAAACAGAAATAACAACAACATGTGTAATTAAACAAAATAAAATAACTGTTAATTAAACAAAATAACAACATGTGTAATTAAACAAGAAATAACAAAACATGTGTAATTAAACAAGAAATAACAAAACATGTGTAATTAAACAGAAATAACAAAACATGTGTAATTAAACAGAAATAACAATAACATGTGTAATTAAACAGAATAATAACATGTGTAATTAAACAAAATAAACATGTGTAATTAAACAGAAATAAAAACATGTGTAATTAAACAAGAAATAAAACATGTGTAATTAAACAAGAAATAAACAACATGTGTAATTAAACAAGAAATAAAAACAACATGTGTAATTAAACAAGAAATAACAACATGTGTAATTAAACAAGAAAATAACAACATGTGTAATTAAACAAGAAATAACAACATGTGTAATTAAACAAGAAATAACAAACATGTGTAATTAAACAGAAAATAACAACATGTGTAATTAAACAGAAATAACACATGTGTAATTAAACAGAAATAACAACATGTGTAATTAAACAAGAAATAAAACAACATGTGTAATTAAACAAGAAATAACAACATGTGTAATTAAACAAGAAATAACAACAACATGTGTAATTAAACAAGAAATAACAACAACATGTGTAATTAAACAAGAAATAACAACATGTGTAATTAAACAGAAATAACAAAACATGTGTAATTAAACAGAAATAACAACAACATGTGTAATTAAACAAGAAATAACAACAACATGTGTAATTAAACAGAAATAACAACAACATATGTAATTAAAAAGAAATAACAACACATGTGTAATTAAACAAGAAATAACAATAACATGTGTAATTAAACAAGAAATAACAACAACATGTGTAATTAAACAAGAAATAACAAACATGTGTAATTAAACAGAAATAACAAAACATGTGTAATTAAACAAGAAATAACAATAACATGTGTAATTAAACAAGAAATAACAATAACTTGTAATTAAACAGAAATAACCAAACATGTGTAATTAAACAGAAATAACAATAACATGTGTAATTAAACAAGAAATAACAATAACTGTGTAATTAAACAGAAATAACAATAACATGTGTAATTAAACAGAAATAACAACACATGTGTAATTAAACAAGAAATAACAATAACATGTGTAATTAAACAGAAATAACAATAACATGTGTAATTAAACGAAATAACAACATGTGTAATTAAACAGAAATAACAATAACATGTGTAATTAAACAGAAATAACAACAACATGTGTAATTAAACAGAAATAAAATAACATGTGTAATTAAACAGAAATAACAAAACATGTGTAATTAAACAGAAATAATAACATGTGTAATTAAACAGAAATAACAATAACATGTGTAATTAAACAGAATACAACTGTTAATTAACAGAAATAACAATGAACATGTGTAATTACTCAAACTGAATTCATTAATACTTCCCTTTTATAGCCAGATATATCATGTGTTATTAAGCACATCAACTTGTCTTATTATCATGAGATTTCACAAACGGATTATGTGGATGATATCAAGTGACTTAAAATGATACTGATTACAGATTAGTGTCATTAAAAAGTGATAAAAACGTATACAGAAAGTAGAAGCAGAAAGAAGAGGAAAGGAAAGAAAAAAAGTAAGAAAGAAGAAAGAAAGGAAGAAGAAAGAAGAAGAAAGAAAGAAAGAAAGAAAGAAGGAAGGAAGAAAGAAGGAAAGAAGGAAGAAAGAAAGAAAGAAAAGAAAGAAGAAGAAGACAATATGAAAAGAAAGAAAGAAACAAAGAAAGAGACAATATGAAAGAAAGAAAAACAAAGAAAAAAAGAAAAGAAAGGAAAAACAAAGAATATGACGATAGACATCTTCGTGCTTATTTCAGGCGAAATATAATTGTTTTCCTCGTTGCTACTAGTTACGAACCTAGGTCAAAATCCAAGGGCTTAGGAGAGAGGCGTTGCAATTACTGTAAAAATTACGTCCCCTGAGACGAACACTGAACGATTCTCCTTCACAATTGTTTTCAAGTTTTCGTCGACTGCCAAGGTTACTCAAATAAAATTTCTTTCTTCCTTCACAATAATTGTTTTTAAATGTTCGTCAACTGCCAAAGGTTTACTAAAATAAAATTTCTCTCTCTCTCTTTCTCTCTCTCTCTCTCCTCTCTCTCTCTCTCTCTCTCTCTCTCTCTCCTCTCTCTCTCTCTCTCTCTCTCTCCACATACACACACATGCACACACACACCACACACACACACAACACACCACACACACGTACACACACACAAACGAAGATGTTCACCCACGTGCGCCCGCTCTCTTCTCTCTCTCTCTCTTCTCTCTCTCTCTCTCTCTTGTCTCTTCTCTCTCTCTCTCTCTTTCTCTTTTGTCTCTTCTCTCTCTCTCTCTCTCTATCTCTCTCTCTCTGACGCACACACAGACACACACACATGCATACATATGTACACACATACAGACGCATATATACACCCACATGCGCGCGCACACCTCTCTGTCTTTCTGACTCTGTGTCTCTCTCTCTTCTCTCTCTCTCTCTCTCTCTCCCATCTGTGTCTATCTATCTATCTGTCTATCTATCTCTGACACACAGACACACACTCAGACACACTAACTCACACACACACGCACATGTACACACACACACACACACACACGCGCGCGCGCGCGCGCGCACTAACTCACACACACACACGTACACATACACACACAGAAAACACCACTCACTCACTCACTCACTCACCCACGTACACACACACTCACACATACACACACACACACACACACACACACACACACACACACATACATACATACACACACACACACACACACTTACACACACACTCACACTCACACACACACAAATGAATACAAAATAGACAACCATACCTCACTCAAACACACAATCCCCCACAGAACACCACACACACCACCCCGACCCATCTGCCTGATAATTATGGCGGAAATGAGCCAGTCACAAGCCCAATTCGGTTCTCCCTATGTTGTCAAATTAACTCGTTGTGCATGTTCATTACCTTTGTTGTATACCAGATAGTTCACAGAGAGAGGGGGGGAGGAGGAGGAGGAGAGAGAGACTTCGTGGGTGAATGAGAGAGAGAGTCACTTAGTGGGTGAATGAGAGAGAGAAAGAGAGAGAGTCAGTGGGTGAATGAGAGAGAGAGAAAGACAGAGAGGGAGAGAGAGAGATAGTCACGTAGGTTGTGAATGAAAGGGAGGGGGAGAGAGAGATAGTCACTAAGTTGGTGAAGGAGAGAGAAAAAAGGAGAGAGAGAGAGAGTCACTTAGTGGGTGAATGAGAGAGAGAGAAAGAGAGAGAGGGAGAAAGAGAGTCACTTAGTGGGCGAATGAGAGAGAGGGAAAGAGAGAGTCACTTAGTGGATGAATGAGAGATAAAGAGGGAGAGAGAGAGTTGCTAAGTGGGTGAATGAGAGAGAGAGAAAGAGAAATAGGGAAGAGAGAGAGTCACTTAGTGGGTGAATGAGATAGAGAGAAAGAGAGAGGGGAAAATAGAGAGTCACTTAGTGGGTGAATGAGATAGGGAGAGAGTCACTTAGTGGGTGAAGGAGAGTGACAGAGTCACTCAGTAGGTGAATGAGAGAGAAAGAGAGAGAGATCCAGTTAGTGGATGAATGAGAGAGAGAGAGCGTGTGTGTGTGTCAGTTAGTGAGTGAAAGAGAGAGAGAGAACAAATGAATAATGATAATAATAATTTCGTGTATATAGAGCAGATTGTCCATATCAGTAGCATACTTGTTGCATTTTACAGGAATAGAACAAACAATGCGTGCACACACACACACACACACACACACATACACACACACACACTCACACCATCATATATATATATATATATATACATATATGTATATATATATATATATATGATATTATATATGTATGTATGTATGTATGTATATCTATATATATATATATATATATATATATACATACACATATGTACACACACACACACAGACACACACACAAACACACACACATGCACACACCGTCACACCACAACACACAGACACACACATACACCACACACACGACACACACACAACACACACACACACACACACAGAGGATGCTGAGCTAGGGTACAGAGTAATGAGAGAGAAGAGAAGAGAGAGAAAGAGAGAGAGAGAGAAAGAGAGAAAGAGAGAGTGAGAGAGAGAGAGAAAGAGAGTGAGATGAATGAATGAGAAAGAGAAGTGAGTGAATGAATGAAGAGAGAAGAGAGAGTAAGTGAATGAATGAATGAGAGAAAGAGAGAAGTGTAGACAACAGACATACAGACAGAAAAAAACAAAACAAAACAAAAAACAAAAAATTCCACAACCTCCTGCAGTGTTTGCCGCTGATTTGGACAACGTTATCCAAAACAAGTGTGACTGCCCGCGTTCAAGCAAACAGGAACCAGAAAAAAAAAACACACACACAAGAATAAGAACGCGTATTTAATACAACAAGACAGGACAGGCGCAATTTTTCGGCCAACTGGCCTTTGTCAAGCGTAAGTATCACAAACAAACACCAGATACAAAAATTAAAACTTGACATCATGCAACAAATTACGTAACAAAAAAAAACCAAGACGTGACGTGATAACCAATACAGATAAAATGCAGTTTCTGGATCTTGGGCAACGTTGTCAAATAGTGTTAGCAAAACATAATCGGCCTATTACAATGCCAAAATTCTTGCTTGCTCCACGTCCAAACAATTGTATAATATCACTAATACTCTTCTTGGCAAAACTGGCTCTTCTCCTCTTCCATCTAACCTGCCACCATCTGATCTTCCACAGGCTTTCTCCGACTATTTTGTCAACAAGATTGCTAACCTCAGGCTTTCTCTTGATTCCACGACGAACACTCATGCAACATTTCCTGAACCCCCTTTCTCTGGAATCCCCCTTACTTCCTTCCAACCCGTTTCTGAGGACTTTGTTAAGAAAATCATCATGAAATCCGGCATTAAAACCTGTGAACTTGACCCATTGCCAGTTTCTTTCCTCACCCATTGTCTTGATACTCTTCTTCCTCACATCACCAACATCATCAACCATTCCCTCTCAACTGGCTCCTTTCCTTCTTCTTTCAAGTCAGCAATTGTTAGACCTCTTCTAAAAAAGACGACTCTTGACCCTGAGAATTTGAAAAACTATAGACCTGTGTCAAATCTTCCATTTCTTTCCAAGGTCTTAGAGAAAGTTGTTCTCAACCAGCTGTTAAACCACCTTCATTCCAATAACCTTGTCTATCCCCTTCAGTCTGCTTACCGTTCTGCACATAGCACCGAGACTGCTCTTCTCAAAATCTGCAACGACTTACTGACTACTCTTGACTCTAACAATGTATCACTTTTGACTCTCTTGGACCTATCTGCTGCCTTTGACACTATTGACCACTCTATCCTTCTCTCCCGTCTGCATCACTCTTTTGGGCTCCATGATACTGTCTTGAATTGGTTTCATTCTTACATCACCGATCGTCTGCAAGTAGTTTCTGTCAATGGTCTTTCTTCTAATGCTTCCTGTCTGACCTATGGAGTGCCACAGGGATCTGTTCTGGGCCCCCTACTTTTCATTCTCTACACCTATCCTGTCTCCTCTATTGTCCAAGAACACCTACTTCAGCATCATTCTTTCTCGGATGACAATCAGCTGTATGTCTCTGGGCCTCTCCCTGACCTTCCCCTCATGATCCAAAACACCCAATCTTGTGTAGCCGACCTGAAGGATTGGATGACTGAAAACAAACTGAAATTGAATGAAGAGAAATCCGAATTGATCTTGATCACCCCACCCAAACTCCAAAATCACCCCTCTCTTCCAACCTCCATCACACTTGTTGACTCGTCTATCATTCTCTCCTATTCTGCCCGTAACCTTGGTGTAACTCTTGACCAAACCCTGTCCTTCCATCTGCATGTTAGCAACGTTTGTCGGACTTGTTTTCTTGAACTCCGCCGAATTGCTTCTATCCGCCATCTCCTCTCAGAAGACACGACAAAGACTCTTGTCTGTGCACTTGTTCTATCTCGTCTTGATTACTGTAATGCTCTTTTGTCTGGTTCCCCCTCTCACCTCATTAACAAACTTCAGAAAGTTCAAAATCATGCTGCCCGTCTCATCTTCCGCTCTTCAAAATTTAACCATGTTACGCCATTGCTCTGTTCTCTTCACTGGCTCCCGGTTCAGCAAAGAATATCCTACAAGATTGCCTGTCTCTGCTTCAAATCTATTGAGTCTTCCTGTCCTGAGTATCTCGCCATCTGTTACATCTCTACACGCCATCTCGAGCTTTGCGGTCCTCATCCGACACCCGTCTCTATAGTATCCCATAGTCCGCACTAAAAGGTTTGGGCAGCGTTCTTTTTCCTATCAAGCTCCAACTATCTGGAATCAGCTACCTCGCTCACTCAGATACTCACCCTTCTGTCCACATTCAAACGCTCCCTCAAAACTCATCTGTTTCCCAAATAACTGGTAATTTCTGCCCCCCCCCCCCATGAACGTAATGTTGGCTTTATAATGTCTTAGTGTCAATGTGTCATTGCATTTGCATGTCGTGCTGTGTGTGGTGTGTGATGTGTGCGTGTGGGTGCGGTGTGTGTGTGGTGTGTGTGTGTGTGTGTGTGTGTGTGTGTGTGGCGTGTGTGTGTTGTGGGCGTGTGGTGCGCGCTTGTGATTTCGGTTATATGTTTTGCCATTGTTAAACGCTAGGGCATTAATTTGATTAGGCGTACTAAATGTTCATAATATATAATATAAAATAATGCGCGCACCTGAACACCTGGCAATACACATGACAATAGCGTCAGGCGCGGTCAGTCAAGTGGGTAAAGTGCGAACTTCCAATTGCAAAGTCCTGGGTTCGATCTGCGTGGACTCCTCTGTATATTGGGTTACATGGGTTACAAAAAACAAAACAAAAAAAGAGAGAGAGAGAGAGAAATTCTTTCCGATCTCCCAAGTCAACATGTGTGCTCACCTGCCATTGCCGACACTCCGTTCTGTCTCTCATTCATTCACACACTCTCTCTCTCTTTCTCTCTTTCTTTCTCTCTCTCTCTCTCTCTCTTTCTCTTTCTCTCTCTCTCTTTCTCTGTCTTTCACTCACTCTCTCTCTGTCTCTCTCTTACTCACTTACTCACGTACACACACACAGACACACACACAGATGCACATATACACCCACATGCGCGCGCACTCTTCTCTCTCTCTCTCTCTCTCTCTCTCTCTCTCTTTCTCTTTCTTTCTCTCTGTATCCCTGTCTCTGTCTCTGTGTCTGTATCTCTGTCTCGGTCTCTCTCTGTCTTTCTGTCTCTGTCTCTTTCTCTGTCTCTCTCTCTCTCTGTCTCTTCTCTCCCTCTCTCTCTCTCTCTCTCTCCTCTCTCTCTCTCTGACACAGACACAGAGACAGAGACAGAGAGGAGTGCGCGCGCATGTGGGTGTATATGTGTGTTTATGTGTGTGTGTGGTGTGTGTGTGGTGTGTGTGTGTTGTGTGTGTGTGTGTGCGTGTGTGTGTGTATGTGTGTGTGTTGTGTGTTGTGTGTGTGTGTGTGTGTGTGTGTGTGTGTGTGTGTGCGTATGTGTGTGTATGTGTACGTGTGTGTATGTGGGCATGAACATTATCAAAATTGCACGCTAAAGTCATGTCAGTGGATCGCTTGTGGAAATATGAAAACACCCAGCGTGCACTTTACGAAAGGTGTGTAAACTGTGCAACAACAGGCATGTACATCCACTCAGCAGTGAACCTGTACTTACATTGAAAAAAAAAAAACCAACCTGTCAGGTGCACATGTACCTACTTATATAAAAAATCCCAACCTGTCAGGTACTCGTGTACGTGACCCTGTATAAAATATCCGGCATGTCAAGTATACATGTACCTACATCTATACGAAATATCCCGGCCTGTCAGGTACACATGTACCTGCACCTATATGAAATATCCCAGTATGTCAGGTATACATGTACCTGCACCTACATAAAATATCCCAGTCTGTCAGATACACGTGTACCTGCACCTATATGGAATATCCCAGCCTGGCAGTAATACATGTACCTGCACCTATATAAAATATCCAGCCTGTCAGGTACACATGTACCTGCACCTGTATAAAATCCCAGCCTGTTAGGTACACATGTACCTGCATTTATATAAAGTATCCCAACCTGTCAGGTATATGTGTACCTGTATGAAGCACACAGGCTTGTTGGTTCTTTTGATATGTATGACTAAATTTCAAACCTTCAGTTTGACGTGCAGAGCCGCTAAGTAATATTTACGCAGCTGCATCTGAAGATGGTATGTGTTCTGTGTAGCCCTTTTGACCGAAATCTCGCTCTTTTTCTGTAAAATAGATGTGACCTACCATCACAAAATGAATCTCTTGTCACTCACAGTGTTTGCCGCTAGCATCCGAAATAGGAGTTTGGGGTGTCAGGGATGGATATTGGTGTTTTGATGTAAATGGATACTGCAACTTGTCTTGCACGTACAGCTACATATAAATTCGTAAAATTGTGATTCTTTCTTTCGTATGATATGATAATATAACACCTACTCAACAGAGCATAACCAATTCTGAAGAAAGAAAACAAAAAGAAAATACCTGTTTTGAACAACTAATAGTCCCTTCAGTTTCTGTATGCCTGTTTTGAACAACTAATAATCCCTTCACGTTCTGTGAGCCTGTTTTGAACAACTAATGATCCTTTCAGTTTCTGTGTGCCTGTTTTGAACAACTAATGATCCTTTGTTTTCTGCATGCCTGTTTTGAACAACTAATAATCCCTTCAGTTTCTGTGTGCCTTTTGAACAACTAATAATCCCTTCACTTTCTGTGTGCCTGTTTTGAACAACTAATGATCCCTTTGTTTCTGCATGCCTGTTTTGAACAACTAATAATCCCTTCAGTTTCTGTGTGCCTGTTTTGAACTACTAATGATCCCTTCAGTTTCTGTGTGCCTGTTTTGAACAACTAATGATCCCTTCAGTTTCTGTAATGCCTGTTTTTGAACAACTAATGATCCCTTCAGTTTCTGTGTGCCTGTTTTGAAAACTAATGATCCTTTCAGTTTCTGTGTGCTGTTTTGAACAACTAATGATCCCTTTGTTTTCTGCATGCCTGTTTTGAACAACTAAAAATCCCTTCAGTTTCTGTGTGCCTTTTGAACATACTAATAATCCCTTCAGTTTCTGTGTGCCTGTTTTGAACAACTAATGATCCCTTTGTTTTCTGCATGCCTGTTTGAACAACTAATAATCCCTTCAGTTTCTGTGTGCCTGTTTTGAACAACTAATGATCCCTTCAGTTTCTGTGTGCCTGTTTTGAACAACTAATGATCCCTTCAGTTTCTGTATGCCTGTTTTGAACAACTAATGATCCTTCAGTTTTTTGTATGCCTGTTTTGAACAACTAATGATCCCTTCAGTTTTCTGTGTGCCTGTTTTGAAAACTAATGATCCCTTCATTTTCTGGTATGACTGTTTTCAACAACTAATAATCCCTTCAATTTTCTGTATGCCTGTTTTGAACAACTAATGATCCCTTCAGTTTCTGCATGCCTGTTTTGAACAACTAATGATCCCTTCAGTTTCTGTATGCCTGTTTTTGAACAACTAATAATCCCTTCAGTTTCTGTATGCCTGTTTTGAACAACTAATAATCCCTTCAGTTTCTGTATGCCTGTTTTCAACAACTAATGATCCCTTCAGTTTCTGTGTGCCTGTTTTGAACAACTGATGATCCCTTCAGTTTCTGTGTGCCTGTTTTGAACAACTAATGATCCCTTTGTTTTCTGCATGCCTGTTTTGAACAACCAAGAATCCCTTCACTTTCTGCATACCTACCAGTTTTTGAACAATTAATATTCCCTTCGTTTTCTGAACAACTAATTATCCCTTCAGTTTCTGCGCTAGACCTGTCGAAAAGCACATATATTATGTGATTGACAAGTATGAACATTTGCTTAAAGCGTGGTTCTCAGTTGGTAAATAGATGTTAATGTTGAAATGGTGATACCGTTCACTTTTTTTTTTTTCAAAATGACGAATCAGAGGATACCATTTTTCACAACCCATATCTCGAAAAGTAAAAAATTTGATTTCAAAAAGTTTTCCACCAGTATCTCACCTGTCTCATCTGTCGACGTCACTGGGTTCAACGTTGGCCGCTGCACTGTTTGACACCGCCACTCCCTTCCAAACGGCTCGGTCTTGACTTTTGTAGACAACTTTTTGAATATTAAGGCCACTGATGTTGGTTATGTTCTCGATGTGTGAGATTGGAGGCCTGCCTTTCTTCTTTTTTGCCTCCGTTTTTCCTTTAAAATTGGTTGCCATGGGGTATGTGTTCTTGCTGCTGGCCAATATATTTTAGTCTTCTCTTATTGATGTCTGCCAGTAATTTTCTGGTGGTTTTAAGTTCTTCCAAGGCACTTTGATTAGTTCTACTACGTGTCCATTTGACACGTAGTAGTCTCCGATAAAACCACATCTCTGCTGCCTCAATTCTTTTGCAATCAGCTTTTCTGGGAGTCCAGGCTTCGTAGCCATAAATCATGACTAAAATGTTTGATCTGGCCAGTCATGATTTTATCATTATAAAGACATAACATTTACATTTGGATTCTGTAATGAAGTAAACACGACTATCCAAAGCAACTCATTTCGTGGTGTGACGTCTTCTATGATATGAATAGAGCTCTTCTCTGTGAAATATGTTTATGAGACAACCCACCGTGATAGCTGTTCAAGCTGAAAGCTATATGAAAGAGCAAGAACATCTCCATGAAACACAAGCTCAGGTTCTAACATACACTGATGCATTCCCATCTTCCTGTATGCAAATGAGGCATGGATCCCCCACAGGGGATTTGGAAAGACGAAGCGAAGCCACGGAAATGAAGACGCTATCGCAGGATACTAAACATCAAATAAACTGATCATATCACCGATGAACTAGTGCGTTGAACCACATTTCATGATTTCCAGACATCAATTTAGAAAAGAAAATTAACGATGGTGTGGCCATACAACAAGATCCGAGATACTAAACATCAAATAAACTGATCATATCATCAATAAATTAGTGCGCTGTACACAGTTCATTTCATGATCTCTTCACATCAATTAAGAAAAGAAAACTACGATGGTACGGGCCATATAAAAGATCCGAAGGCCTTGCTACATCAATAAAACACATCGTAGTGACTGATTGCAAATAGGATTGCCGTCCTTATTTCACTTCGTTACTCTGATCGCAAGTAAGATCGTCCGTCTGGGAGCTCTTTCCCTCCAGCTTTCCTGTTGTGACCAGGTGCTCTAAATCCCTCTTCGTCATAATATAGCCTTTAAGTGTTGCCTGTCTTTTCCTGATCTTCCTTGTAAATGATCTTCTTGTGTCTGCTTCCATCAAGACTGTCTCGTTTGTTTTCTTTGCTGTCCATGGAACTCTCAACATTCTTCTTAGAAACCACATCTTGGCTGCCTCAATCTGGCTTTGCATCTTGACTGTTATTATTATTGTTTATTGTTATTATTGTTTAAAGCCCAGCCGACTGCGTAGAGCCATATCACGGCTTATTATCACTATCATCATTATTATTATCATTATTAGTAGTAGTAGTAGTAGTAGTAGCAGTGCCGAGGTAAATAAAGGGGTTAAGGGACGGATATAGGTGTGCAAGGTCAGAGGCAGATGGAGGACTCTTCCACTTGAACACACATAAAGGCATGGCGGTGGTTCCCAAACTTTGTTAACATGTACACCCGTTCTCACAAGATGAAGACAAAAAACCATTTTCGTGAGAAGACAGTAGAAGGCAGTCTTCATAGAAGAAGAAGAAGAAGACAGTACATGATCTTCAGAAGAAGAAGAAGACAAAGAAGACGACGACGACGATGAGAGGAGAGAAGGAGAGAAGGAAGAAGAGAGAAGAAGAAGAGAAGAAGAAAGAAGAAGAAGACAATACATGAGCTCCCGAAGACGAAGAAGACAGTGCCACAAATAAAGGGCGGTAATCAAGTTTGTTTTCGTCTGTTGCACCATGGGACAATCATCTGAGAAGAATGAGCGGGGTCTTGATGTGTGTGCATATTTATTATTGGTGTTATCTAGGTCAGTTTCCAAACGATAAAATCTGATTGGCTCTTATCACATACACAATTAACACTGGATATGTTTGAATGTTAAAAAAGTTGACAGAAAAGAATAAGCCTTTCTCCGTACATATTGATTTATTAGATATTAACCATAATATTTTCATTGGGCATTAAAAATATATTAAATGAAATAATGGGTTAATTCACATTAATTGGCGATTTCGCATCGGAACAGTCTCGATGATAGTGTGGCCATTGTTATTCCTAATTATAGCCTAGTATCGTATCTGTACCTGCTATGTGCCGAGATGTGGTTTCTAAGAAGAATAATGAAAGTTCCATGGACAGCAAAGAAAACAAATGAGACAGTCTTGATGGAGGCAGACACAAGAAGATCATTCATAAGGAAGATTAGGAAAAGACAGGCAACATTTATAGGCCATTTTATGAGTAAAGGAGAATTAGAGCACCTGGTCACAACAGGAAAGCTGGAGGGAAAGAGCACCAGGTAGACCCAGGGAGAAAATATTGGATGGACTTGCAGAGTGGATGAGGACAGAGAGGGTGGAAGACGTGCTTGCGGCAACAAGGGACAGATAAATATGGAAGGTCATGATCGCCAACGCCATGCGGTAGGGCACATGATAATGATGATGATGATGATGAATATCAATGATGATGATGATGATGATGGTGAGGTGATGATGATGATGAAGATGATGATGATGATATTCAGTCACCTTCATTTTCACATTCCTTTTTTTTTTTTTTTTTTCGCAGTGGATTTACCAAGTGAAACTAAGGCTGCTCTCCCCTTTGACGTTGCTGCGGTGTAGCGCGGCCCATTTTTTTTACCAAGACTTCAGAAAGGCGACACGAATTTCCAACATGAATGTTACTTACAGCAGGCACGGAAGTAGTAGAGGAACTAAAACTGACGTCAACACGAACTTAACTTCAACATGAATTTACTTAAGAGGCATGGAGTCGTAGAGGAAGCTAAAACTGACGTTACACGAACTAACATGAATTTACTTAGAGCAGGCCGGAATGTAGAGGAAGCTAAAACTGACGTCAACACGAACTTAACTTCATTGAATTTACTTAAGCAGGCATCGAAGTAGTAGAGGAAGCTAAAACTGACGTCAACACGAATATTTCAACATGAATTTACTTAGAGCGGCATGGAGTCGTAGAGGAAGCTAAAACTGACGTCAACACGAACTTAACTTCAACATGAATTTACTTAGAGCAGCATCAAGTGGTAGAGGAAGCTAAAACTGACGTCAACACGAACTTAATTTCAACATGAATTTACTTAGAGCAGGCATGGAGTGGTAGAGGAAGCTAAAACTGACGTCAACACGAACTTAACTTCAACATGAATTTACTTAGAGCAGGCATGAGTGGTAGAGGAAGCTAAAACTGACGTCAACACGAACTTACTTCACATGAATTTACTTAGAGCAGGCATGGAGTGGTAGAGGAAGTAAAACTGACGTCAACACGAACTTAACTTCAACATGAATTTACTTAGAGCAGGCATGGAGTGGTAGAGGAAGCTAAAACTGACGTCAACACGATTAACTTCACATGAATTTACTTAGAGCAGGCATGGAAGTGTAGAGGAATAAAATTGACGTCACACGAACTTAACTTAACTGAAGTTTACAACTGACGTCACACGAACTTAACTTCAACATGAATTTACTTACAGCTGAGTCAGGATTAACTTCACATGATTACTTCAGTGAGTTAGGGAAGCTAAAACTGACGTCAACACGAACTTAACTTCAACTGAATTTACTTACAGCTAGGTCATCAACGACTTACTTCAAGGATTACTCAGCAGGCATAGTGAGAGAATAAAACTGACGTCAACACGATGTTACCTTCATCATAAATTTACTAAGAACAGGCATGGAAGTAGTAGAGGAGAATAAAATTGACGTCATCACGAACTTACTTCAACATGAATTTACTTACAGCTGACGTCATCACGGAACTTCACTTCAACATGAATTTACTTACAGCAGGCATTAAGTAGTAGAGGAAGCTAAAACTGACGTCAAGCACACACTTAACTTCAACAAAAATTTACTTAGAGCAGACATGGAAATGGTAAAGGAAGATAAAACTGACGTCAACACAAACTCAACATGAATTTTAGTTAGAGCAGACATGGAAATGGTAAAGGAAGCTAAAACTTGACGTCAACACGAACCTCACATGCAACAATTCAGCTGTATAGAGAATCCGACAAATGCATCGGTATCTCACAATGCAACTAAAACATTTTCAGGCTTCTTTAAGTAACATTCTTATAGCTAGTCCTTCGTATACTCTGATAGTGGTAGGACTTTTAAACTCCACAAAACAGGTAACAACACGAACATAACTTCAACATGAATTTACTTAGAGATGGCATCAAGTGGTAGAAGAAAATATACGAACGTCAACGCAAACTTAAGACAGGCTAGGGGTGGTGAGAACGTTGGATAGGATGAAAACACATTCTACCTCCATGATCCCCCACCCCCACCCACACCCTGACTATCTGTACCAACAAAATGGTGGCGTCCTCTATGGGACTATATCCCCCAACTCTCAGATTAAAAGTCTGATGCTGACAGGCTAAAAACAAACAAACAAACAAGAAAATTTTGGTCCCTCCGATGATCGAACTCACGACCCCCTCCCTGCTACATCATCATAGTTTTCAGTCCCAAACAAACAAACAAAAAACCAAAGTAAAAACAACTATCAACAAACAAAGAAACAAACAAAGACATCACAAGGTCAAGTGATTCCAACAATCGCCATCGTAATACATGACGTGTTTGCATCCACCGGAAAATCCCAGATTTTGTACTTCTCAAGTTCAATTTGACCTTGAAAATGACTTTTTCGCCAAGGATTATCGCGCTGAGGGAGATTATCTTTGTGCGCACCTATTTTCCCCCCAGTTTTTATTCCACCTTAATGGTCACAGAAACTGGCACAGTCTTACCGTTCTATGATGATGATGGCGATATACATGAATATATGTATGTATGTGTGTGAGTAAGTGTGTGTATGTGGGAGAAAGGTGTGTGTGTGTTGTGTTGTGTTGTCTGTGTGTGTGTGTGTGTGTATTTATGTGTGTGTGTGTATTTATTGTGTGTGTGTGTGTGTGTGTGTGTGTGTGTGTGTGTGTGTGTGTGTGTATGTGTGTGTGTGTGTATGCATATATACACAAGGACCAGTTCTATGAGGCCCTGGATGCTGTTGTCAGAGGAGTTCCCAGCAAGGAAGGTCTCTTCATATTAGGAGACCTGAACGCACGCGTAGGTGCTGATTTTGAGGCCCGGCCAACCAGCATTGGACATCATGGTGTTGGGAAGCAAAATGAGAACGGTCAAAGACTCTTGGAACTTTGCTCTTACCACAAGCTGGCCATCACCAACACCTTCTTCAACAATAAGGAGAAGCACAAAGTGTCATGGCGCCACCCCAGATCCCACCACTGGCATCAGCTCGACCTCGTCTTAACAAAGAGGTCGGACCTTAACAACGTCCTCAACACGAGGAGTTTCCACAGCGCTGATTGCGACACAGACCACACCCTGGTACGCAGCAAGATCAAGCTTCTACCCAGAAGACTGCACCACTCAAAGAAGAAAGGTCACCCAAGGATTAATGCTTGTCGCACGTCCGATCCGACCAAGGCCGGGGAGTTTGTAGAAACCCTGAATGAAGCGCTCAAGAGTGGCTCAGAGATCCAAAACGCTGAGGAAAAGTGGAATCACGTGACGGACAGAATCTATCAGTCCGCCCTGAGTATATTTGGGAAAAAAGAACGAAAGAATCCCGACTGGTTTGAGGCAAACTGGCAGGAAATGGAACCAGTGGTGGAAGCGAAACGCAAGGCTTTACTTGCGTATAAAAACAACAATACCCAAACTACTCCTGACGCTTACAGAGCTGCCGGTAGAAAGGCCCAACAAACTGCTCGGAGATGCGCCAACGACTATTGGCTACAGTTAAGCTCAAGTATTCAGCAGTCTGCAGATTCAGGCAACACTGGCAGCATGTACGCTGGCATCAAACAAGCGACTGGTCCAGCAGCCTCCAAGTCAGTTCCCCTTAAGTCCAAAGCAGGAGATAGCATCACAGACTCAGCAAAGCAGATGGAGAGATGGATAGAGCACTACCTGGAGCTGTACTCCACGCAGAACTCTGTCACCGATGCTGCCCTGAATGCCATTGAGGACTTGCCTGTCATGGAGGAGTTGGATGCTGAGCCAAGCCTTGAAGAACTAAGCAAGGCGATTGACGGTTTGGCGACGGGAAAAGCCCCTGGTGAAGACGGAATACCTCCAGAGGTCATCAAGTGCGGGAAGCCTGCTCTTCTCAACGAGCTGCATGAACTTTTGTGCTTGTGCTCGAAGGAAGGCTTCATTCCGAGAGACATGAGAGACGCCAGGATAGTGACTCTATATAAGAACAGGGGCGACTGCAGTGACCGTAATAATTATTGCGGAATCTCTCTCCTCAGCATTGTTGGGAAAGCATTCGCCAGAGTCGTCTTAACCCGTCTTCAGAGGCTGGCAGCTCGCATCTACCCTGAGTCCCAGTGCGGCTATAGGGCCGGAAGATCGACCATCGACATGATCTTCTCTGTCCGGCAACTACAAGAAAAGTGCCGCGAGCAGCACATGCCCCTTTGCCTCGCCTTCATTGATCTCACGAAAGCGTTCGACCTGGTCAGTCGGAGTGGTCTTTTCAAGCTTTTGAAGAAAATCGGCTGCCTCCCAAGACTATCAGCTGTCATCGAGTCTTTCCACGAGGATATGCATAGCACTGTGTGCTATAATGGTGCCACATCAGAGCCTTTTAGAATCAGCAGCGGAGTGAAACAGGGATGTGTTTTGGCCCCAACTCTGTTCGGGATCTTCTTCTCGATGTTGCTGACCTATGCCTTCTGCAGATCTGAAGAAGGGGTATATCTTCATACAAGGACCGATGGAAAGCTCTTCAACATTGCCAGGCTTCGTTCCAAAACTAAGGTGGAAAAGAAGACCATCAGAGAAGCTCTCTTCGCAGATGATGCTGCGCTGGCTTCTCACAGTGAACAAGATCTCCAGAGGCTCGTTGATCGCTTCGCCCACGCTTGCAGAGAGTTTGGTCTCACAATCAGCTTGAAGAAAACTGAGATCTTAGGCCAAGGCTGTGAAGAACCACCATCTCTACACATTGAAGACTACGACCTCAATACTGTCCACAAAGTTCAGTACTTGGGGTCCACCATAAGTGACAACCTCTCTCTGGACGCTGAAATCGGCGCCAGAATTGCAAAGGTCTCATCTGTTATGGCTAAACTGAACAAGCGGGTCTGGTCCAACAGCAGTCTCACTGCGAACACCAAAATGCAGGTGTACAGAGCATGTGTGTTGAGCACACTTCTTTACTCAAGTGAAGCCTGGACCACATACGCCAGCCAAGAAAAGAGGCTCAACATTTTCCATCTCCGCTGCTTGCGACGCATCCTCGGCATCCAATGGCAAGACAAGGTGACCAACACAGAGGTCCTCCGTCGTGCAGGCCTACAGACCATCTTTGCCCTTCTAAGCCAACGCCGACTACGCTGGCTTGGCCATGTGCGTCGAATGGAGGATGGACGCATACCAAAAGACGTTCTCTACGGCGAACTGGCAAACCGGAAGCGAACTCCACGACGCCCACAGCTACGCTTTGTAGACGCATGCAAAAGGGACCTTAGAAGCTCAGGGATTGACCCAGGCTCTTGGGAGACTCTGGCGGAAGACAGGGCAACGTGGCGGACAGACGTTCAGCAAGACGTTGTGAATGCGGAGAGGAGGAGAGCAGAAAGTGCAAGATGAGAAAAGGGCTCTTCGCAAGCAACGATCCAGAAACCAGACAATAGCGACTCAATTTGTATGTGGCAGATGTGACAGAGATTGCCACTCAAGAATCGGCCTGCACAGCCACAGCAGAAAGTGTACGTCATGACCACAACGCCTCCTGGTGCAGACTATCATCTCCTGAGATGTAAAGAGGCCGACGACGACGACGACATATATCTCAACACACACACACACACACACACACATACACACACACACATATATATATATATATATATATATGAATATATATATATACATATATGTATATATATGTATATATATATGTATGTATGTATATGTATATATATATATATACAGGCACACACACACACATACACACTGACATACACACAAACACACACACACACACACACACACACACACACACACACACACACACACAACACACAACACCACACACACACACCTTTCTCCCAGTCGATCGATATGACATAAAAGGAAGATTTAACAACAACAACAAAAATACCGAAAAACTTTCTCCTAGTTCGGCTTAATTGGTGAAGTAAGCGGATAAACATCGGATTCTAATCAGAAAGCCTTACGTCGATCAGCATACACACACTCTGCTGTGTGGGTTGTGGAGTGCAGAATTTTCCAGTCTCCCTGGCCACCAAGTGTGCGTCTTTTGCTCATACGCAAACAGATTACCAAATCATCATCATCATGTGCCCTGCCGAATGGCGTTGGGGATCATGGCCCTGCATATGAATCTATCCCTTGTGTCTTCACATGTAATCATAGGGGCTGACTGGAACCTTGTAACTGACACTAACATTGATTGTTACAATTATAAACACGTCAATAATCCAAACGCAAGAGAAAAGGTTGAAGAAATTGCCATGACCTTGGATTTAAGTGATATTTGGAGAGAGGGATAAATCCAGATATAAGAAGATGTACTTGGCGCAGACCAACATCATTTCAACAAAGCCGTCTGGATTTCTTTCTTATTTCTGAAAGTATGATACAATAGTAAAGGAAACTGAAATTGTTCATGGGTATCGTTCAGACCATTCAATTACTGCTTTGAAACTTTCATTTGCCAAAGAAATTGAACGAAAGACTTTTGGGAAATTTAACAGTTCCTTATTAAAAGATATCGAATATGTAGAGGAAATAAATACTGAAATTAGAAATGTAACCGAGGAATATGCTGTACTGGTGTACAATCAAACAGGAATTGAAAACATTCCTCAAACAGTTATTTAGTTTACAATATCAGACCAGTTATTCCTTGATGTCCTTCTGATAAAAATACGATCAAAAACAATTGCATTTGCGTCAATGAAAAAATGTAAGAGCACAGAAATGGAGAATCAGCTAGAAACAGAAATACAGCATCTAGAGCAAATATCACGTAAATCTGACCAACAGAATAACCGCTTGGAAGAATGTAAAGCCAATTTGATTGAAATAAGAAAAAAGAAAATGGATGGCATTCTTCTACGATCTCGAGCTGGATGGATAGCAGAACTTAAAAAAATATCGACATACTTTTGTAACTTCGAAAAAGACATTTTATTAGTAAATCATAACAAAACCTGTTTCAAATGGAATATAAAAAGTTGGACAGAGCGAAATAACTCAAGTCGAAAATTTTTATAAAGATCTATACAGAAAGAAAATATTAGGTGAATCTGAAATGAAAGACCTGGTAAATGATATTCCAACACTATCAGATGATGAAGCAAGTGTAATAGAAGGACAGGTTGCTCTAGATGAAGCAAGACAAGCGCTAAAAGATATGAAAAATAATAAAAGCCTATGCTTGATGGATTTACTGCGGAATTTTTTTTTAAAGTATTTTGGAATAAAATAGGTTCGCTCGTTGTCAGATTGCTAAATAAAGGTTTTAAAAAAAAGGTGAATTATCTGTAACTCAGAAAGAGGGTGTGATAGTTTGCATACCTAAAGATGATAAACTAAAGGAATACATTTTAAACTGGGGACCAATATCATTGCTAAATGTAGTATATAAAATTGGTGCTTCATGAATAGCCAGTCTTCTCAAATCGGTACTCCCTTCTCTTATTAACGAAGATCAGACCGGCTTTATGTCAAACAGATATATCGGGGATAACATTAGATTAACATTTTATACTATTCATTATCTGAGCTACAATAATTTTCAAGGTTTACTTCTTTGTATTGACTTTGAAAAGGCGTTTGACTCTACAGATTGGAACTTCATGTGGAAGTTTTGAAAATATTTGGGTTTGGTCCGGACATCTGTCAGTGGATCCACAATTTTTATAATAAAATAAAATTAGCTGTTATCATAAATGGAAATACTTCCACATGGTTTCCAATTGAAAAAGGATGTCGACAAGGAGACCCCATTTCACCTTATTTGTTATCCCAGAAACAAACAGAACGCTTAAAAAAAATAAATCAGCTCACGGCTTGGATTTGTGTGTGGACTTGTCAGGGGTGTCTATGTTTAGTCCCAGCCCGCAACATTAACCATTGGCCTGTTTTGTTGCCCATTTTCAATGTTTCCATCATTCTGATAGTGTCAGTTTAGTATTCCAAAGGTCTTTCTGCTTCTAGGTTCAAGACCTTGCCAGCGTATAGGGTTGTGCGCAGACTCAGGGAGAATGGCGGGTAAATTGCTGGCAGATTTGGGTGGAGGGCATATGGAATTTTCTGAGTGTGATCAATAATCCCTCTTAAACAAACTCAGAACTCTGTGTAATCCAAAAAATGGGAGGAGGAGGAGGAGGAGATGGTAGATTGAAAGGAGAGGGGGTGGGTGGAGAAGGCATGCAGGAAGGTGGATACGACGATTGATCAGATTGATTTTGTGCTGGCAGTCTCCAAGCCCTCTCTTGCTGTGAATTCACCAAGACAGATACGATATCTTCGGGGGTTGGAGGTTGGGGGAGGGGGAGGGGGAGGGAGGGTAGAGCAGTGAAAAAGATGAGCGTGGTGCGAAGGAGAAAACGTTTTCATGGAATGCTTACGCTTTTATTTATCGATCTGTCTGTCTGTCTTGTCTGTCTGTCTGTCTATCTGTCTGTCTGTCTGTCTGTGTGTCTGTCTATTTGTCTTTGTCTGTCTTTCCGTCTGTTTGTCTGTCTGTCTTGTCTGTGTGTCTGTCTTGTCTGTCTGTCTGTCTGTCTGTGCTGTTATTTGTCTTGTCTGTTCTTTCTGTCTGTCTGTTCTTGTCTGTCTATCTTTTCTGTCTCTGTCTTCTGTCTTCTGTCTGTCTGTCTGTCTGTCTGTCCATCTACCTATCTATCTATCTGTTTATCTATCTATCTATCTATCTATCTATTATCTATCCGTCTGTCTGTCTGTCGTTCTATCCATCTATCTATCTACCTATCTGTCTGTTTGTCTGTCAATCTGTCTCTCTCTCTCTCTCTCTCTCTCTCTCTCTCTCTTCTCTATCTATCTACATCTATCTATCTATCTATCAATATCTATCTATCTATCATCTTCTATCTATCTGATCTATCTATCTATCTTATGTGTCTAAGTGTCTATCTATCTATCTATCTATCTGCCTGTCTGTCTATCTATCTATTTCTATCTGTCTTTCTCTATCTGTCTGTCTCTCTCTCTCTCTCTCTCTCTCTCTCTCTCTCTTACTATCTATCTATCTATCTATCTATCTATCTATTCATCTATCTATCTATCCATCTATCATCTATCTATCTGTCTATCTATCTATCTATCCATCCATCTATCTATCTATCTCTCTATCTATCTATCTATCTATCTATCTCTCTATCTATCTATCTCTCTATGTGTGTATATATATGTATGTATCTATCTATCTATTATGTTTTCTGTCTAGTCTATTATCTATCTATCTATCTATTTCTGTCTGTCTGTCTATCTATCTATCTATGTATCTATCTATGTATCGATCTATCTGTCTGTCTGTCTATCTATCTGTCTATCTATATATCTAGAGATAAATATATTAGTATATATAGATAACAGTAGATATATATATATATCTACCTGTCTATCTATCTATCTAATTATTTATCTCTTTATCACGAGTTCAATCCCCAAGCCACCCACGTTTTTTGTTTGTTGTTGTTGTTGTTGTACGCGGACTGGCTGGTTCTATTGACAGAGCTGTGGAACTCAAGATCTGCGGTCTCCAGTTCAATCCTGACCTGCAACATAAAAACTGTTCGCTTCCTATTCATAATGCAACATAAAAATGTTCGCTTCCTGTCATAATTGCAACATAAAAAACTGTTCGCTTCCTATCATAATGCAACATAAAAACTGTTCGTTTCCTATCATAATGCAACATAAAAACTGTTCGTTCCTATCATAATGCAACATAAAAACTTTCGTTTCCTATCATAATGCAACATAAAAACTGTTCGCTTCTACCATGATGCAACACAAAAACTATCGTTTCCTATCATAATGCAACATAAAAATTGTTCGCTTCCTACCATGATGCAACACAAAAACTTGTTCGCTTCCTATCATAATGTAACATAAAAACTGGTCGCTTCCTGTCATATGCAACACAAAAACTTTGTCTTCCTATCATAATGCGACATAAAAACTGGTTTTCACTTCCTATCAAAATGCAACATAAAAACTGGTTATTCACTTCCTATCATAATGCAACATAAAAACTGGGTTGGTCGCTTCCTATTATAATGCAACATAAAAATTTCGTTTCCTGTCAAAAAGCAACATAAAACTGGGTTGGTCGCTTCCTATCATCATCATACAGGTGCCCTGCCGCATGGCGATCACGGACTTCCATCTGTCTCTATCTCTTGTTGCCCCAAGCATCTCCTCCACCCTCCTCTTCTTCAGCCACTCTGCAAGTCCGTCTAGCATTTTCTCCCTGGGTCTTCCTGGTGCTCTCTTTCCTTCAGCTTTCCCATTGTAACCAGGTGCTCCAAATCCCCTTCCTAATAAAATGATATGCAACATAAAAACTTTCATTTCCTATTGTAATCAACATAAAAACTGTTCGCTTCCTATCATAATGCAACATAAAAACTGTTCGTTTCCTATCATAATGCAACATAAAAACTTTTCGTTTCCTGTCATAATGCAACATAAAAACTTTTCGTTTCCTATCATAATGCAACATAAAAACTTTTCGTTTCCTGTCATAATGCAACATAAAAACTGTTCATTTCCTGTCATAATGCAATATAAAAACTGTTCGTTTCCTATCATAATGCAACATAAAAACTTTTCGTTTCCTATCATAATGCAACACAAAAACTGTTCGCTTCCTGTCATAATGCAACACAAAAACTGTTCGCTTCCTGTCATAATGCAACATAAAAACTGTTCACTTCCTGTCATAATGCAACACAAAAACTGTTCATTTCCTGTCATAATACAACATAAAAACTGTTCGTTTCCTATCATAATGCAACATAAAAACTGTTCACTTCCTGTCATAATGCAACATTAAAAACTGTTCACTTCCTGTCATAATACAACATAAAAACTGTTCATTTCCTATCATAATGCAACATAAAAACTGTTCACTTCCTGTCATAATGCAACACAAAAACTGTTCGTTTCCTATCATAATGCAACACAAAAACTGTTCGCTTCCTGTCATAATGCAACATAAAAACTGTTCGCTTCCTGTCATAATGCAACATAAAAACTGTTCACTTCCTGTCATAATGCAACATAAAAACTGTTCACTTCCTGTCATAATGCAACATAAAAACTGTTCACTTCCTGTCATAATGCAACATAAAAACTGTTCACTTCCTGTCATAATACAACATAAAAACTGTTCATTTCCTATCATAATGCAACATAAAAACTGTTCGTTTCCTATCATAATGCAACATAAAAACTGTTCACTTCCTATCATAATGCAACATAAAAACTGTTCACTTCCTATCATAATGCAACATAAAAACTGTTCACTTCCTATCATAATGCAACATAAAAACTGTTCACTTCCTATCATAATGCAACATAAAAACTGTTCACTTCCTATCATAATGCAACATAAAAACTGTTCGTTTCCTATCATAATGCAACATAAAAACTGTTCACTTCCTATCATAATGCAACATAAAAACTGTTCACTTCCTATCATAATGCAACATAAAAACTGTTCACTTCCTATCATAATGCAACATAAAAACTGTTCACTTCCTATCATAATGCAACATAAAAACTGTTCACTTCCTATCATAATGCAACATAAAAACTGTTCGCTTCCTGTCATAATGCAACATAAAAACTGTTCACTTCCTATCATAATGCAACATAAAAACTGTTCACTTCCTATCATAATGCAACATAAAAACTGTTCACTTCCTATCATAATGCAACATAAAAACTGTTCACTTCCTATCATAATGCAACATAAAAAACTGTTCACTTCCTGTCATAATGCAACATAAAAACTGTTCACTTCCTATCATAATGCAACATAAAAACTGTTTGCTTCCTATCATAATGCAACATAAAAACTGTTTGCTTCCTATCATAATGCAACATAAAAACTGTTCACTTCCTATCATAATGCAACATAAAAACTGTTCACTTCCTATCATAATGCAACATAAAAACTGTTCGTTTCCTATCATAATGCAACACAAAAACTGTTCGTTTCCTATCATAATGCAACATAAAAACTGTTCGTTTCCTATCATAATGCAACATAAAAACTGTTCGTTTCCTGTCGTAATGCAACGTAAGATCTGTTCGCCTCCTATCATTTTGCAACATAAATACTGGGCTGATTACTTCCTATCAACAATGCTCCAATCCTTTTTGGCGATGTCAGCTTAGTGTTTTATAAATATTGCTTCCACCCAACCCTGCCCTCTCCCCCCCCCCTCACCTTTGTCTTCCCCTTTTCAAGATCAGCGCAAAGGTGGGGGAGTTGTTTTTGTTTTGTTTTAGGGTTTTTTGGGTTTGTTTTGTTTTTTGTTTGTTTTGATTTGTTTTGTTTTGTTTATTTTGTTTGTTTGTTTGTTTTGTTCTGTTTCTTTGTTTGGTGTTTGTTTTCGTTTGCTTTTCTTTTTTTTCTTTTTTTCTTTTTTTTTTTTTTCATGCTCAAGAAACCTGTCAGTCAATTTCTTGCAGATTTGGCTTGAGCGCACGGAATACTACTTGAGTGAAGTGAACTTTTCTTGAACTCCCAAACTCCAAACTTCAGATCAGCTCCAACTACATCTCAAGATTAAGATAAGATCAAGCGTGACTGCTAAATGAATGCGGTGAGGGGAAGTGGGATGAGGGGGGTAGCGGAGGGGATCAGGTTTGTACCCTTTCCTCAAACACACTGCCTCAATCAACCCAGCTGTAATGGGTACCTGTTCGACAGAGGATAAGTTGTTGTTGTTGTTGTTGTTTTGTTGTTTGTTTGTTTGTTTGTTTGTTTGTTTGTTTGTTTGTTGTTTGTTTGTTTGTTTATTTGTTGTAGTTGTTATTGCTGGTACTGTTGTTGTTGTTGTTGTTGTTTGTTGTTGTTGTTGTAGTTCTTGTAGTTTGTGTTGTTCACTGACTGCTATTGTTTTGCCTGTCTTTTGCTTGTTTGTATAAGTTCTGTGTATTCAGTTGTACTATATTCGACTTTAATTATGTCGATTTGTTAGTATGCAATATGACTCGTTTCCTTAATGCATGTTTCTTTGTTTCTTCTTTTCCTATTTCTCATTAAATGTAGGTGCTTCCTGTGACAATGCAACATAACATTGTTTTCTGTAGATTTAGGCAACATATCAAAACTGGATAGAATGCACTCCTTCGTCATATAAATTCTTGTTCCTTCTTTTCCAGATTTCGGTTCTACCTTTGGATCAAGTATAGTCGATGTGGTGTTGTAAATGACACTGGTGTATAAATTCTTTGTTCCTTCTTTCCAGATTTCGGTTCTTCCTTTGATTGAAGTATATGATGTGGTGTTGTAAATGACACTGGCTGTATAAATTCTTTGTTCCTTCTTTTCCAGATTTCGGTTCTTCCCATGGATTAGAGTATAGCCGATGTGGTATTGTAAATGATACTGGTAGTGTAAATTCTTTGTTCCAACTTTTCCAGATTTCGGTTCTTCACGTGGATTGAAGTATAGTCGATGTGGTGTTGTGTTAAGCAAACATCATCTACAAAAGAAAACAAATGAGACAGTCTTGATGGAGGCAGACACAAGAAGATTATTGATAAGGAAGATTAGGAAAATACAATGCACTTAGCAATGTCGAAATGATATCTCCATGAATTATGATAGCTACTTTCAACGGAAATCCTCGAACCTCGATAGTGTCCTGTTACAGTCACACTAATGTAAGTGATGAAGTGGAAGCCAAAAGATTTTATCAGGACTTAACATCAGTCAGCAGACAAGTCCCGAAGCACAACATCCTCATTATATTGGTGGCGACTTCAATGCACAACTTGGAAACCTTGATGGCTTCAAATATGCATATCACTCTCAGACTAACACAAACGGCTCTATGCTAAAACACTATCTCAATAAAAACAATCTCTTATGCCTCAACACTCTATACCAGAAAAGACCAGGTGAGCTATGGACAAACAAATCTCCAAATGGGAGCAAAGCACAACTCGACTGTATTATCATCAATAAGAAATGGGAAAATACTGCAAAAACTTGCAGAACATTCAACTCGTTTGTCAGTGTTGCATCATGACCACCGCATCGTTTCTGCTCGACTTCGATTGAGCCTTCGAGCAAATAAAAAGAAACCTTGCAACACTACTCCATATGACTGGTCAAATCTAAACGACAACCCTGAAATTCATAGCATCTTCATAAAAAGGGTGAGAAATAGATTTGCTGCCCTACAAGATACAGCCTCAGCAAGACTGCTAACATGACATACAACCACTTTAAAATGGCTTGTAAAGAAACAGCTGCAGACACTATCCCGCTGAAACCCAAAGTAAAAAACAAACTCCCTGGTTGAATGAGGAAATCTGTCAAAAACGCAAGCAGCTACAAGAAGCTGCACAACTAAAAGATTTTCAACCATCTCCTGAGAACATCTTGTTTAATAATGCTCGTGCTGCTCTCATAGAGACCTATGAAGCAGAGCAAACGAACTATCTACAGAGCAAGATCGACCAGATCACAAATGCTGTCAGCAACAAAACGTCTGCTGTTGCCTGGAAAATCGTGAACGAAATTAGTGGTAGAAAAAGCTGTAACAAAGCTAAGCTAAAAGCACTAGCCAAGAAGAGCGAGTAAAACTGTGGCAACAACACTTCTAAGACCTACGCGGGAAACCCCCAGAAATCTCTGAAGAAGAAATAACTCCAGTCTTCACGAAGGAACTGAATATCAAGAAAGGACCATTTACTTTGGACGAACTACTGATAGCAGTGAAAAGCATTCAGTATGGAAAAGAATGCGGACTCGATGAGATACCAGCGGAAGTACGGAAAAAAGAGGAATTTCACCAGATACTGCTGGAATGCTGCAAGAACGTTTATAACCAAGACCCAATAGACAAATGGACTAAAGGATGCCTGTTTCCTTTCCCCAAAAAAGGTGACCTCGGAATCACAAAGAACTACCGCGGAATCACATTAACTGATCTACAATCTAATGCTCCTAAATAGGATAAGGCCGGAAATAGATCCAGTTCTGAGGAAAAACTAAAACGGGTTTCGCCAAAACAGATCGGCATCTGGACAAATACTCACCATCAGACGCATATTGGAAGGCATAAAAACTAAAAACTCCCAGCTGTTCTCCTATTTATAGACTTTTCCAAAGCTTTTGATTCGATCCACCGAGGAAAGATGAAGGAGATTCTAACTGCATGTGAACTACGCAAATAAAACAGTAGACGCCATCATGATGCTGTATCAGAATACCCGCTCTATGGTTCGCTCCCCTGATGGAGACACAGACTTCTTCAACATCACTGCTGGAGTTCTTCAAGGAGATACGCTTGCCCCCTACATTATCATCATCTATCTCGACTATGTGCTGAGGAAAGCAGTGGATAAGAACAAAAAACTCGGCTTTGCCTTCACAAAACAGAAGAGCAGACGCTACCCTGCGGTAAAGATAACAGATGCGGATTACGCTGATGACCTGGCTGTTCTCGCAGACCTCCTAAAGGATGCAACATCTCTCCTTCACAATATCGAAAGAACAGCAATGGAGATCGGGCTCCACCTCAATGCGAACAAAACAGAGTTCATCTGTCTGAATCAAGACGCATCAGAAGGTATGAGAAGTCTCAATGGAGATGCAATCAAACAAGTTCAAGACTTTAAATACCTGAGCAGCTACATTGACTCCACAGAACAAGACGTCAATACCAGACCCGGAAATGCCAGGGGCGCACTAAATCAACTGGACAAAATCTGGAAATCCAATCTACCTGACAACCTGAAAAGGAAC
>CM060311.1:26167087-26197087 GCA_030674185.1 Monoplex corrugatus | reverse complement strand
AAAAAGAAAAAAAACGAGAAAAGAAAATTAAGTACACATATCAATGCATTCGCGCACGTAAGGAGATGCCCCTGGCATTGACCACTCCGTCCAATTTATCGCACTTGGGATTAAAAAAAACATAACTGACTACAAATTTAAACATAACTGAGGACACTAAAAACATGCAAAAACAGGCCTTAATTACCTAAAATTGCTTCCGCATATCTCATTTCCCTAGAGTCAAAAATACACTTAATGCATGTATCCAATTATCAGTCCTAAGGGAAAGAATCTAAGACTTTCTCGAACACATACAGGTGAAAGGACCAGTAAGGCAGAAAATGATAGGCAGAAATGACAGAAAACAAATGAGTAAGAACGAAACAAAGCGAGTGATAGAGAAGAGAAAATTTCTAGCACAGAATTTTCAGCAGAAGGGTGGGGATGAAAGAAACAAAGAGAGTGATAGAGAAGAGGAAATTTCTAGCACAGAATTTTCAGAAGGTGGGTGGGGATACTATTTATACTGAAAGAACCCCCAGCATCCCCACGGGGTAGCATGCAATCAACTCAGGCAATATACAATATACAAGAAAAAAGAAAAAAGACCCTCACGACCTGGGGGATAGAAGTAGTCGTAGAGTTTTGTAGATTTCGTTGTCGGGAAAGAGGTGGGTTTTATAATGGATTTAAAAGAATAAAGGACAGGTATTTGGCGAAGGGAGAGTGGGCATCTATTCCAGACAGATGTTCCCAAAAACAGGAAAGGAAGGATGACCAACAGTTGATGAGTTAAATGTAGGAACCTGAAAGGAAAGATTGTCTGAAGTTGAGAGCAGGGTGCGTCTTGGCGAAGAGGTATTGAAGTTGCCACAAAGATAGGATGGAGCAGACTGATGAATAGATTTGTAACACAAAGTATCCAACTTATTTCAGTTCTGTTTGAAATAGGTAATCAGTGCAGATAGCGAAAGAGAGGACTGACATGATCTATTTGTTTATTTCTGTGAAGAAAACCCTGTTTTGTATGCGTAACAAGAAAGGAGATAAGAAACTGGTTAGGCCAGAAAGACAGGCGTTATTGTAATCAACACAACACAAAATGAGAAACGTTACAAGATTGGATGCAACCCCAGTTGAAAGGCATTTTCGACTGTAACCGATGCGACGAACTGATGGTAGCATAATTGGCACGTATGCGTCGAAACTTCTGTCCGGAAAAAGTGTTGCCGAAGACCACATCTAGGTTCTTTACAGAATCATAGATGGATGATGTTGTCACCTAACTGGATGGCATTCGTTGCAAGAAAGCCAAGTTTGTTTTTGGTACCTACAACCATAACTTCGGTTTCATCACCAGCAAATTGTATATATTTTGTAACATCCAGTTCTAGATTTCAGCTTAGCAGCTGAAATGCTTCTCAGACAATGGAAGTGATTTTTTTTGTTTTTGTTGTGCTGTTTGTTTGTTTGTTTGTTTGTTTGTTTGTTGTGTGTTGTGGTGTGTTTGTGTTTGTTTGTTTGTTTGTTTTTTGTTTGTTTGTTTGTTTGTTGTTGTTTGAGGCGGGGTTGGTATTCTGGAGTTATGAATCATCTATGTAAAAATGATGTTTCATGTCATGCTGGTTGATGACGTCGGGGGGAGATGAGGAACAGAGGGTGAACAGGACAGGCCCTAGGACAGAACCCTGAGGAACTCCTAAGAAAGCGTAACAGGCTCAGACTGACTCACATTGACGAGAACTGACTGAAAGCAATCAGAGAGATAGGAGAAGAACCAAGAAAGAGCAGCGCCATAAATTTCGAAAACACGTGAAAGACGAGAGAATGATAAATGGTATCAGAAGCAGTAGAGAGATGGAGGGAGTATTAGGAAAGAATTTTTATCAGCATCAAAAGCCAGAAGAAGTTCGTTGACTCTGGGTTTAAGAGTTTTTTCTGTACAAAAGTTTGCTCGATAGGCAGACTGGTAAGGATGGCGGAGATCATTCAAGAAATGATGGTCATTCAGCTGTTTTAGTATCTCTTTATCAAGGAGCTTGAAAAGAAATTGGAGATTTGATAGAGGTCCATAATTTTTTTCAGGTCACTGGGATAGAAATTTATTTTTTGAGTGGTGGCCAGATGAGATGAGAGCAACTTTGAAAGCAGAAGAGAAGACTTTTGAGACCATCAAAGAATTGACAATGTAGACTGATGAAAAAGGATGCTGGTAAATTTGTGAGAAGAGAGAGAGGCCGGAATATGTCAAGTTCGCATAATGACATCAGAACCCAACATCAGACACGGTAATGACATCAGAGCTCAGATTGTTAACGTCAACGACACAATAATGACATCAGAATTCAGATTGTTAACATCAACCACATGATAATGACATCAGAGATCAGACTGATAACATCTATGACACAGTAATGACATCAGAGTCCAGATTCATGGCATCACTGACACAGTAACAACAGCAGAGTCTAGAATGACGACATCTACAACACAATAATGACATCAGTGTCCAGAATGACACAACGACGCAATATGACATCACAGTCCAGAATGACAACATCACGACATAATAATGACACCAGAACTCAGACTGATAAAATCAACGACACAATAATGACATCAGAGTCCACATTGTTAACATCGACGACACAATAATGATATCAGAATCCAGAGTGTTAACATCAGCGATACAATAATGACATCAGAATCCAAACTGAAAACGTCAGAAACACAACAATGACATCTAAATCCAGATTGTTAACATTAACGACACAATAATGACATCAGAATCTGGACTGTTAACATTAACGACACATAATAATGACATCAGAATCTGGACTGTTAACATTAACGACATAATAATGACATCAAAATCTGGACTGTTAACATTAACGACACATAATAATGACATCAGAATCTGGACTATTAACATTAACGACACATAATAATGACATCAGAATCTGGACTGTTAACATCAACGACACAATAATGACATCAGAATCTGGACTGTTAACATTAACGACACATAATAATGACATCAGAATCTGGACTGTTAACATCAACGACACATAATAATGACATCAGAAACTGGACTGTTAACATTAACGACACATAATAATGACATCAGAATCTGGATTGTTAACATCAACGACACATAATAATGACATCAGAATCTGGACTGTTAACATTAACGACACATAATAATGACATCAGAATCTGGATTGTTAACATCAACGACACATAATAATGACATTAGAATCTGGACTGTTAACATTAACGACACATAATAATGACATCAGAATCTGGACTGTTAACATCAACGACACATAATAATGACATCAGAATCTGGACTGTTAACATTAACGACACATAATAATGACATCAGAATCTGGACTGTTAACATTAACGACACATAATAATGACATCAGAATCTGGACTGTTAACATTAACGACACATAATAATGACATCAGAATCTGGATTGTTAACATCAACGACACAATAATGACATCAGAATCTGGATGTTAACATCAACGACACAATAATGACATCAGAATCCGGATGTTAACATTAACGACACAAATAATGACATCAGCATCTGGACTGTTAACATTAACGACACAATAATGACATCAGAATCTGGATTGTTAACATTAACGACACATAATAATGACATCAGAATCTGGACTGTTAACATTAACGACACAATAATGACATGAGAATCTGGATTGTTAACATAACGACACAATAATGACATCAGAATCCGGATAGTTAACATTAACGACACAAATAATGACATCAGAATCTGGATTGTTACATTAACGACGCATAATAATGACATCAGAATCTGGACTGTTAACATTAACGACACATAATAATGACATCAGAATCTGGACTGTTAACATTAACGACACAATAATGACATCAGAATCTGGATTGTTAACATCAACGACACAAATAATGACATCAGAATCTGGATTGTTAACATTAACGACACAATAATGACATCAGAATCTGGACTGTTAACATCAACGACACAATAATGACATCGAATCCGGATAGTTAACATTAACGACACAATAATGACATCAGAATCTGGATTGTTAACATCAACGACACAATAATGACATCAGAATCCGGATAGTTAACATTAACGACACAATAATGACATCAGAATCTGGACTGTTAACATTAACGACACAATAATGACATCAGAATCCGGATAGTTAACATTAACGACATGATAAAAATGACAAAATCAGTAACAAAACCCAGAATGACCACTTCACGACTCAATGATTACATCATGAGACCAGATAACGAACATCTCAGCACAATAATAACGCCATGAACCTACAGTTAGACTTGCCAGCATCAGTGGGACTTTGGATCGGAAACTAGGATACCAACATCAAGGCAAACTACTGACGGACGCCAAAAAGCCCTACAGGAAAAAAAAAAAAAAAAAAAGCACGTCAATGACAACAGAGACCAGACTGACAATGCATCACAATACGATAACGATACCAGAGCCCACAACGTCATGACACACACACACACAAATAATAACAACATCACAAGCCCACGTGGACACAACTAACAGTATCACCGGCAGCAGTAGATGGACAGATAAGTAAATTAGTAAGTTAATATGTAAGTAAACAGATCCACAAGACAAATGAGTTCAGAGACTTCAGAATGACAACTGTTACAGTCAACGCGATTACCTCACATCCTGCAATGATGCAACAGGAATATCAGAGGAACATAAATGAATAAACATATAGAAAGACAGACAGACAGATAGATGGGTAGATGGACGGACGAACGGATGGACGGACGGACGGACGGACGGACAGACAGACCAGACCAGACTATACAGGAAGACAGATAGATAGATAGACAGATAGATAGATAGATAGATAGATAGATAGACAGATAGACGGATAAATAGATAATAGACAGATAGATAGATAGATAGATAGATAGAAGATAGAGATAATAGACTAATAGATAGATAGTATAGATAGATAGATAGATAGAATAGATAGATAGATAGATAGATAGATAGATAGATAGATAGAGATAGATAGATAGAAGATAGAAGATAAATAGATAGACAGATAGACGATAAATAGATAGATAGAGAGATAGAGAGATAGATAGATAGAAGAAGACAGACAGATAGATAGATAGATAGATAGATAGATAGATAGATAGATAGATAGAATAGATAGACAGAAAGAAGATAGATAGATAGAAATAGATAGATAGATAGACATTAGAAGACAGACAGACAGAAGATAAAGATAACAGACAGACAATAGAAATAGACAGAAGACAGACACACAGACAAGATAAAATAAAAACAGACCCGACAGATAGACAGACAAAAACAGCATAAATAGACAGATGGACAGACAGATAGACAGACAGATAGATAGATAGTTTTTTAACCGTTCGAATTTTTTTCTGGTTTCATGTATACACGTTGCCAAAACTGTGTAGCTGATATGTTTCTGCACAGTCTACATACTCCGTCTTTTGTGAGTGTGCATGTTGAATGTGTTCACGTTTTCAAAATAAACCGACACCTGAAATGGGGCTTACAGGACCTTTAACCTTGAATTTGATATTCTGCGTGCGTATACACACGAATGAAACGGGGGAGGGTGGGGGGAGGGGAGGGGAGGGGGAGGGGGTTAGGCACTGACAGGACTGCAATTGGGAAGTGGGGAGAAAATCTCCCTCCTTTTACTTATTAGACGGAGATGTCTAGGGTGGGATCGAACCGATTAACCTGGTTGTCGTCTTTGACGTATGGTTAGCCCTGATATGGCTCTAGTAGTCGGCTGGGCTATGAGCCTTATGAACTTGCTTGAACTTGATCGAAAAGTGAGACGTTTCTATTGGAAGTCCGTTGTTTACCCATTTGATTATTGTGCCCATCAAAAACTGAATGAATGAATGAATGAATGAATAACAAGTAAATAAACAGATGAATAAATAGATGAATAAATAGATGAATAAATAGATGAATGAATAGATACAAACATACAATCATACATAAATACATACATACATACATACATACATAAACATATACATAATAAACATACATACATACATGCATACATACATACATAAATAGTACATACATACATACATACATAATACATACATACATACATACATACATACATACATACATACATACATACATACATACATACATACTACATACATACATACAAATAAACATACATACATGCATGCATGCATGAATACATGCATAAAAACAAATAAATAAATATGTAAATGAATCAATCAATCAATCAGCAAATAAATAAACACATAAGTGAACAAAATAAATATAAATTACAAATCAGTAAATAAACACATGGAATCCGAATTTACGTGGACAACAGCAGACAAAATGCTGACATTTAATTCTTCAGTTATGCAACAGTAATAATATCAGAGCTTAAATAGATCAACAAACAGACATCACGAATAAATAAACAGATGATTGAATAAAGGAATAAATAGATAGTTGAATAAATAACAAATAAGTGAAATCAGAAAGAAAGAAAGAAACAGAAAGAAAGAAAGAGTATCGATCGGCGTGGTACAGTGGTTAACACAACGGATTAACGCTGGAAGGTTTGCAGATCGAATCCCATCAGTCCTGTCAAACATTGTGGGATTTTTGGCCCCAACTTGTTCCTAACCCAGATTTGAACATTGCTACGGGCTCGTTGGGTAGACTTGGGACAACACAAGTCGGAGTCTCATCCATATCATGGATGCGTCAGTGAGGATACTACTCCAAATTTTCTGACCATCAACCGCAGGTGTCTGTATCCCTCAGGCCTGATTAACGCCAAGATATAGGTTACGAAAAGTAACGCGCAGAGTTCAGCTTTGTCACGCAACCTCAGTCCAGAACGGAAACTCCACAGCCATTATGATTATCATCATCTGCCCCCTTTCCCCCCTCCCCCCCCCCCCCCCCCAGCACCTATCGTTATCATTATCATCTTCACACTATTGTGAAGAAGAAGAAAAAAAACTTGCTCCCAGAGATTTTCATCCTCCTCCACCCCCCTTCCCCCCCCCCCCCTAACGTTATCATTATCATCATCACAGCATTGAGAAGAAGAAAAAAAATTGCTTCCAGAGACAGTCAGTGGCCACTAAAGTGGTATAAAAGAGAGAAAATATCACAGATACAAATGACATCACAGACCACAAAGCAGAACATCACGGCAACGCTAATGACGCAATGGCCAAAGGGTTTCCACACTTAATGACATGAGAGCCGTAAGGGGACACCACTACTGACTTCTCCGAGCGAAAAAAAAAACGGACTGTGGAGTGCTTTGTCATTCAGACAGAAAAAAAGGAACAGGGGAGAAGGAGGGGGAACGGGAAAAGGGGAGGAGACGGGTGGGAAAGGGAAGAGGTTAGTGGGGGGAGGGGGGAGGGGGAAGAGGGAGGGAGAGGGGAGGGAGGTAGCTGGAGGCTATCCATACACATGAGCCCACACTATAAACGACTTTTATTCTGCAATTCATCTTTCACGCTGGGCTTCTCAGTCCGACATTCTTCTCTTTGATTGTTGTGTTTGTGTGACTCCCTCCCGTTACCTCCCCCCCGACCCCCTGACCCCCCGACCCTCCCCCCACACACACACACTCACACTCACACTCACACTCCACACCCTTTGGCTTCCTTTGCTCGCCCCCGCCCCCTCTTCCTCCACGTAAACACAAAACAACTGCTTTGAATTTATGTATGTTTTTGTATATATGTATGTATGTATACAAACATACATTTATAGATAGATAGATAAACACACAACACACACACACACACATACACACAATATATATATATATATATATAATTTTATATATATATATATATATATATATATATATATATATATATATATATATATATATACGTTTAGGCTGAAATTGAGGAAAAGGAAACAGACCAAAAGCAACATCAAACTAAACCTTGGACTCTTGAAGGAGATGAAATGATACGTCAAAAATTTAATGTACATGTTCAAAACAAATTCAGTGCTCTGGAAGACGTTGGTGACAGTGAGGAACAATGGACAAAGTTGAGAAGTTCTATAAATGAAGCTTGTGAGGAAATCCCTAAGGCAAATAGAAAAGCAAAAAAGAGCTGGATGACTAATGAAATTTTGGGCCTGATGGAGAAAAGGAGGAAGGCAAAGAGAAACGATGAGATATACAGGAAGATAAACAAAGAAATCAGGTATAGGTGCAATGAAGCTAAGGAAGCTTGGCTGAACACAAAATACAAAGAGATAGAAGAACGACACAAAATGGATCCTCAGGGTATGTACAGACGAATTGAAGAAATTGTTCACAGGAAAAATACATGCACATCAACTGGTTGCTTAAAATCAAAAGATGGCACGCTTATCATGGAAAAAGACAAGGTATTAGACAGATGGGGAGAGTACATTAAAGACCTTTTTGAGGATGACAGAAACGAAGAACACATTATAAAAAAGAACTTTGAAGGACCACCCATAATGAAAGATGAAGTCAGAGCAGCACTGAAAAAGATGAAACCAGGAAAAGCCCCAGGACCAGACAACATTACTACAGAGATGATTGAAGCCCTGGAGGAATTTGGCATAGAAAAAATAACAGTCCTCTTAAATGAAATTTATGACACAGGAAAAATCCCCAAAGATATGTCAAAATCAATTTTCATTGCACTTCCAAAGAAGACAGGGGCTATAGAATGCGAACTCCATCGCACAATCAGTTTGATGAGTCATGTAACAAAAATCTTGTTAAGAATAATCATGATGAGGACAAGGAATAGAATCAAAAGAGAAATAGCAGAAGAACAGTGTGGATTTGTGGAGGGAAAAGGAATATTAATGCCATATACATCCTAAGAACTATCATAGAGAGGTCAGTTGAGATGAATAAGGATTTGCATTTATGCTTTGTTGACTATACCAAGGCTTTCGATCGGGTACGACATGAAGAATTGATCAACCAACTGGAGAGACTCAATGTCGATGGAAAAGATCTACGAACAATCAGGAATATGAACTGGGAACAAACAGCTGCAATGAGAATAGAAAACAATATAAGCTCTTTTCAAAACATCAAAAGAGGAGTCAGACAGGGTTGTGTTTTGTCACCAGATCTGTGTTCACTATATAGCGAAAACATCATGAGAAACCTAGAAGAAGACCCTGGATTAAAGGTTGGAGGGAAAATGATAAACAACATTCGGTACGCAGATGACACCGTGCTAATTGCAGAAAATGAAAGGACCTACAAAACCTTGTGAATATACTAGAAACAGAAAGCAAAGGTAAGGGGTTGGAACTAAACAGCAGGAAGACTGAAGTCATGGTGATCAGTAAAAAACATGAAATCCCCTCCTACAAAATAACAGCAAATGGCACAACCTTGACACAGGTTAATAAGTTCAAATACCTGGGAACGGTCATTTCATCAGACGGCAGATGCACATCGGAAATAGCTGGCAGAATCGGCCAAGCCAAAACAGCATTCAAGAAGATGACAAGCATTCTTACCAACAAATGCCTATCAATTAACATCAGAAAGAGAGTCCTTGAATGTTATATAGAACCAATACTGTTGTACGGATGCGAGGCGTGGAAGTCAGCAAGCAAAGCCAGAGCAGGATTGAGGCAGCCGAGATGTGGTTTCTCAGAAGAATGTTGAGAGTACCATGGACAGCAAAGAAAACAAACGAAACAGTCTTGATGGAGGCAGACACAAGTCGATCACTGATAAGGAAGATTAGGAAAAGACAAGCAACATTTATAGGCCATTTTATGAGGAAGGGGGATTTGGAGCACCTGGTCACAACGGGAAATCTGGAGGGAAAGAGAGCACCGGGTAGACCCAGGGAGAGAATGCTGGACTGACTTGCAAAGTGGCTGAGGATGAAGAGGGTGGGGGAGATGCTGGGGGCAACGAGAGATAGAGATGTTGGAAGTCCATGGTCGCCAACGCCATGCGGCAGGGCACCTGATGATGATGATGATGATGATGATGATGATGATGATGATGATGATGATGATGATGATGATGATGATGATGATGATGATGATGATGATGATGATGATGATGATGATTTGTTTATGTATGTATGTATTCATATATTCGTTTGTTTGTTTGTTTATATGTTTGTATGTTTGTTTGTTTGCTAGTTTGTTTGTTTGTTTGTTATTTTTATTTATTTATCTATTTGTTTATTTATTCATTCATTACTTCATTCAGTCATTTTTATTCGTTTATTCATTTATTCATTCATCTATTTGATTATTTAGTCATTTAGTTAGTTAGTCAGTCAGTCAGTCAGTCAACTTAGTTAGTTAGTTAGTTAGTTAGTTAGTTAGTTTAGTTAGTTAGTTAGTTAGTTAGTAGTTAGTTAGTTACTTAGTTGGTCGGTTGGTCAGTTGGTTGGTTGGTTGGTTGGTTGTATGGTTGGTTGGTTGGTTGGTTGGTTGGTTGGTTGGTTGGTTGGTTGGTTGGTTGGTTGGTTGGTTGTTGGTTGGTTGTTTGGGTTGGTTGGTTGGTTGTTTGGTTGGTTGGTTGGTTGGTTGGTTGGTTGGTTGGTTGGTTGGTTCGTTCGTTCGTTCGTGATGATTGTGAGTGAGTGAGTGAGTGAGAGAGTGAGTGAGTGAGTGAGTGAGTGGAGTGAGAGGAGCGAGTGAGTGAGCGAGCGAGCGAGTGAGTTAGTTAGTTAGATAATTAGTTAGTTAGTTAGTTAGTTAGTTAGTTAGTTAGTTAGTTAGTTAGTTAGTTAGTGTTAGTTAGTTAGTCGGTTGGTTGGTTGGTCGGTTGGTTGGTTGGTTGGCTGGTTGGTTGGTTGGTTGGTTCGTTCGTTCGTTTGTTCGTTAGTGAGTGAGAGAGCGAGTGAGTGAGTTAGTTAGTTAGTTATTTAGTTACTTACTTACTTACTTACTTACTTACTTACTTACTTACTTACTTACTTACTTACTTACTTACTTAATTAATTAGTTAGTTACTTAGTTAGTTAGTTAGTTGTTCGTTTGTTTGTTTGTCTGTCTGTTTGTTTATTTGTTTGTTTCTTTATTTGTTTGTTTGTTTGTTTGTTTGTTGTTTGTTTGTTTGTTTGTTTGTTTGTTTGTTTATTTACTTATTTATTTTATCGTTTTTTTATTTGGTCATTCATTTATTTATGTATTTATTTATATATTTATTCCTTTATTATTCTTTTATTTATTTGCTTGTTATTTCTTTATTATTTAATTGTTTAATTTGCTTATTCATTCATTCATTCATTTGTTTATTTATTCGTTGATTTATTCATTCGTTTGTTTGTTTTTGTGGGTTTTTTTTATCTATTTATCTATTTATTTGTTTATTTATTTAATTTATTTTTTAATTAAAAATGTAGATTTTTAGAATGGCTTGACCATCTCGTTTTTACAGTCCTGTATATGGCACGTCATCAACAGCAGCAGAAGTGTCATTCACAGAGCATAGAAGATGTCAGCCTCAGTGCTGATGGGAACGCATCCATCCTATTCTCTGTCGTGTAGAGATGTGTACTCATCTGTTTGATTAGGTGGCATCGGGAAATGATCTTCACTGCAACCGACGTTCTCTCTCTGTCTCTGTCTCTGTCTCTGTCTTTGTCTCTCTGTCTCTCTGCCTGTCCGTCTGACTCTCTCTCTCTCTCTTTCTCTCTTTCTCTCTGTCTCTATGTCTCTCTCTCTTTCTCTCTGTCTCTCTCTCCCTTCCTCTCTCTCTCTCTCTCTCACTCTCACTCTCTCTTTCTTTCTCTCTTTCTCTCGCTCTCCCTTTCTTTCTCTCTATCTCTCCCTTTCTCTCTCTCTCTTTCTCTCTCTCTTTCTCTCTGTCTGTCTCTCTCTCTATCTATCTATCTATCTATTTATCTATCTATCTATCTATATCTATCTATCTATATCTATCTATCTATCTCTATCTATCTATCTCTATCTATCCATCTATCTATCTATCTGTCTGTCTGTCTGTCTATTCATCTATCTATAAATCTCTCTCTCTCTTTATCTATCTATCTATCTTTCTTTCTTTCTATCTATCTATCTATCTGTCTGTGTGTCTGTCTATCTATCTATCTGTCTATCTATCTATCTATCTACCTATCTCTTTCTTTCTCTCTATCTCTGTCTCTGTCTCTGTCTGCCTGTCTCTCTGTCTCGCTGTCTCTGTCTCTGTCTCTCTCTCTCTCTCTCTCTTTGTTTGTTGTTGTTGTTTGTTCAATGTAAGAGCAATTATTTCGAGCCTAGACAGTCACTTCCTTCTTAACTTTATCAAGAAGTTTTCATACTGGCTGCTAGTTACTGGAAATCAGACCTGATGGTTGCAGGGAAAATAATCTTAACAGCTTGGAAAGACAAGACGGCTGTTTCTGGAGCATCATGCTGAAAAGCAGAGTAGACTGTTTTGGGAGCATCATGCTGAAAAGCAAAATAGACTGTTTTGGGAGCATCATGCTGAAAAGCAAAATAGACTGTTTTGGGAGCATCATGCTGAAAAGCAAAATAGACTGTTTCTGGAGCATCATGCTGAAAAGCAGAGTAGATTGTTTTTGGAGCATCATGTTGAAAAGCAGAGTAGACTGTTTTGGGAGCATCATGCTGAAAAGCAAAATAGACTGTTTTTGGAGGATCATGCTGAAAAGCAGAATAGACTGTTTCTGGAGCATCACGCTGAAAAGCAGAATAGACTGTTTTTGGAGCATCATGCTGAAAAGCAGAGTAGATTGTTTTTGGAGCATCATGCTGAAAAGCAGAATAGACTGTTTTTGGAGCATCATGCTGAAAAGCAAAATAGACTGTTTTTGGAGCATCACGCTGAAAAGCAGAATAGACTGTTTTTGGAGCATCACGCTGAAAAGCAAAATAGACTGTTTTTGGAGCATCACGCTGAAAAAGCAAAATAGACTGTTTCTGGAGCATCACGCTGAAAAAGTAAAATAGACTGTTTTTGGAGCATCACGCTGAAAAAGCAAAATAGACTGTTTTTGGAGCATCACGCTGAAAAAGCAAAATAGACTGTTTTTGGAGCATCACGCTGAAAAGCAAAATAGACTCTTTTTGGAGCATCATGCTGAAAAGCAAAATAGACTGTTTATGGAGCATCACGTTGAAAAAGCAGAATAGACTGTTTATGGAGCATCATGCTGAAAAAGCAAAATAGACTGTTTTTGGAGCATCATGCTGAAAAAGCAAAATAGACTGTTTTTGGAGCATCATGTTGAAAAAGCAGAATAGGCTGTTTCTGGAGCATCATGTTGAAAAAGCAGAATAGGCTGTTTTTGGAGCATCATGTTGAAAAAGCAGAATAGGCTGTTTTTGGAGCATCATGTTGAAAAAGCAGAATAGGCTGTTTTTGGAGCATCATGCTGAAAAAGCAAAATAGGCTGTTTCTGGAGCATCATGTTGAAAAAGCAGAATAGACTGTTTTTGGAGCATCATGTTGAAAAAGCAGAATAGACTGTTTTTGGAGCATCATGTTGAAAAAGCAAAATAGACTGTTTCTGGAGCATCATGTTGAAAAAGCAGAATAGACTGTTTTTGGAGCATCATGTTGAAAAAGCAGAATAGACTGTTTTTGGAGCATCATGTTGAAAAAGCAGAATAGACTGTTTTTGGAGCATCATGTTGAAAAAGCAGAATAGACTGTTTTTGGAGCATCATGTTGAAAAAGCAGAATAGACTGTTTTTGGAGCATCATGTTGAAAAAGCAGAATAGGCTGTTTTTGGAGCATCATGTTGAAAAAGCAGAATAGGCTGTTTTTGGAGCATCATGTTGAAAAAGCAGAATAGGCTGTTTCTGGAGCATCATGCTGAAAAAAGCAGAATCGTCTATTTTTGGAGCATCATGTCTGACCACTTTTGCAAGTGGAAGAACACCCCTTGACGTTTGGGCAGAACGACTTCGGAAGCTCCCGAATGCTAAGTATCGAGACTAGAGTACATGGGACAGAGCCGGCGGCTGGATGGGCTGTGCAGTGGAGAGATGAAGGCCCGAAATAAGGCAAAAGAGGACTCCTCCTTTCTCTCTTGGTCCAATGACTGGGTGGACCTGGCTGGTGTTCTTTGTGTGGCTATGTCCCGAGGTTTGTCATCTTCTCACCTTGCCATTAGGCTTGTGAACAAGGTACGTAATGGCTGGGTCCGAAAGTGTCATGCAGCGCATGGACAGACCCCCTTTGCTTGGCATAATGGTTACCGTGTGGTGTTGGGAGTTGGGCTAGTGGTGAGGCATTGCTGCTCTGGGTCCCATCCATCATCTCCCATTGTTTCTTGATATATTCCTTATTAAAAAAAAAACAAAGGACGACAAAGAAGAAAAGGCATGTTCTTAAAGATGTTAGAAAGTTAGAACAAGAAAACAAAACGAAAGAAGAAGAAAAAGGAGAAAAAAAATATTGCCGGTGAGGGAAAGTTTTTTGTCTTGCTTTGTTTGTTTGTTTGTTTGTTTGTTTGTTTGTTTGTTTGTTTTTGTTTGTTTTGGGGGGTATTTTTTGTTTGCTTGAATTTTTTTTTTATTGATCTCATTTGATTTCAAGGAACATGGAGCACCTGGACTTGCTATTCTTGTGTTGTTGTTTTGTTTGTTTTTTTGGTGTGTGTGTGTGTGTGTGTGTGTGTGTGTGTGTGTGTGTGTGTGTGTGTGTGTGTGTGTGTGTGTGTGTTGTGCACGTGTGTATGTGCGTGTGTGACACGCAATATTTATCTCAGTATGTTTACTGATTATTTTCTTCACGTTTATATTGCACAGAGATCCACATACTCACAGACAGACAAACAGAGACAAAGAAGAGAGAGCAGAGTGAGAAAGAGACCGAGAAACAAAGAGAGAGAAAGAGAGAGAGGAAAGACAAGGAGGCAGAGACAAACAGACAGAGAGAGAGAGGAGAGACACAGAGAGGAGAGAAACAGAGAGAGAAAAGAAATACAGGGAGGTAGAGAGAGACAGATAAATAAAGAGAGGGAGAGACAGACAGAAAGACAGAGATAGGTAAGGGAACAGACTGTAAATCACCACATCACAAAGACATATCTCACATAACCAGAGACCCATCAATATCTTGTGTCACATAAATTTTGTCCAGAAGACAATTTTTATTCACTGTCCCTTTTTTTTTTTTTCATCATAACGGGAGACATGACTTTCGCGTTTAAAAAACAAAAAACAAATCAGAGGACAGCTCACATCATTAATTTTTCATGACATTTATCACATTACCTTGCAGCTTATGAAAAACCCTCGATCAAGGCGCTCCACGAGGATTTCCCATCCTGTCCTCGAATAAATAACATGTGTGTTTTGCTGTTGTGTGTCATAGGACATTGTACATTGCGCACGAGCATTGTAAAGAAATTTCACACACACATAGACACATGTACATACGCGCACACACACACAACAACACACACAACACAACCCCACACACACACATACATAACAATATTATATATATATATATATATATATATAATATGTATGTATATAATATATAATTATATATGTATATATACATATATAACATATATTATATAATATACATATATACATACACGCACACACACACACATATTATTATCATCATCGTCGTCATCGCCATCATCATCAGCTTCATAATAGCCATTTATTGTCAAGTTTAAAATAGAAGTTGTTTTAAACAAACATACGCGCACGCGCGCTCACACACACACGCATACATGCATGCATGCATACACATACACACACACATATTCACACATACACACGCACACACACTCATACACACACACACTTATTCACACTCACCATCACACATACACATATGTACATAAATATATACATACACACACACATACATACATACATATATATACATATATATATAATATATATGTATGTATATATATATATATGTATTATATATACATATATATAAGAAGAGAGAGAGAGAGAGAGAGATGTATATATATATATATATAAAGATATGTGTGTATATATCTACACATATATAGACATATCTATGTATGTATATATGTAGTATGTATGTATGTATGTATGTATGTATGATGTATGTATGTATGTATGTAATGTATGATGTATGTATGTATGTATGTATGCATGTATGTATGTATGATACACACAACCACCACCATGACTAAGACCATCACCACCACAGCCAACACCCAACACCACAAACACCACCAACACCAAAACCAACAACAACATCACCACCACCACCACCACCAGCAACAACAACAACAAACATACACGTATCAACTACAAGAATGGCAGTAAGATTTAAAACCTCAAAGAGCAGAAGAGATCAGCATACGAAAAACAAACAGTGTGGCGTATGTTCAAGACAGATTCATCGTACTTGGTCAAGCCCATACGCGCCCCACCAAAATTCCGCTAACAAGCATCTGACAGACACTTTTAGCCTGAGCAAAAACCTAAACTTAGAAAGGGTATTGAAATAAAGAAGTGGGAATGTGGGGGGGGGGGGCGCCGTTGTGGGTGAGAGAGGGGTAGGGGGAGGAGCGGGAGCGTAAAGAGATCTATAAAACGCTAAAGCCGATACTACTAGAATGATTAAAGCATTAAGATGGGCAGCGCAGCGAACAGGCCAGTTATTACGTTGCAGTCTGGGATTTGAACTCGAACATTAAATCTTTGTGTCCACGGCACTATCAAAAGAATCAACCAGAACACTAAACCATAAAGAAAAAAAAAGCTTGTTCAACCCGTAACAACCTATGTACTGGAACACACGAGATAAGATACTTTTGTAGATACATCTACACCTAGTAGTAGACAAAAATTATCTTTGTAACCTCAGAACTCAAAGATAATCGAACCCGTAACACTATCAGTCTCTTCCTTTGAGCACATAATGATATAACACCATGCTTGATATATTGCCTGTATTTTTTACACTCAGAACAAACAACAATGAAACCCGTAACAAGTCAACAAACTTCCACTTCCGGTCAGTGCTCAGTAACCTACAAACTGAAAGAGGCAGATGCACGAACATTCCAAAAGAAGAGAGAAAATGTACATTTTGTGGTGAAATTGAAGATGAAGTTCATGTCCTGGATAATATTTTATTCGACACAAAACAACAAGACTGATACTGTTGAAAAAAAGTCAAGAAAAAAAAATATGTATGTACTTTCAGTAATCGATTGCTGTTAATCTATCGATGTAACTGCAAGTGACTTACTCAGGGAAGATGAGTCATACACACTTGTTGCAGAATACATGTATGCTAAGACTGACTGCCTGCACCTGGAGGAACTGAAAGATTCTTGGTCACTCGTACATATATATTCCCTTTGATGATGATGATGATGATGATGATGATGATGATGATGATGATGATGATGATGATGATGATGATGATGATGATGATGATGATGATGAGATGATGATGATGATGATGATGATGATGATGAGACGACGACGATGATGACGACGACGATGACGACGATGATGACGACGATGATGATGAGGTGGTGGTGGTGGTGGTGGTGGTGGTGGTGGTGGTGGTGGTGGTGATGATGATGATGGTGGTTATGGTGGTGGTGGTGGTGGTAGTAGTTGGTGGTGACGGTGATGACGACGACGACGACGACGGCGATGATGATGATGATGATGATGATGATGATGATGATGATGATGATGACGATGACGACGATGACGATGGTGGTGGTGGTGGTGGTGGTGGTGGTGGTGGTGGTGGTGGTGGTGGTGGTGGTGGTGGTGGTGATGATGATGATGATGATGATGATGATGATGATGATGATGATGATGATGATGATGGTGCTGGTGGTGGTAGCGGTTGGTGGTGACGGTGATGACGACGACGACGACGACGGCGATGATGATGATGACGATGATGATGATGATGATACTGATGATGATAATGACGACGACGACGACGATGACTACGACGATGACAATGACGAAATTGATGACGATGTGAATTCAGTAACAACCGAAATCATTGACTATAACGTTATGTCAACTTATTACAACACAAATTGTGTCCTACAGCCCTCCCAAGGGTTCCTATGGCCATTACACGTGTTCTGACTTTGAGTTCAGTCTGTTCTTTTGAACATGTAATATGATACAGTCCCTGTATGTTATGTCACATTTGTGATACGCTCACACATGTAGGATACACGAAGTAGCTGTTTCTTTTCCTTTTCTATTTTTTTTTTCTTTTTTTTTTTTTTTTATTAAGATCTGGAGTTACTGGTATTGTTACATACTGGAAGTAATAATGTTGGATACTTAAAACGCAGGTTAAAACAGACAGCGTGAAATCTGCAATTAGCAAGTAGCCAGTTTGAAAAATCGCCATCTGAAGTGAGTCAGTATATTCTTAATTCCAGTAAAAGTTTTTAAATAATAATGATAATAATGACGATAATAAGGCGCCAAATAATAATGATAGGAAGAAGAAGAAGATTATTATTATTATCACTACTATTCTTCTTCTTCTTCTTCTTTTTCTTCTTCTTCTTCTTCTTCTTCTTCTTATTATTATTATTATTATTATTATATTATTATTATTGTTATTTTTATATTATTATTGTTATTATTGTTATCATTATTACCATTATTATTATTATCATTGTTAATGTTAATGTGCCAAATCTTGATATGAAAATGAAATCGAAGCGCGTATTCTCTCATCTTTCGTTAAATCAGTTATTCACAGTGACCAAAACCCAAGGTACAAAGCACACGCAAACTGGCAGGAGGAAATGAACTGCAGGAGGAGAATGAGAAACTGGCAGGAGGAGAATGAGAAACTGGCAGGAGGAGAATGAGAAACTGGCAGGAGGAGAATGAGAAACTGGCAGGAGGAGAATGAGAAACTGGCAGGAGAGATGAGAAACGGCAGGAGGGGAATGAGAAACGGATGACGCGTAGAGGGAAATAACTGTTGGACAAAGCTGTTACATTAAATGATATACATTCGCTATATATTCAATAAACTAATTGATTGAAACAAGACTAGATATTTTAAAGATGTATTCCAGCAGTGATTGAAAAAAAAAAAGAAAACGAGAAAAAAAAACGAACAAACAAAAAAAAAAACGAGAAAAAAAACAAGACAACTGAAAATTAACAAAAAATAGATCAACACGGTTTATATGCATGTAAGCGCTAAGGCAACCATTGACTCAACGTACTCTGTATGACAGCGGACTAGAATATATCTCAAACCCTCAGAACACAAGCACAATAGAACTCCGTGACAGTCTGTTCCTTAGTGCGCTTGGAATACATTCGCTTCATCCACTTCATGTTAACCCTTTGACTCCCGCACCCTATCCACCAGCTTCCTGAACGGTCTCCGTTAAGTATATGCATCCATTCATTGTCACTGTATGCCACCCACTTACGCCATTGTATCATTGTGTGCCACCATTCCTGAAGGGAGCTGGGGGATAGGGTGAAGGAGTCAAAGGGTTAAGTTTTTGCAGTTGTGGGAAGAGTGCGGGAGTCGAAAGGGTTTAATGCCCGGAACACAAGACAACGACACACATTTTGAAGAGTTAACACAGACGTTTAGAGCACAACCTCTCACATTTCTCCAGCATCACACAATGGTAGTGTTTGTGTTCTCGTTTTGCCTGCTGTCACAGGCACCTGCATAAACGTTGCCCACGGCGTCCCTCTTGGCATACATGAATGGTGCGTTTGACTCAGTGTTCCTATTTTGCCTAGCGTCAGCGGTATGGTTAAAATATTTGATACAGTGTCCCGTTTCGTCTATTGCCAGTATTATGTATAAGATATTTGGTATAATGTCCCAGTTTGCCTGTCATCAGTGGCCTGCGTCAAATATTTGACATAGTGTCCTATTTTGCCTATCGTCAGTGGTCTGCATAAACTATTTGACACAGTGTCCCATTTTGCCTATTGTCAGTAGTCTGTATAAAATATTTGACATAGTGTCCCATTTTGCCTATTGCCAGTAGTCTGTATGAACTATTTGACACAGTGTCCCATTTCACCTATCGGCAGTGGTCTGTATAAACTATTTGACACAGTGTCCAATTTTGCCTATCATCAGTGGTCTATATAAAATAATGGAAATAGTGCCCCATTTTGCCTATCTGGTCTGTTTGAAACATTTGACAATGGTGTCCTATTGTATATATCGACAGTGGCCTGCTCGATACATTTAACACAATGTCCCATTTTGCCTTTTGTCAATGGCATGCATCATTATTTGACTTAATGTCCAATTTGCCTATCGTCGAAGCGTATACGATACATTGATACAGTGTCCCATTTTGCCTATTGTCCATGAGATACATGATACGTTTGATATAGTGTCCCATTTTGCTTATTGTCAGTGTTTACCATCCACATTCCTCAGTGTCCCATTTTGCCTATTTTAAGTGGCTTACGTGATGCACTTAGTACAATGTTCCATTTTGCCTAATGTAAGCTGCCTGAATAGACATTTCTCACATGTCCCATTTTGCCTATTGTAATATGCCCCATTCATATATTGACATCGGTACCCCCATTCATTTATCTTCAGTGTACCCCATTCATTTGTCGTCACTGTGCCCGATTTATTTATTGTTCGTTGCATCCCATTCATTTATCGTCAATATGCCTCATTCATTTATTGTCACTGTGCCCCTTTCGCTCATCGTCGTCATACACCTTTCATGTGCTCCATTTACAATAGTCATTGTGACCCATTCGTTATCGTCATTGTGACTCATATAAAATATTCATTGTGCCCCATTCGTCATCGTCATTGTGCCCTATTCATAACAGTCATTGTGCCCCATTCAGAACACTCATTGTGCCCCATTCATAACAGTCATTGTGTCCTATTCACAATAGTCATTGTGGCCCAGTCGTTCATCGTCATTGTGCCCCATTCACAATAGTCTTTGTGACCCATTTATTATCGTCATTGTGACACATTTAGATAATCATTGTGACCCATTTATTCATCGTCACTGTACCCCATTGATCGCCATATCGTCATTGTACCATACTGATCGCCAGTGTTCCTCGTTCATCGTCATAATGCCCCATTCATTCTCTTAGTGGCCCATTCATTCTTTTAGTGCCCCATTCATTCTTTTTGTGCACCATTCGTTCATCCATCATCAAAATGCTCCTTTCATCGGTATGATGTCTCTTTATTTGTCATCATTGCCCAATTTATTTGTCGTCCTTATAACCCATTCCTTGTGCCCTGCTCATCGACTTTGTACCTCATTGTCTGTGTCCTATTCATCGTCCTTGCGCCCCATTGTTTGTGCCCTGTTCGTCGACTTTTACGTCACTGTTTGTGCCCAGTTCATCGACTTTTATATCATTGTTTGTGCCCTGTTCATCGTCACTGTACGCCATCGTTTGTGCCATATTCGTTGTCGTTGTCCTCCATTGTTTGTGCCCTGTTCATGTCACTGTACGCCATTGTTTGTGCCTTCTTCATCGTCGTTGTACGCCATTGTTTGTGCCCTAAATTGTGTCGTTGTCTTCCTTTAGTTGTGCCCCATTATTTCCATTGTGTCTCATCGTTGGTACCCTATTCATCGTCAATATGCATCATGGTTTGTGGCCTGTATATTGTCGTTGTCCTTCATTGTGTGTGTCCCATTTATTGTCACAGTACCCCATTGTTGGTGCCCTATTGTTTGTCATTATACCTCATGGTTTGTGCCCTATTCATTGTCATTATACCCTATGGTTTGTGCCTATTCATTGTCATTATACCTCATGGTTTGTGCCCTATTCTTTGTCATTATACCTCATGGTTTGTGCCCTATTCATTGTCATTATACCTCATGGTTTGTGTCCATTCTTTGTCATTATACCTCATGTTTGTGCCCACTCATTGTCATTATCCTCATGTTGTGCCCTATCTTGTCATTGTACCTCATGGTTTGTACCCTACTCATTGTCATTATACCCCATGGTTTGTGCCCTATTCTTTGTCATTTATACCTCATGGTTTGTGCCCTACTCATTGTCATTATCCTCATGGTTTGTGCCCTATTCTTTGTCATTATACTCATGGTTTGTACCCTACTCATTTCATTATACCTCATGGTTGTGCCCTATTCATTGTCATTATACCTCATGGTTTGTACCCTACTCATTGTCATTATACCTCATGGTTTCTGCACTATTGTTTGTCACATTGCGCCCCATTGTTGGTGCACCACCATTTATTGTCGCAGTGTCCCATTCATCCCCATTTTGCTGCGCCCATCATCAACGTTCTCCGTTCAGTATATGCATCCATTCATTGTCATTGTTCTCCCATTCTAGGTGTTTGAGCTGTCATTGCCATTGTGTGCCACCCACTTGTGCCATTGTGCCATTGTGTCATTGTGTGCCCCTCATGCGTGTCATTGTAATTGTGTGCTGCTCATTTGTGTCATTGTGTCATTGTATGCCACTCTGTTTGCCATTGTGATTGTGTGCCGTTCATTTGTGCCATTTGTCATTGCCTGCCACTCTGTTTGCTATAGTCATTGAGTGCCGCTCGTTTGTGACATTTTGTCATGTGTGTCAATATGTTTGCCACGGTCATTGTGTGCTGTTCGTTTGCATCTACTGTATCACCTGTTGCCAGTCATTGTGTGCCGTTCATTCATCCATTGTCCATGTTGTCGTTCATTTGTCCATTGTGTCATTGTGTGCCGTTCATTTGACCCATTTGTTATTGTGTTCCAGTTCATTATGCTCATTTGTGTCATTGTGTCTGTTCATTTCTACCCATTTGTGTCATTGTGTGCTGTTCATTTCCATTGACCCATTTCGTTATTTCATTGTGTGCTGTTCATTTCTACCCATTTGTGTCATTGTGTGCTGTTCATTTCTACCCATTTGTGTTATTGTGTGCTGTTCATTTCTACCCATTTGTGTTATTGTGTGCTGTTCATTTCTACCCATTTGTGTTATTGTGTGCTGTTCATTTCTACCCATTTGTGTTATTGTGTGCTGTTCATTTCTACCCATTTGTGTTAGTTGTGGTGGCTGTTCATTTCTACCCATTGTGTCATTGTGTGCCGTTCATTTCATGCCCATTGTGTCATTGTGTGCCGTTCATTCATGCCCATTGTGTCATTGTGTGCCGTTCATTCATGCCCATTGTGTCATTGTGTGTCGTTCATTCATGCCCATTGTGTCATTGTGTGCCGTTCATTCATGCCCATTTGTGTCATTGTGTTAGTTCATTCATGCCCATTTGTGTCATTGTGTGCCGTTCATTCATGCCCATTGTGTCATTGTGTTCCGTTCATTCATGCCCATTTGTGTCATTGTGTGCCAGTTCATTCATGCCCATTTGTGTCATTGTATGCCGTTCATTCATGCCCATTGTGTCATTGTGTGTCGTTCATTTCATGCCCATTGTGTCATTGTGTGCCGTTCATTTCATGCCCATTGTGTCATTGTGTGCCAGTTCATTCATGCCCATTGTGTCATTGTGTGCCGTTCATTTGTGCGCCACGAGCTGTCACAACACCACATCGCGATGATGATACAAGCCAAGTTAGTACTGTGTCACCTGCGCCTGCTATACATTTTCCAGGTAGTCAATCACTTGGCACACACCTCCTCATGCCTTCCTCTTCTTCTTGCTGATGCTCGTGAGCCGTGACGTCAAAACAGTACCCCCTTAACTCCCGCCTGTGCCGCCTGGGAATGACGTCAGGAAATGACGTCATCATCCGTCTGTTGTTGTCGTTGATGACGTCAGCGGGTCGTCCGCCTCGACGTCCACGTCCAGTGACGCTGCCCCTGCGACACGAGCAGTTCTTGTGCCGGCATATGGCCAGCAGGCGACCGTCCGAGTGCGCGTGCGTGCCGCTGGTGAGGGAGGAGGAAGGGGCTGGAGGGGGGAGGGCGGAGAACCGGACGTCAGACTCCATGGTGGAGGGCTGCCCCAACAACGTCATCCGACCCCACCCATCATCAAAGCGCGCGCTTCGTCCCTGAGCGAGGCCGAGTATTTGGACACTCGGAGACTCTTCATAGGGTGGAAATGGCCTCTTTCGGTGGGCCTGTGGTGGTGGTGATGATGATGCGAGTGGTGAGGGGTGGTCCCTCCCCTCCCACGAATTTGGCCTGAAGTTTGTAAAAGGGGGGCAAGGAATGAAGATTGAGGCAGCACCTACACAAGGTCCTCTTGAAGGCCTGGCGGAACTTGCGAGACAGCACGTGGTACAGGATGGGGTTTACTGTAGAACTCAGGAAGTACAGCACACCTGGGCAAACACACAAACCATAAATCTGCATAAACAAATATTCCATAACCTGCAGTAAGTGCGCACACTCCTGTCACGAAAACAGGACCCATTCTCATTAAAGGGGGAGATACAAGTCACATATTTATAGGACATTTTATGAGGAAAGAGAAATTAGAGCACTTGGTCACAACAGGAAAGCTGGAAGGGAAAGAGAAGACCAAGTAGACCCAGGGAGATAATACTGGACGCACTTGCAGGGTGGCTGAGGACAGACAGGGTGAGAGATGTACTTGCAGCGACAAGGGACAGATTCTCTGGCGAGCCATGATCGGCAACGCCACGCAGCAGGCACCATGATGATGATGACAATGACAAGTCACACGCAAGCGACCCCCTGATATCGCCTTTAAAAAGTTGGATTGAAACATGTGCCAAGGACTCTACATTTCTCTTCATAATGAATTGAATTCTGTCGTCAACCAGGCCCGAGAGATACAGAGACCTGCGATGTGTTTCAATGCTTTGCAGCAACACCTACCATGCCACGTCTATAAAGTAGATGAGACTCATTTGCACTCTTCTGAGACATGACACAAGAAGCCCTGCACTCACCTGTGACATAAAACAGATGGCTCTCCCCTAACCTGTGACATAAAACAGATGGCTCTCCCTAACCTGTGACATAAAACAGATGGCTCTCCCCTAACCTGTGACATAAAACAATGGCTCTCCCCTAACCTGTGACATAAAACAATGGCTCTCCCCTAACACTGTGACATAAAACAGATGGCTCTCCCTAAACTGTGACATAAAAACATGGCTCTCCCTAACCTGTGACATAAAAAATGGCTCTCCCCTAACCTGTGACATAAAACAGATGGCTCTCCCCTAACCTGAGACATAAAACACATGGCTCTCCCCTAACCTGTGACATAAAACAGATGGCTCTCCCCTAACCTGTGACATAAAACAGATGACTCTCCCCTAACCTGAGACATAAAACAGATGGCTCTCCCCTAAACTGTGACATAAAACACATGGCTCTCCCCTAACCTGTGACATAAAACAATGGGCTCTCCCCTAACCTGTGACATAAAACACATGGCTCTCCCCTAACCTGTGACATAAAACAGATGGCTCTCCCCTAACCTGTGACATAAAACAGATGGCTCTCCCCTAACCTGAGACATAAAACACATGGCTCTCCCCTAACCTGAGACATAAAACACTTGGCTCTCCCCTAACCTGTGACATAAAACAGATGGCTCTCCCCTAACCTGTGACATAAAACAGATGGCTCTCCCCTAACCTGTGACATAAAACAGATGGCTCTCCCCAAACCTGTGACATAAAACAGATGGCTCTCCCCTAACCTGTGACATAAAACAGATGGCTCGTCTAAAGAGAGACACAAATCTCCGTGACTTGCTGGTGCATTCAAATCTCAGCAAACCAGTCAGCCAACCTCCAGGAACCTCTCCATGCAACAAACCTAAATGCAAGACTTGTCCTTTCTTGTGCTCAGCCACCACAGTCAAAGGCCCCAAATCTCATATGAGAATTACAAAACATTTCAACTGTCAAACTTATAACATTGTCTACTTGATCAGCTGCTCTAAATGTTCCCAATTGTATATTGGTGAAACTGGACGCACCCTTGACACACGTTTCAAAGAACACTTGGCTGATATCCGCCACCAAAGGGATAAAACTATCCCCAATCACTTCAACCAATCAGACCACTCAATCAATGACATCCGAGTGAAAGGTCTGTGGCTTCTACACAATAACAGCACCATAGACAGGAAAGACAGAGAATCCCACCTCATAAATAAACTTGGAACACGCAAACCATATGGTCTTAATGACAAACCATAAGTAATCCACTGCGCAACAGAATTCAGACATGCCGTTTCATGTCTCTTCCTGTTCCCACGCCTACCAGATTCTTGGCACGGGCACAATCTACTCCCTTATCTCTTGGCTCTTGCCCTGTGCCTTCTTCAGAACAGGGCTATACCGATATAGCATGGCCACTTCTCAAAATTGCAGAACTCATCTCACTTCCCTTTTGACATCATAGTTGCCTCCCCTCTCCCCATTTCTTACTACTGCTCATGACGACATGGGCATTCCATTTCTTACCCACTGGACGAGGCGGCAGGGAAGTTTTTAGTCCCGTTTTTATTATCCATTGTTTGGTGTCTGTGATCTGTCTGTGACCGTGCGTTCGCGCTTGACAAAGGCTAGTTGGCCAAAAATTTGCGCTTGTTTTGTTTTGTCTCGTTGGATACGCGCTTACACTGGTTTTCTTGTTCTTCTGGTCTGTGACATAAAACAGATGGCTCTCCCCTAACCTGTGACATAAAACAGATGCCTCTCCCCCTAAGCACCTGTGACATAAAACAGATGGCTCTCCCCTAACCTGTGACATAAAACAGATGGCTCTCCCCTAACCTGTGACATAAAACAGATGGCTCTCCTCTAACCTGTGACATAAAACACATGGCTCTCCTCTAACCTGTGACATAAAACAGATGGCTCTTCCCTCAACTGAGACATAAAACAGATGCCTCTCCCCTAACCTGAGACATAAAACAGATGGCTCTTCCCTCAACTGAGACATAAAACAGATGGCTCTCCCCTAACCTGAGACATAAAACAGATGGCTCTCCCCTAACCTGAGACATAAAACAGATGGCTCTCCCCTAACCTGAGACATAAAACAGATGGCTCTTCCCTCAACTGAGACATAAAACAGATGGCTCTCCCCTAACCTGAGACATAAAACAGATGGCTCTTCCCTCAACTGAGACATAAAACAGATGGCTCTCCTCTAACCTGTGACATAAAACAGATGGCTCTTCCCTCAACTGTGACATAAAACAGATGGCTCTCCCTAACCTGTGACATAAAACAGATGCCTCTCCCCTAACCTGTGACATAAAACAGATGCCTCTCCCCTAACCTGTGACATAAAACAGATGGCTCTTCCCTCAACTGAAACATAAAACAGATGGCTCTTCCCTCAACTGAAACATAAAACAGATGGCTCTTCCCTCAACTGAAACATAAAACAGATGGCTCTCCCTCAACTGAAACATAAAACAGATGGCTCTTCCCTCAACTGAGACATAAAACAGATGGTTCTTCCCTAACCTGAGACACCTTGCACTCACCAGTGATATAAAACAGGTAGCCTTGAACTCACCTGTGACATAAACGAGGTAGCTCTGCGCTGACCTGAGACATATAACAGGTTACTCTACACTCACCTGAGATATAAAACAGTCAGCTCCACACTCATCTGAGACATTAAACACCTAGCTTTGCACTCACCTGAGACAAAACACAGGTGCTGTGCACTCACCTGAGACATAAAATAGTCAGCTCTGCATCACCTGAGACATAAAATAGCTCTGCACTCACCTGAGACAAAACACAGGTAGTTGTGCACTCACCTGAGACATAAAATAGTCAGCTCTGCACTCACCTGAGACATAAAATAGTCAGCTCTGCACTCACATGAGAATAAAATAGTCAGCTCTGCACTCACCTGAGACATAAACAGTAACTCTACACTCACCTGAGACATACAACAGTTACCTTTGCACTTACCTGAGACATAAAATAGTCAGTTTTGCACTCACCTGAGGCATAAAATGGCCAGCTGTGCACTCACCTGAGACATAAAACAGTCAGCTGTGCACTCACCTGAGACATAAAATAGCTTTGCACTCACCTGAGACATGAAATAGTCAGCTCTGCACTCACCCGAGACATAAAACAGTCAGCTCCACACTCATCTGAGACATAAAATAGCTTTGCATTCACCTGAGACATAGAACGGTCAGCTGTGCACTCACCCGAGACATAAAACAGGCGGCTCTGCACTCACCTGAGACATAAAACAGGGGCTCTGCACTCACCTGAGACATAAAACAGTCAGCTCCACACTCATCTGAGACGTAAAACAGGTGGCTCTGCACTCACCTGAGACATAAAACAGTCAGCTCCACACTCATCTGAGACGTAAAACAGGTGGCTCTGCACTCACCTGAGACATAAAACAGATGGCTCTGCACTCACCTGAGACATAAAAGTCAGCTCCACACTCATCTGAGACGTAAAACAGGTGGCTCTGCACTCACCTGAGACATAAAAGTCAGCTCCACACTCATCTGAGACGTAAAACAGGTGGCTCTGCACTCACCTGAGACATAAAACAGGTGGCTCTGCACTCACATGAGACATAAAACAGTCAGTTCCACACTCATCTGAGACGTAAAACAGGTGGCTCTGCACTCACCTGAGACATACAATAGTCAGCTCTACACTCACCTGAGACATACAATAGTCAGCTCTGCACTCACTGAGACATAGAATAATCAGCTCTGTACTCACCTGAGACATACATTAATCAGCTCTACACTCACATGAGACATACAATAATCAGCTCTGCACTCACCTGAGACATACAATAATCAGCTCTGCACTCACATGAGACATAGAATAATCAGCTCTGTACTCACCTGAGACATACAATAGTCAGCTCTACACTCATATGAGACATAGAATAATCAGCTCTGTACTCACCTGAGACATACAATAGTCAGCTCTACACTCATATGAGACATAGAATAATCAGCTCTGCACTCACCTGAGACATACAATAGTCAGCTCTACACTCATATGAGACATAGAATAATCAGCTCTGCACCCGCCTGAGACATACAATAGTCAGCTCTGCACTCACCTGAGACATAGAATAATCAGCTCTGTACTCACCTGAGACATACAATAGTCAGCTCTGCACTCACCTGAGACATAGAATAATCAGCTCTGCACCCGCCTGAGACATACAATAGTCAGCTCTACACTCATATGAGACATAGAATAATCAGCTCTGCACCCGCCTGAGACATACAATAGTCAGCTCTACACTCATATGAGACAGAATAATCAGCTCTGTAATCACCTGAGACATACAATAGTCAGCTCTGCACTCACCTGAGACATAGAATAATCAGCTCTGCACCCGCCTGAGACATACAATAGTCAGCTCTGCACTCACCTGAGACATAGAATAATCAGCTCTGCACCCGCCTGAGACATACAATAGTCAGCTCTACACTCATATGAGACATAGAATAATCAGCTCTGCACTCACCTGAACATACAATAGTCAGCTCTGCACTCACCTGAGACATAGAATAATCAGCTCTGCACTCACCTGAGACATACAATAGTCAGCTCTGCACTCACCTGAGACATAGAATAATCAGCTCTGTACTCATCTGAGACATACAATAGTCAGCTCTGCACTCACCTGAGACATAGAATAATCAGCTCTGTACTCAACTGAGACATACAATAGTCAGCTCTACACTCATCTGAGACAGAATAATCAGCTTTACACTCACCTGAGACATAAAATAGTCAGCTCTACACCCACCTGAGACATAAAATAGTCAGGTCTGCACCCACCTGAGACATAAAATAGTCAGCTCTGCACTCGCCTGAGACATAGAATAGTCAGCTCTGCATCACCTGAGACATAAAATAGTCAGCTCTGCACTCACCTGAGACATAAAACAGAGCTCTACACTCACCTGAACATAAAATAGTCAGCTCTACACTCACCTGAGACATAAAATAATCAGCTCTGCACTCACTTGAGACATAAAATAGTCAGCTCTGC
>CM060311.1:26159587-26162087 GCA_030674185.1 Monoplex corrugatus | reverse complement strand
ATGATGATTAGATAGATAGATAGATAGATAGATAGATAGATAGATAGATAGATAGATAGATAGATCATACATACATACATACATACATACATACACACATACATACATACATACATACATACGTACATACGTACATACATACATACATACATGCATACATACATACATACATACATACGTACATACGTACATACTACATACATACATACATACATACATACATACATACATACGTACATACATACATACATACATACATACATACATACATACATACATACATACATACATACATACATACGTACATACATAGGTAGATAGCTAGATACACAGATAGATACATAGATAGACATATGTAAGTATACTTACCAAGAAGCACAAAACAACAAGAAACTGCACGCTGACACTACAGTTTATTTTTTTAAATACAAAACATAAAAATAAACTGCCCTGCAGAAACCTTGCAAAAACAAAAGGACAAACTTCAGGGGCTGGAGATAATGTTTACTGGCAGATATTGTAAAATCATGGCACGAAATTTTTGAAAGCGTTACTCTGACCGTAAAAAATACATATTACTTCTGGTAAACAAATCCTTTTCTTGCGAAGAATAGGCGTGTTGGGATAGATCGACATTCAAAGACATAACAATTACGACACTGGTCTAGTGGACGGTATAATCGTAGCATTATAGCATCGTGGCTTGATTAGTGTGTGTGTGTGGGGGGGGGGGGTCTGTGTGTCTGTGTCTGTGTGTGTGTGTGTGTTCTTTCGTTCTTTAATTTCAACTTTTTTTTTATAAATCTTACTGATATTAGACGATCTGGAGGAGGGGTGTGTGCGTGCTTCTGTGTGTGTGTGTGTGTGTGTGTGTGAGTGTGTGTGTTTGTGTATGTGTGTGTCTCTATATGCTTGCAATAAATAGATAGATAGATAGATAGATAGACAGACAGGCCGACAGACAGATAGATAGATAATAGAGAAGAGAGACAGAAGATAGACAGATAGACAGACAGACAGATAGATAGATAGATAAAGTACTTGTTGCGGACTTGCAGCCGTGCAATCCAATAAAGTGATTCTAAGACCAGATCAATAACACCCCAAATCACTCACCCAGCATGCGTAGAACAGCCTTCCTGGCACGTGCGGCTGCCGTCTTGGCGGACTGCGACTGCGCAACAACACAAGACGCTATTTCCTTCCGGCGAAGCTTCATGCCGATCAGAACGTACATGAAGGTAATAACACACATAGGCAGCACGAAAAACACGAACGTGGAGATCTGGAACACGTAACGCATCCTCTCGTGCCATTCTACCGGGATGCTACACAGCAACGAATCGGGAACCGGTTTCCCGTCCCGCGGATCCTGCACGAAGTAGAAAAGGCGCGTGTGGATTGGATAAGGCAAGGCACACGCGCTGGACAGGATCCAGATGGAGCATATACACTTGACGGCGCGTGACCTGCCGCAGGACCTCTGCCCTCGGATGGGGTGGCAGATGGCCAGGTATCTCTCCATGGTGAAACCCGTGATGGTCAGAACGGTGGCGTAGGATGTTGTCTCCATAAGGAAGGTCTTGAACAGGCAGAAATGCTCGCCCCATTGCCAAGGGTAGGCTTCCCAGATGGAGAACAGCTCCGGCGGCAAGGCTGCAACAATAGCAACAACAACTTTGGCGTTACTTCTTAAGAGTTGAATTGGATGATGAAATTAATGAAATAATAAAACACTTCTTCTTCATCTTTTTCTTCTTTCTTTCTTTCTTTCTCTTCTTCTTCTTCTTCTTCTTCTTCTTCTTCTTCTTCTTCTTCTTCTTCTTCTTCTTCTTCTTCTTCTTCTTCTTCTTCTTCTTCTTCTTCTTCTTCTTCTTCTTCTTCGCATTCTTCTTCTTCGCATTCTTCTTCGCATTCTTCTTCTTCGCATTCTTCTTCGCATTCTTCTTCTTCGCATTCTTCTTCTTCTTCTTCTTCGCATTCTTCTTCTTCGCATTCTTCTTCTTCGCATTCTTCTTCGCAATTCTTCTTCGCAATTCTTCTTCGCAATTCTTCTTCTTCTTCTTCTTCGCATTCTTCTTCTTCTTCGCATTCTTCTTCTTCTTCGCATTCTTCTTCTTCTTCGCATTCTTCTTCTTCTTCTTCACATTCTTCTTCTTCTTCGCATTCTTCTTCTTCTTCTTCTTCTTCTTTCTTCTTCTTCTTCTTCTTCTTCTTCTTCTTCTTCTTCTTCTTCTTCTTCTTCTTCTTCTTCTTCGCATTCTTCTTCTTCGCATTCTTCTTCTTCGCATTCTTCTTCGCATTCTTCTTCTTCTTCTTCTTCTTCTTCTTCTTCTATTACTACTACTACTGCTACTATTACCACGACTACTATTACTATTACTACTACTACTACTACCACTACTACTACTACTACTTCTTCTGCTACTACTACTACCTCTTCTTCTACTTCTTCTTCGTTTTCTTCTACCTTCTTCTTCTTCTTCTTCTTATTCTTTTT
>CM060311.1:26149587-26152087 GCA_030674185.1 Monoplex corrugatus | reverse complement strand
TTTGTTTATATTTGCTTTTGCTTTTGAAGCGACTGAACTTCTTTCTCAAGTCACTGATTCCATTGACCTGCCACTTTATACAGTTCCCATTCTCCGCCATGTTTGACAAACATGCCCCTCCCTCCACCCGTGTTCTGCCTGATCGTCCATGTGTACTTTGACACACATCTCAATTACCCAAAACAAAGCGAGAATGTCTGAGGGTCCAGCGCCAGTGGCGGTCTTCTAAACTAGAAGCACACCGTCAGATTTATCAGCATGATATGCACAATAATATAACCGAGCTGCTCTGTAACGCAAAAACTGATGCAGTTTCAGTTTCAGTTTCAATTTCTCAAGATGACGTCTCCGCGCTCGGAACGAATTCCTTATGCACTAACGTCACAGGTGTCATGTGATGGAGAAGATCCAGAATGATTATGGCATAAGCCTGCACATAATTATGCCCATGAGCTGACCAGGTCCTGAGGTCCTACCTAGATCGTTCCATAACCCTGGGGATTGTAGTGGAGTGAGATGGCAGAGACCTCAATTTTGTCCTGGGCCAGCACCACGAGGGTGGCGCCCATCCCCTCTCCCTCGCTTCAAAGTCATATCCATATTCACCTTTCTTTTAACCAAGACTTCAGAAAGGCAAGAAGGCTAATTGGTCTTCAAGGGGTGGGGCCTGGGAAATCAACCCATCCCTCCATTTTACCAAGGCAGCTAGGCAATGTCCTGCTCTTCACGATTTTAAACTGCCGTGGGATCTTTAGCGTGCGCAGCCTGAAGGCACACGAGTCCGACTGGTTTTTCGTCCCCTTCCGAAAGACTAGACGTTCAGTTCGATTTTCCGGTCAAACTGAAAAGAAAAGTCGAAGCCTCTACGGGGAGCGAACCCTGGAACCTTGAGTTTGGTTATTGGCAGACGATTGTCTGAACCATTCTGTCACTCTTCTCCCTTAACCGATTACTTTTCCTCACAAATTCTTGTTGCCCAAAACTCAAAAATTCTGTTCACCATGTCTGGCCTACTTGGCATTGAGAAATCAACTTCCCTACCATCAAATATTTGTCTAGACGACAGCGTTTCTGCCTTTTTCGCGTTTTTTCCATCAAGATTCTTAACTTGCGTACCAAACTTGACTCAACTCCTTTTCACACGATACTTCCAGACCCTCCATTTATTGGCACTCCTCTCCTCTCTCTCCACCCAGTTTCTGAGACTGAGATCTTAATGGTCCTCAAAGAAAGTGTTTCAAATCTAGCAAACTTGACCCCATTCTGGCCTATCTCTTTTCACAAATTTACCGGCAACTTCTTCCATTAATCACTTTCATTGTCATTGTGTGTGTGTGTGTGTGTGTGTGTGTGTGTGTGTGTGTGTGTGTGTGTGTGTGTGTGTGTGTGTGTGTGTGTGTGTGTGTGTGTGTGTATGTGTGTGTGTGTGTGTGTGTGTGTGTTGTGTGTGTGTGTATGTGTGTGTGTGTGTGTGTGTCTTAGGAGTCTTCCGTTCTGCTTTCAAAACTGCTTTCATTCCGCTACTTCTTGAAAAAACAAAAACATCTCAATCCCAATGAAGAAAATGAAAATTACAGACATGTATCATATCTCACATTTCTCTCCAAGCTCCTTGAAAGTGATACTAAAACAACTGAATGACCATCTCTCCTTAAATCATCTCCATAATTTTTATCACTCTGCCGATCCAGCAAAGTACAGTACAAAAACAGCTATTTGTTCACCTGGACATTGAACTTCTTGCTTCTGATCGATGCTGATAAAAAAAATTATCTCCTAACACTCCTCCATCTGTCTGCTGCCTTTGATATCATTTACCATTCCATTCTTCTCTTTCGTCTTAACTTAAACATACTTTCGGAATTCATGGTACTGCTCTTTCTCGGTTCTCTTTATATCTCTCTAACCGTTTTCAGTCAGTTCTCGTCGGTGGAAGTCAGTATGAGCCTGTTAGGCTTTCTTGCTGAGTTCCTCAGGGATCTGTGTTAGGGCTTGTCCTGTTCACCCTTTATACTTTACCCCTAGCCAACATCATCAATCAGCTTGACTTGAAACATCATTTTTTACGCAGATGATTCACAACTTCACAATAATACCAGCCTGAAGTATCCAGCTGCTACGCTGACATCCAGAACTGGATGACTTTTTTTTTTAAAAGCCTACAGTTAAATGATGATAACACTGAGGCAGCCGAGATGTGGTTTCTGAGAAGAATGTTGAGGGTTCCATGGACAGCAAAGAAAACAAACGAGACAGTCGTGATGGAGGCAGACACAAGTAGATCACTCATAAGGAAGATTAGGAAAAGACAGGCAACATTTATTGGCCGTTTTATGAGGAAGGGGGATTTGGAGTACCTGGTCACAACGGGAAAGCTGGAGGGAAAGAGAGCACCGGGTAAACTCAGGGAGAAAATGCTAGACGGACTTGCAGAGTGGCTGGGGACGGGGAGGGTGGGGGAGATGCTAGGGGCAACGAGAGATAGAGGCAGATGGAAGTC
>CM060311.1:26114587-26147087 GCA_030674185.1 Monoplex corrugatus | reverse complement strand
AGATAGATAGATAGATAGATAGATAGATAGATAGATAGATAATAGATATATAGATAGATAAGACAATTTTCTAAAGTGATATCTCTGTATACAATTAATCATTCTGCTTAATTTACATGATTTACTTTTGCAAGTTGACAAAAGTATTGAGAAATATTTTCCACATTTGCAATCCATCTTGCCTTCAATCTCAGTGATACATTCTCCATTCTTTTTGTCTCGAATTTTCCTAAAATTCTTGAGTCCTCTCTTGAAGTTTCTTTATTTCAATCCCTGTCTAATTCTTAACCCTTTCAAGAGCATCTACTTCTTCTACAAGTCCATTCTCTCTCTCTCTCTCTCTCTCTCTCTCTCTCTCTTTTCTCTCTCTCTCTCTCTCTCTCTCTCTCTCTTTTCTCTCTCTCTCTCCTCTCTCTCTCTCTCTCTCTTTCTCTCTCTCTCTGTCTCTTCTCTCTCTCTTCTCTCTCTCTCTCTTCTCTCTCCCTGTCTCTCTCCCTCTCTCCCTCTCTCTTGCTTTTTTTTCAAGTTGGTATACGTTATGGATTTTGACCGTACTTTCACTAAGAAGACAGTTTGGAAGATTTTATCAGGAATTTTTATTTCCATGTCAAACATCGCCATTCTATCCAAAATCGACTTTCCATCTTCAAGCACTTGATTGCGTCTTCTTTGGGTTAGCGCTACTTTGCATGAACTCAGGTACATGTTCCACCCTTTGCCCTGGCAAAGCGAGCACGCAGGGTGATCGGGTTTCTCCCATTTTATCACATTCATTTGCACTCGACGGCAGAAGGTCATGATGGATCTGATGATGAAACTTACTTTTTTTGAGAGGGGCCATGAACGACATGTAATCCAAGTTGAAACTTCTTCGGAGCTCACTTTACCACGTTGTCCATTACCTTGTGTTTGTCTTTGCTGGACTGCCTTCTGGATTCTTTTGGCATCCTCTTTTTTTTTTAACCCTTTGAATCCCGCACCCTATCCACCAACTGCAAAAACTTAACCCTTTGACTTCCTCACCCTATCCACCAGCTTCTGCAGGAAGCTGTGGTACGTGAGGGAGTCAAAGGGTTACGTTTTTGCTTTGCTAGCATGGTTGACAATGTAGGATGCTGGTGGACAGGGTGAGGGAGTTAAAGGTTAATTTCTTACCACATCCCCACCCCACACCCCCTTTTTCTTTTTTTTTTTTTAACGTCATTCCATTTTTGTTGATTCCAGTTTCTGTTCAGTTGGTTTGTATGTGTGTGTTCTATTTTTTTGTCCGATCTTGAGGTTTTTATACGGAAAGGGACTGATGTGGCCCGGTCCCCATAACAAATGGTGACAGCAAGAAGGGCATCGAAGAGTCATGGCCTCAATGTTGCCCGATCCTCTTAGAGTGTAAGGAGTTAACGGCCGAAAACACTTGCTTCACAGGGAGTTCAATCCTCTGAGGAACTTCTGCTGTCCAGCTATTCCCCAAAGTTCCTTGCAACTGGATGAAGAGCTGAATGGGTTGAATGAGCAACAGCAAGTGATGTAACGGTTCGTTGATACATGCCGTATTCCTGTTGGCTCACTTGTTAATGTTATTTTGTTGTGGGTGGGTGGGGGTGGGGTGGGGGGGGGTGGGGGTGGTGGTGGTGGTGTGATGGTGGTGGTGGTGGTGATGGTGGTGGTGGTGGTGATGGTGGTGGTGGTGGTGGTGGTTTGTTTAAAGCCCAGCCGACTGCGTGGAGCCATATTCAGAGCTATTTTTGGCTCATTCAAATATAACACCAAACTGATTTGTTCCAATGATAGGCAGGGTAGCTGAGGACGGAGAGGGTGGAAGATGTGCTTGCGGCTACAAGGGATAGATACATATTGGAGGGCCATTACGCCAACGCCGTGCGGCAGGGCACATGATAATGATGATGATGATGATGATGATGATGATGATGATGATGATGATGATGATGATGATGATGATGATGATGATGATGATGATGATGATGATGATGATGATAGGCTGATACAATATTAGTATAAAATTATATAACACTAAGTAAAACATAGGTTAGGTAGTGCCTCAGGACCTGGCCAGCTCATGGGTTAATGTGCAGCTTGTGTTTTGTGCAAGGATCACCGTACACATGGCACCTGTGACGTTAATGCATAAGGAATTCGTTCCGAGTGCGGAGACCTCGTCTTGAGAAACCGAAACTGAAACTAAAACTGAAACCAAACTGATTACGTAGGGCCAGGGGCATGAGTTTGATCCTCAACGTACGTGGATGGGGAGAAGAGGTAGTTACCTGGTCTAGGTAGATCCTTTGATCAGACAACCGTACTAATAACAGAGAGATCTTGGGTTTCAGTCTCGATTTAGATATAGATATTTTCTTTCTTTTTTTCCGTTAAGCTGGTAGGTTTATGTAATGTGGACTCACAAATTAATGTCTCAAGTTCAATCCCTCCCCCCTCTCCCAGCCTGTAACATAAGGTCTGGTCTGCTAACTGCCCGTCTTTAGTTACCAATCATTCTGGTGGTGTTGACTTAGTGTTTCATAGGTCGTGTGTGTGTGTGTGTGTGTGTGTGTGTGTGTGTGTGTGTGTGTGTGTGTGTGTGTGTGTGCGTGCGTGTGTGTGCGTGTGTGCGTGTGTGCGCGCGTGTGTGTGTGCGTGCGTGTGTGTGTGCGTGAGTGCATGTGTGTGTGTTGTGTGTATGTGTGTGTGTGTGTGTGTGTGTGTGTGTCAACTTAGTGTTTCATAGGTCCTCTGTGTGTATGTGTGAGTGTGTGTGTGTGTGTGTGTGTGTGTGTGTGTGTGTGTGTGTGTGTGTGTGTGTGTGTGTGTGTGTGTGTGTGTGTGTGTGTGTGTATTTGTCTGTCTGTCATATCTGCTTGCCTGTCTTCTGTCTGTCTGTGTCTGTGTCTCTGGTGTGTCTGTCTGTGTTTTGCTTTGCGTTTATGTGTACAACCGCCCGCTTGTGTGTGTGTATGTTGTGTGTCTTTGTGTGTGTGTGTCTGTGTCAGTGTTTGCGTGTGTGTCTTTGTGTGTGTGTGCTTGTGTGTGCGTGTGTCTGTCTGTCTGTGTATGTGTGTGTGGGGGGGGGAGCTGTGTTGGTGTGTGGTTGTGTGGGTGTGTGTGTGTGTATGTGAATGTCTGTCGCTATGTGTGTGTGATAATGATAAAAAAAATATTACTACTACTGCTACTGCTAATACTCATAATGAATAGATAATGATAATAATAAAACACAAAGTCACTGGTTTTGAGACGTTTTAAACGGACCATATGCACACCCACAATAAAAAGCAAAGACACAAAACTTCCCTAAAGAACGCACAAGTAAAGACACAAAACTTTCCTAAAGAAAGACACAAAACTTCCCTAAAGAACGCACAAGTAAAGACACAAAACTTCCCTAAAGAACGCACAAGTAAAGACACAAAACTTCCCTAAAGAAAGACACAAAACTTCCCTAAAGAGCGCAGAAGTAAAGACACAAAACTTCCCTAAAGAAAGACACAAAACTTCCCTAAAGAAAGATACAAAACTTCCCTAAAGAAAGACACAAAACTTCCCTAAAGAACGCACAAGTAAAGACACAAAACTTCCCTAAAGAAAGACACAAAACTTCCCTAAAGAACGCACAAGTAAAGACACAAAACTTCCAAAAGAAAGACACAAAACTTCCCTAAAGAGCGCAGAAGTAAAGACACAAAACTTCCCTAAAGAACGCACACGTAAAGACACAAAACTTCCCTAAAGAACGCACAAGTAAAGACACAAAACTTCCCTAAATAACGCACAAGTAAAGACACAAAACTTCCCCTAAAGAACGCACAAGTAAAAACACAAAACTTCCCTAAAGAACACACAAGTAAAGACACAAAACTTCCCTAAAGAACGCACAAGTAAAGACACAAAACTTCCCCAAAGAACGCACAAGTAAAGACACAAAACTTCCCTAAAGAACGCACAAGTAAAGACACAAAACTTCCCTAAAGAACGCACAAGTAAAGACACAAAACTTCCCTAAAGAACGCACAAGTAAAGACACAAAACTTCCCTAAAGAACGCACAAGTAAAGACACAAAACTTCCCTAAAGAACGCACAAGTAAAGACACAAAACTTCCCTAAAGAACACACAAGTAAAGACACAAAACTTCCCTAAAGAGCGCACAAGTAAAGACACAAAACTTCCCTAAAGAACGCACAAGTAAAGACACAAAACTTCCCTAAAGAACGCACAAGTAAAGATACAAAACTTCCCTAAAGAACGCACAAGTAAAGACACAAAACTTCCCTAAAGAGCGCACAAGTAAAGACACAAAACTTCCCTAAAGAACGCACAAGTAAAGACACAAAACTTCCCTAAAGAACGCACAAGTAAAGACACAAAACCTCCCTAAAGAACGCACAAGTAAAGACACAAAACTTCCCTAAAGAACGCACAAGTAAAGACACAAAACTTCCCTAAAGAACGCACAAGTAAAGACACAAAACTTCCCTAAAGAACGCACAAGTAAAGACACAAAACTTCCCTAAAGAACACACAAGTAAAGACACAAAACTTCCCTAAAGAACGCACAAGTAAAGACACAAAACTTCCCTAAAGAACGCACAAGTAAAGACACAAAACTTCCCTAAAGAACACACAAGTAAAGACACAAAACTTCCCTAAAGAGCCCACAGGTAAAGACACAAAACTTCCCTAAAGAACGCACAAGTAAAGACACAAAACTTCCCTAAAGAACGCACAAGTAAAGACACAAAACTTCCCAAAGAACGCACAAGTAAAGACACAAAACTTCCCTAAAGAACGCACAAGTAAAGACACAAAACTTCCCTAAAGAACGCACAAGTAAAGACACAAAACTTCCCTAAAGAACGCACAAGTAAAGACACAAAACTTCCCCAAAGAACGCACAAGTAAAGACACAAAACTTCCCTAAAGAACGCACAAGTAAGACACAAAACTTCCCTAAAGAACGCACAAGTAAAGACACAAAACTTCCCTAAAGAACGCACAAGTAAAGACACAAAACTTCCCTAAAGAACGCACAAGTAAAGACACAAAACTTCCCTAAAGAACGCACAAGTAAAGACACAAAACTTCCCTAAAGAACGCACAAGTAAAGACACAAAACTTCCCTAAAGAACGCACAAGTAAAGACACAAAACTTCCCTAAAGAACGCACAAGTAAAGACACAAAACTTCCCTAAACCACAAGTAAGCAAAACAAGAACGCACAAGTAAAGACACAAAACTTCCCTAAAGAACGCACAAGTAAAGACACAAAACTTCCCTAAAGAACGCACAAGTAAAGACACAAAACTTCCCTAAAGAACGCACAAGTAAAGACACAAAACTTCCCTAAAGAACGCACAACTAAAGACCAGCCAAAACTTCCCTAAAGAACGCACAAGTAGACACAACTTCCAAAGAACAGCAAAATTCAAGCTAAAGACACAAAACTTCCCAAAGAGACGCACAAGTGCAAACATCGTTACTTAAGACACAAATATTCAATGCAATTTTTTTTAAACAATGTACACTAAAGATAAAAATTTACCCATGATCACTAATTATCAAACAAAATGTTAACGTTACAATAGATAACATACACATGTAATGTCCTAAATGACTGTGCATTGTTAAAAAAAATCAATAAAAAGAAGTTTAACCCTTCGACTCCCGCACCCTGTCCACCAGCTTCCTGCATTGTCAATCATGCTAGCAAAGCAAAACCTTAACCCTTGACTCCCTCTCCATATCCACCAGCTTCCTGCATGGAATGGTCAGTTATTGATTTTGTAGTTAAATAGACATATTTTAGTGTAATGAGAGTGCTTTACCTTATTTCATTTCATTTTTATTTTTATTTATTTTATTTTATTTTGATTTTGATTTTATTTATTTATTTCATTTATTTTATTGTATTTTATTTATTTTTATTTTATTTTATCTTATTTCGGAGGGGAATACTCTTCGAGTAATACGAAACATCTGAGGGCTCTGGACGGGGACTCAGAGCAACAATACCTCACCACTGACCGTACAATCACCTCCTAGCTCTACACAGTAGCAATTTCGCCAGGCAAAAAATTTTTTTTTAATTTTGTAAAGGGGGGGGGGGGGGGGAGGACAGGACTGTCTATGCCTTATACAACCCATTCGGATACAGTCATGAATCACCTTGTTTACAAGCCGAATGGCAAAATGAGGAGATCACAAACCTTGGGACATAGCCACACAACGCCCGCCAACCAGGTCAGTCCAGCTACTGCACCGAGAGAGAACGAAAGAGGCCTACTTTGCCTAACTCCGGGCATTCATCAATCTGCCAGCTCTTCTTCCTCTTTTTATAGACAGCACACTTTTTTTGTACCGGGGGGAAAGTACCCATAGATAGTCTGGAGGGGGTTTTAAGTGTACAAGTAGACATTTTCTGTGGCTAAATCTGTTTTCCTTGAAAGAAAGCAAGTTTAGTCTGTCCACAGGGGGTGACGGTTCTTTTCATTCTTCTCTTCTTCTTCTTCTTCGCAATTCTTCTTCGCAATTCTTCGCAATTCTTCTTTCTTCTTCGCAATTCTTCTTCTTCGCAATTCTTCTTTTTCTTCTTCGCAATTCTTCTTCTTCTTCTTCTTCTTCTTCGCAATTCTTCTTCTTCTTCTTCTTCGCAATTCTTCTTCTTCTTCTTCGCAATTCTTCGCATTCTTCTTCGCAATTCTTCGCAATTCTTCTTCGCATTCTTCTTCTTCTTCTCGCAATTCTTATTCTTCTTCTTCGCAATTCTTCTTCTTCTTCGCAATTCTTCTTCTTCTTCTTCGCAATTCTTCTTCTTCTTCGCAATTCTCTTCTTCTTTTCTTCTTCTTCTTCTTCTTCTTCTTCGCAATTCTTCTTCTCTTCTCTTCTTCTTCTTCGCAATTCTTCTTCTTCTTCTTCTTCTTCGCATTCTTCTTCTTCTTCGCATTCTTTCTTTTTCTTCTTCGCAATTCTTCTTCTTCGCAATTCTTTTCTTCTTCTTCGAAATTCTTCTTCTTCTTCGCAATTCTTCTTCTCTTCTTCGCAATTCTTATTCTTCTTCGCAATTCTCTTCTTCTTCTCTCTTCGCAATTCTTCTTCTCTTCGCAATTCTTCTTCTTCTTTTCTCGCAATTCTTCTTCTTCTTCGCAATTCTTCTTCTTCTTCTTCGCAATTCTTCCATTCTTCTTCGCAATTCTTCTTCTTCTTCTTTGCAATTCTTCTTCTTCTTCGCAATTCTTGTTCTTCTTTTCTTCGCAATTCTCTTCTTCTTCGCAATTCTCTTCTTTTTCTTTCTTCTTCGCATTCTTCTTCTTCTTCTTCTTCTTCCATTCATCTTCTTCTTCGCAATTCTTCTTCTTCTTTTCTTCTTCATTCTTCTTCTTCTTCGCAATTCTTCTTCTTCTTCTTCGCAATTCTTCTTCTTCTTCGCAATTCTTCTTCTCTTCTTCTCTTCGCATTCTTCTTCTCGCAATCTTCTTCGCAATTCTTCTTCTTCGCAATTCTTCTTCTTCTTCTTCTTAGATAGTAGTAGTAGTAGAGTAGCAGTAGTAGTAGTAGTAGCAGTAGAATAGATAGATAAACAGATAGATAGATAGATAGATAGATCGATAGATAGATAGATAGATAGATAGATAGATAGATAGAAAGATAGATACATAGATAGATAGATAGACAGACAGACAGACAGACAGATAGATAGATAGATAGATAGATAGATAGATAGATAGATAGATAGATAGATAGATAGATAGATAGATAGACAGACAGAAGACAGACAGATAAATAATAATGAAAGTAAGCTTAGACCACAGTGCAGTCAAGCAGTCTCAATCTAAAACGAAAGCCAAAATGGCGTCATCATTGTCCTACCCATTCTTATCATTATAGCATTCTGAAAAATCTTCCAGACAAATCATTCCTACCTCACACTGACCTCTTTTTTTTTTAATAAGATTACGATCCAAGTCTAGATTCTGTGACAATTCATGTCCTACTTTCACACTGACCTCATTTTTTTAATAAGGATTACAGATTCAGAGTCTAGATTCTGTGAAAGTTCATGTCCTACTTTCACGCTGACCTCATATTATTAATGAAGATTGCAGATCCAAGTCCAGATTCTGTGACAATTCATGTCCTACTCTTACACTGACCTCATTTTTTTAATGAAGATTACAGATCCAGAGTCCAGATTCTGTGACAATTCATGTCCACTCTTACACTGACCTCATTTTTTTTTTTTTTTTAGTGAAGATTACAGATTTGCTGGAGGGCAGATATAAGCGCGGCATGGCACAGACATTTTGCAGAAGATGGAACAATAAAAAAAACGAACAAACAAACAAAGAAAAACAAACAAGAAAACAGCAAAAACAAACAAACAAAACAAAAACAAAAGAAAACATCTCAACAACAACAACGACAACAACAAAAAAACAACAACAAAAAATAAAGCAATCAAACAAAAAACAACAACAAGAAAACAACAGATTAACAAAACAAAACAAACAAACAAACCAAAAGAAAACATCTCAACAACAACAGCAACAAAAAGAAAACAACAACAAACAAACAAACAACACATGATGAAACAAAAACAACAGCAAACACACAACACAAAATGAAACAAAACAAACAAAAACAAAAACAAACGAAAATATCTGAACAACAACAACAGCTAATAAAAAACAACAACAACAAGAAAAGCAGCCAATAAAAAAATTAAAAAAACAATACCAATATAAAAAAAACAACAAAGGCCAATAACGAAAAATATCAACAACAAGAAGAGGAACTGAGCAAATTACCAGCAAACAAAACTTGACACAGACATGACATAAATAGATTGTATCATCCGCGTTGCCCTGCCTCCCCCCCCAACACACACACACGCACATACACACACACACACACACACACACACACACACTCACACACACACACACATGCACACACACATACACACACACACACACACACACACACTCACACACACACACACACACACACACACACACACACACACACACACACACTCACATGCATACACACACACTCTCACACACATACACACACACACTCTCATTCTCTCTCTCTCTCTCTCTCTCTCTCACACACACACACACACACACACACACACACACGCACAAGATCCTCCTGTATACACCCTCTAAACAAACAGACGTTCCCCCCTCCCCTTTCCCCAAACCCCAACCCCTCCACCTCATTCTCAGAGCCCCTAACCACTAACACACACCCGTCCCCCCTTCCTTTTAATATCTTTTGTCGGCAGCGACAGGAAAAGGGCAGATTTATCGTCAAGTTTCCAATCCGCAAAATAGCTTTTTCCCCAGCCACAACGAGGCCGTGTTTGTGATCTGAGAGTCAAGCAACGGCAAGAGGAAGGGAGGGAGGGAGACAGAGAGAGGGAGGGGGATGAGGGCGCTTTTCATTAGATCGGTGACAGAGTCGTCTGCTCTTTGCTGACTGCTTGCCTATATAGTCAGTCAGCCACCGAGAGACAGACATACAGACAGATAGAGAGACAGACACAGAGACACAGACGCAGAGACAGACACAGAGACAGAGAGACAGACGCAGAGACACAGACAGACAGACAGACAGACACAGACAGACAGAGAGACAGACAGGCAGAAAGAGATAAAAACAGAGATACATGCGCAGAGACTAGGGAGAGAGGAAGGGAGAGACTGAGACAGTGACAGAGAGACAAAGACAGAGACAGAGATACACAGAGGCGGAGAGAGCTTCAGTTTCTGTTACTCAAGATAACGTCAGCGCGCTCGGAATGAGTTTCATAGGCACTGACATCAGTGGTGCCATGTGACGTAAGAGATTCGACCTGATCTTGGCACAAGCCTTAGGTTTGCCTGCACATAAGCTCTACGCAGGAACACAGAGAGAGAGAGAGAGAGAGAGAGAGAGAGAGAGAGAGAGAGAGAGAGAGAGAGAGTGACATAAAGAAAGACACAGAGAGAGAGAGAATGAGAGACAGAGACAGACAGAGACAGAAAGACAGACGGAAATATACTGATAGAGAGAGACAGAGAGACAGAGACAGGAAGATAAAGGCAGAGAGAAGAATATGGAAACAGAAGCATAAACAGCACCAAAAGACATAATATTCTTGTAGGGACGGAGGGAGCGAAAAACAAGATGAAAAAAAAGTTTTTAAAATGAGAAAAAACGGCGATTGAGAGAGACAGAGGGAGAAAGAGAGACAGACAGAGACACATACACAGACACAGACACTGACACATACACAGAGACACAGACACAGAGAGACAGAGAGACACAGAGAGAGACACAGAGAGACAGAGAAAGAGACGGAGAGAGACAGAGACAGACAGAGAGACGGAGAAACACAGAGAGAGAAACAGACACACAGAGAGAGAAACAGACAGAGATATATAAAGAGAGAAACAGAGAGGCAGACAGACAGACAGAGACAGACAGACAGACACACAGACAGAGAGAGACAGAGACACAGAGAAACACGTAGACAGAGAGAGAAATTTGAAGATTATGGTTTGTTCACGAAGAAATCAGTGCACTTTAACAAATGCACGCCAAGCTTTACCCCCTGCGACTGTGCAAAATCCTGTGTGCCGATAAAGTCTTGAAATAAGAACAGGCAGGGGGGGGGGGAGGGGGGCTGGAGGGTGTGCGGAGGATGTGGGGAGGGGTGAAGGGAAGGCAGAGACTTGTAAAACACAACACTGACACCACCAGCAGGATTGCAGCATTCAGAAGGTCAGTCATAGTTTGTGAGTTGGGATTAAACTGAAAAATAATCCGATCTCGAGTCCACATCTCGATTAATTTAACCCTTTGATTCCCGCACTCCCATCCACCAATTGCAAAAACTTAACCTTTCGATTCCCTCACCCTATCCACTAGCTTCCTGCAAAAAGTTAACCCTTTCGACTCTCTCACCCTATCCACCAGCTTCCTACAGGAAGTTGATGGACAGGGTGAGAAAGAACGAAAGGGTTAAGATTTTTTTTTTGCATGATTGACAAAGCAGGATGCTGGTGGACAAATGGCGGGAGTCTAAGGGTTAACAAAACAAACCAGCCCGAGAAAGACACACACACACACACACACACACACACACACACACACACACACACACACACACACACACACACACACACTCACACACACGACACACACACACACACACACACACACACACACACACACACACACACACACACCACACACACACACAACACTCACACACACACACACACACACACACACACACACACACACACACACACACACACACAATAGACAGACAGGCTGACTGACAAATATATAGCAAAAACAGAACGTGAGAGAGGGGGACACAATCATGCATTCGTTAAATTTGTTCGTTGGCCGTAAATACAGTTGAGACAGCTGGAAAAAGTGAAATGTGTCCATTAGCATGAAGAGTAAAATGTGCCCGTCTCCTGATAATAGAAACGCATTCTTTTGCACAAAGGTCAAAAAGTGTTCATTTGCACAAAGATAGAAATATGTTCATTTGCACAAAGATGGAAATGAATTCATTTGCAAAAACAGCGGCACGTGTTCATTTGCATAAAGATAAAAACACGTTCATTTGCACAAAGATGGGAATGAAATTCATTTGCACAAACAGTGACGCGTGTTCATTTGCATAAAGATGAAAACATATTCATTTCGACAAAGATGGAAATGACTTCAATTGCACAAACTGAAACGCGTTCATTTGTACAAAGTGGAAATGAATTCATCTGCACAAATAGTGACGTGTGCTCATTTGCACACAGACGCAACGTGTTCATTTGCGTAAAGAATGAAACGTGTTGTGTGCAAGAGTACGGAAAATTTCTTGGCATGAAAGGTGAACATTTCATTCAGAGAAACACCTGCATCATTTGTCGATATTTATATTCACTTCTGTACCAGCACATTGCGGTTCATGCGCAGGCTCGAGGCATTTGCCGTGATTATGTGGACCATCTTCCATCACGTGACATACGGATTTAGTGCTTATTTTTCCCCCGTGGGGATGCCGGGGGCTCTTTCAATATAAATAATACAACCACCTTCTGGAAATTCTGTACTGGAAATTTCCTCTTTTCTGTCACTCTCTCATTTTCTGCCTTGCTGGTCCATTCAACTGTATGTGTTCAGTAAAGTCTTACATACTTTCTCTTAGGACTGATAATTAGGTACATGTATGAAAGTGCATTTTTGATTTTAAGGAAAAATGATGTGCAATTTTAGATAATTTCAGCCCTTTTTTATATAATTATGTTTTAGTGTCCTCGGTTATGTTTATATTTATACACAGGGTTTTTTTTTAATCCCGTGTGTGATAACTTGGACGAAACGGTCAATGCCAGGGGCGTATCCTTAGATTATTTGCGCGAATGCATTGATATGTGTATTTAGTATTCTTTTCTAGCTTTCTCCCCCCCCCCCCCCCCCCCCCCAATTGAGGTACGGTGAGCCGAGATGTGGTTTCTCAGAAGAATGTTGAGAGTTCCATGGACAGCAAAGAAAACAAACGAGACAGTCTTGATGGAGGCAGACACAAGTAGATCACTCATAAGGAAGATTAGGAAAAGACAGGCAACATTTATAGGCCATTTTATGAGGAAGGGGGATTTGGAGCACCTGGTCACAACGGAAAGCTGGAGGGAAAGAAGAGCGCAGGTAGACCCACGGAGAGAATGCTGGACGGACTTGCAGAGTGGCTGGGGATGGGGAGGGTGGGGGAGATGCTAGAAGCAACGAGGGATAGAGATGGTTGGAAGTCCATGGTCGCCAACGCCATGCGGCAGGGCACCTGATGATGATGATGTACGGTGTGCATTCTGAGATGGTTATAGCCCTGATACGCTCTGTGCAGTCGGCTGGGCTTTAAAACAACAATGAGAGCAATAAAAACGTTTTCAACTTTTGCATCACCCCAGTGGCACCGATCCCAAGTTTCTCATTTCGGCTCAGCAACACACCACCTACCCCAAGTTTATCCTATCCAAGTCCCAGTGCCCAGTCTTTGTTGGAGTTCAGCAATTTGTTTGGTCTGATCCAACTTGCCAAAGACGCTCCCCGCTAAAGCTCTTAATCATCCTGTTACCCGTCAGTATCATGGAGTTTAATGGTAGCTGCCACAGCTGATATCACAACTCTCCATTTACTTCGGTCTTGATTTGTCTGCGCTACCTCGTAGAGTGGCTGAGGACAGAGAGGGTGGGAGATGTACTTGCAGCGAGAAAGGCTAGATACATATGGAGGGCCATGATCGCCAACACACACACTCTTCAGGCATTATGTTGCTGCACAGTCTACATACTCAGTATCTTGTGGGCATGCATCTGGGGTTTTCATATTTCCATAAGTCACTAGACACCTATGTAACTTACAGGATTTTTAACATGTACATTTGATGTCCGGCATGCAAGTGTATACAAAATGTAGTTTCTAAGAAGAATATTGACAGCTCCACGGACAGCAAAGAAAACAAATGAGACAGTCTTGAAGGAGGCAGACACAAGAAGATCATTACTGAAGAAGGTTAGGAAAAGACAAGCGATATTTATAGGACATTTTATGAGGCAAGAGAAATAAGATACCTGGTCACAACAGGAAAATTGGAGGAAAGAGAACACCAGGTAGACCCAGGGAAAAAATATTGGATGGACTTGCAGGGTGGCTGAGGACAGAGAGGGTGGAAAATGTGCTTGTGGCAACAAGACATAGATTCGTATGGAGGGCCATGATCGCCAACGCCATGCAGCAGGGCACATGATGATGATGATGATGACGATGATGGCCTCGTAGACCTTCAAGCCTCTGATGTGTGTGACGATGTTCATATAGGAGGATGGTGGTCTGCCAGGATTTTTTTGGCCTCAATTTTACCTGGCAAAACTGTTGTCATCAAAATTGTATTGGTGTTGTGGGATGCATGGCTGTTGTCTTTCATTTATCTTTCATTGATTTCTGACAGCAGTTGATATTGGACTAAGTTCGTTCAGAATGCTTTGATTTGTTCTTTCATCGGTCCATGAAATTCTGGGCTAGACATTTCCTCTTTTCTGTCACTCTCTTTGTTTCTGCCTTGTTCCTTTGCTTTCTGTTGTTTCTTCCTATCATTTTCTGCCTTGCTGGTCCATTCACCTGTATGTGTTGGATAAAGTCTTACGTACTTTCTCTTAGGGTTGATGATTTGGTATATTTATTAATTTCATTTTTGGCCCTAGGGAAATGTGATATGCGCAAGTAATTTTACGTAATTCAGGCCTGTTTTTATATAACGTCTTAAGTTATGTTTAAATTTGTATTCAGGTATGTTTTTTTTTAAATTCCCTGTGTGGTAAATTGGACGAAGTGGTCAACGCCAGGGGCATCTCCTTAGATTATGTGCTACAATGCATTGGTATGTGTACTTAGTTTTCTTTCATTTTCTTTTTGAAATATTAAGTGTATTTGTGAAACTGTAATAATAGCCCATGAAATAATGGCTCTACGCAGTGTAATAATAGCCCTGATATGGCTCTACGCAGTGTAATAATAGCCCTGATATGGCTCTACGCAGTGTAATAATAGCCCTGATATGGCTCTACGCAGTGTAATAATAGCCCTGATATGGCTCTACGAGTCGGTTTGGGTTTTAAACAAAAATAACAATACCAACAACAATCTGACTCTAATGTTTGTTCCTATTTTCATCTGATTTTCTGCAAGCCAGGCTTCACGACCATATAGCATTACTGGCCGGATCAGATTTCGTAGAATTTTGATCTCAGGGCAGTTGGAAGTTTTTGTCCTTCCAAATGTTGTTGAGTTGGAGCATTTCTGTTTTGCCCTTTCCTTAGTAAACGACAGTAATTGCTCATCCAAAACAAGTGTGACCGCCCCCTTTGAAAGCAAGCAGGAACCAGAAAAACGTGAACATAGAATCAGAACGAGTATTTAACCTTTTGACTCCCGCCCTCTGCCACCAGTATCCTGCATTGCCAACCACATCAGCAAGCAAGCAAAACTTAACCCTTTGATTCCCTCACCCTATCCACCAGCTTCCTGCGGGAACTGGTGGATAGGGTGAGGGAATCAAAGGGTTAAGTTTTTGCACTTGGTGGGTAGGGTGCGGGAGTCAAAGGGTTAAATTGACTCAACCAGACAAGACAAGGGCATGACTGCATGAGTAGTGTGGCATGGTGCTTTGTGACTACAAACACATTATGATTTCATTTCGGTCTTTTTCTCCTCCTGGACGAAGCAGCAAGGAGGTTTGTGTCTTTTTTTTTTCTCCCAATTTCTTACTTGTTGCGTTTATTTCGTGATCTTACGTTCGCTTGACAAAAGCCAGTTGACAAAAATTTGCGCTGTCTTTCTGGTTGTATTAAATACGCGTTGTGATTCTATTTTCGTGTTTTGTTTTTTTTTCTTTTTCGGTTTTTGTTTTGTTTTGTTTTTGTTCCAACTGGCCTATGTCAAGTGCAAACGTAAGATCACAAGAGAACAAACACCAAATACAAAACTTAGAAGAAAAAGACCAAAACTTTCCCACTGCGTCGTCCAGTAGCAGCGAAAGACTGAAATGAAAACATGTTGTGTTTGTGAGTAGGGAAGTTTCGGTCTTTTTTTTCCTAATTTTTGTATTTGTTGTTTGTTCTTTTGACCGAAAATTTGCGCCTGTCTTGTGTGATTGTATCAAATACGCGTTCTGATTGAATGTTTGTGTTTTTTTCGTGGTTCCAGTGATTGCTCAGTCGTGGAACCAGACTAAGCCAGAACCTCCCCTTCCCTCCCTCTTCCCCCACCTCCACCCCCTCCACCATCACCCTGGCTAGAGCCAACACAACAGCCGTCTAATGACAGTTTCCGTGAACCATCGACAACCAAGATACCAACTGGAATTTGTCTCAGACACACGACAGCGGCAGACAGAAACCGAAATGAAGTCGTCACGAGATCGGGCACGAAAGGCCAGACACTTTGGAATAATTTTCACGACGCCATGACGATCGATGATTTCATGACAATATGGATTATGATTATGATGGTAAGTCCTGGAACGAGCCGGCACTTCAGCGTGCACACCCTCCTGCAGAAAGCCCAAGTAAGATAAGATGGGTCCGGACATGAGGTGAAAATGTCTGAAAAATCGACTACAAAACAACTTATGTATGGAGAGCTGAGACAGGGAAGCGCTCAGTTGGTGGCAAAAGAAACGCTTTAAAGATTGCCTGAAAGTATCCGTCAACGACCTGGACATCGAACCCCAATACCTGGGAGACGCTTGCACTAGATCGACCGAACTGGCGAGCAAGCTGACCGCCGGAACAAGAGCAGCAGGAAAAGACGTACAGCAGAGGCTCGAAGAAAACGAGAAGCGCGCAAGGCACGAGCGACCACCAGTTCTACAATTGCACCAACCCACGTTTGCCTTACGTGTGGGCGAGCCTTCCTGACCCGGATTGGCTTTTCACCAGCCACCTCCGGACCCACAATCGCTATTCCCCTCAGTCAAAATTGAAGTCGTGGTCTTCTTCGACCACGAAGGACGAACAACAACAAGTAGTTCCGTATAGAAATGAGACTGTGAGACAGGGACTGTGTTCTACGTTTACTGTCATAACATATCCCGGCGTCACTGGATCTAAGAGAAACAAGTGCCTTCAGTGTTAATCAGGTAAAATTGAGCAACACCCATCACGACGCATCCGTAATGGGACGAGACTCGATCGTGTTGTTCCAGTCTTCCCAACGAGCCCATTGCGCGATAAACTCTGGGTAGAATAAGTGGGAATACGTCAGGTTCAAAACACAGAGAGAGAGGGGGGGAGGGAGTGGATAGGGAGAGACAGATAGATAGACAGACACACAACACACAAACAAACACACAAACACACACATACGCACACCACAGACCCATACACACCACGCACACACATACAGAGAGAGAGAGACGAGAGAGGAGAGAGAGAGAGAGAGAGAACACACACACACACATACACCACAAACACACATATTCACAGACACAGAGAGGGAGAGAGAGAGGACAAACAGACAGACATACACACACACACACACACACACCACACACACACACACACACACACACACACACAACACACAACAACATACACACACACCACCAAACACACACGTTCACACACACACACATACGCACACACTCACTCTCTCACACACACACACACACACACACACACACACATAGACACATACACACACACACAACTCACACACACACCAAACACACACACACACACAAACACACAAACACACAACACACACACACACACTCACACGCACACACTCACACGCACACACACACACACACATACACACACACATACACACAAACACACACAACCCACACCAAACACACACAACCCACACAACACAACAACCACACACAACAACACACACAAACAACACACACACACACAACACACACACACACACATACACACACACAAACACACACAACACACACCAAACACACACACACCAAACACAAACACAACCACACACACACACACACACACACACACACACACACACACACACACACACACACACACACACACACACACACACACACACACAACTAATTGCTTTCAACTGTTGGGGAATTGAACCCATGTCCTCCCAGCCAGTACTCTGCTGTCCTAATCACTTCCTCACATTGACCGCTTCCTATGGAACGCACCCGTCAGATGACACAGGCAGACGACAGCCAAAACCAAATATTTAAGCTTGAAATAAGTAGACGAAATTGGAGTCGAGAGTCTGTTTAAAAACCATTTTAACTTCTACACCCTATCCACGGACTTGCAGTGTGGCTGAGGACAGAGAGGGTGGAAGATGTACTTGCGACAACAAGGGATAGGTACATAATTATGGAGGGCCATGATCGCCAACGCCATGCGGCAGGGTACATGGTGATGATGATGATCCTATCCACCAACTTTGAAAATCTTAACCTTTCGACTCCCTCACTCTGTCCACCAACTTCCTGCAGGCTAAGTTTAAATCCCGCACCCTATCTACCAACTGCAAAAAACTTAACCCTCGATTCCCTCATCCTATCCATCAGCTTCCTGCAGGTTAAGTTTAACTCCCGCTCCCTATCCACCAACTACAGAAAAACTTAATCCTTCGACTCCCTCACCCTAACCACAAGCTCCTGCAGGTTAAGTTTAGTTCCCGCACCTATCTACCAACATTAAAGACCTTTGTGAGTTTAGTTCCCGCACCCTATCTACCAACATTAAAGACCTTTTTGAGTTTAGTTCCCGCATCCTATCCTACCACCATTAAAGACCTTTTTGAGTTTAGTTCCCGCACCCTATCTACCAACATTTAAAACCTTTTTGAAGATGACAGAAACGAAGAATACATTATAAGAAAGAACGTTGAAGGACCACCCATAATGAAAGATGAAGTTAGAGCAGCATGAAAAAGATGAAACCAGGAAAAGCCCCAGGACCAGACAACATTACTACAGAGATGATTGAAGCCCTGGAGGAATTTGGTATTGAAAAAATAACAGTCCTCCTGAATGAAATTTATGACACTGGAAAAATCCCCAAAAATATGTCAAAATCAATTTTCATTGCACTTCCAAAAAGTAGAACGAACAATGGGCTTGATGAGTCATGCAACAAAAATCCTTTTAAGAATAAGTATGAGGAGGACAAGGAATAGAATCAAAAGAGAAATAACAGAAGAACAGTTGGATTTGTGGAAGGGAAAGGAACTATTAATGCCATATACATCCTAAGAACTATCACAGACAGGTCAATCGAGATGAATAAGGATATATATTTATGCTTTGTTGATTATACCAAGGTTTTTGATCGGGTAAGACATGAAGAATTGATCAGCCAACTAGAAAGACTCAATATTGATGGAAAAGATCTACGAATAATCAGAAATATGTATTGGGAACAAACAGCTGCAATGAGAATAGAAAACGAAATAAGCTCTTTCCAAAATATCAAAAGAGAGTCAGACAAGGTTGTGTTTTGTCACCAGATCTGTTTTCACTTTAGCAACAGAGAAACCTGAAGAAGACCCTGGATAAAGGTTGGAGGAAAATATAAACAACATTCGATACGCAGATGACACCGTGCTAATTGCAGAAAATGAAAGGGAACCTACAAAAACCTTGTGAATATACTAGAAATAGAAAACAGAGGTAAGGGTTTGGAACTAAACAGCAAGAAGACTGAAGTCATGGTGATCAGTAAAAATTATAAAATCCCCTCATGCAAAATAACAGCAAACGGCACAACCTTGAGACAGTTGATAGGTTTAAATACCGGGGAACGATCATTTCACCAGACGGCAGATGCACATCAGAAATAACCAGCAGAATCAGCCAAGCCAAAACAGCATTCAAGAAGACGAAAAGCATTCTTACCAACAAATGCGAATCAATTAACATCAGGAAGAGAGTTCTTGAATGTTATATAGAACCAATACTGTTATACGGTTGTGAGGCATGGACAGTCAACAAGCAAAGCCAGAACAATATTGAGGCAGCCGAGATGTAGTTTTTAAGAAGAATGTTGAGAGTTCCATGGACAGCAAAGAAACAAACGAGACAGTCTTGATGGAGGCAGACACAAGAAGATCATTGATAAGGAAGATTAGGAAAAGACAAGCAACATTTATAGGCCATTTTATGAGGAAATGGGAATTGGAGCACCTGGTCACAAAAGGAAAACTGGAGGGAAAGAGAGCACCAGGTAAACCCAGGGAGAAAATATTGGACGACCTAGCAGAGTGGCAGGAGACAAAGAGGATGGAAGAGGTGCTTGAGGCAACAAGGGATAGAAACAGACGGAAGGCCATGATCGCCAACGCCATATGGCAAGGCACTTGATGATGATGATGATCTACCAACTGCAAAAACTTAACCCTTCGACTCTCTCATCCTATCCACCAGCTTCCTGCAGGAATCTGGTGGATAGGGTGATGGATTCGAAGGGTTAAGTGTTTGCTTTGCTAGCATAGTTGACAACGCAGGAAGCTGGTGGACACAGTGCGGGAGTCAAAGGGTTAACAAGGAGGCATCGCAATCGAACAATTCCACATCCGCTCCCCACTCAAATCTGCCAGTAATTATACCATAAGACTCCTTAAGTCTGCGGAAAAGTCTGTACATTGACAAGGTCTAGGAAAATAATGCGGGTAGAGGGGCGAAGGCCGGATGGGTGGGGTGGCGAGGAAAACAGGACTTTGGCAACGCTAAGCTGTCTCCACCAGAATGATTGGAACATTACGATGAGCAGCGAACAAAAATCTTATTTTTGACGTTACACACCGGGGATTTGAACTCACGACATCAAATCTTCAGTCTACGGCTCTACCAACAGAGGCCAGCCAGCCTGCCTTAAAACTGTGGTTTGCCAGAGTTTCAGACTATATTATCATTGTCATTAGTATTGTCATTAAAACGATAATGGCATAAAACCGTAAGTATGAGGTCAACGCGCTGGCTAAAGTTTTCAAGTTGTGCCGTTGTCTACGCTTACATCAATTTGTTATTGAAACAAACGTAGGATCTCTGAAATGCCCTGATGAAGCTTCATCAGAAACAACATGAAAGTTCTGAACCCAGCACATTCCCTAAGTGCCAGTATGCTAGAATCAAAGTATATTTTATACCACCCACTTGCCTGACGTGGCATTCATCATCATGTCCCTTGCAGCATGGCGTTGGCGATCATGGCCCTCCATACCAATCTATCCCCTGTCCCTGCAAGTACATCTCCCACCCTCTCTGTCTTCAGCCACCCTGCAAGTCCGTCCAGTATTTTCTCCTTGGATCTACTTGGTGCTCTCTTTCCCTCCAGCTTTCCTGTGGTGACCAGGTGCTCTAATTTTTTTCTTTCTTCATTAAATGTCCTATAACTGTTGCGTGTCTTTTCCTAATCTTCTTTATAAATGATCTTCTTGTTGTCTGCCTCCATCAAGACTGTCTCGTTTGTTTTCTTTGCTTTCCATGGAAATCTCAACATTCTTCTTAGCAACCACATTTTCAGTTACCTCAATCTTGTTCTGACTTTGCGTGTTGACTGTCCACGCCTCACAACAGTGCAACAGTATCCGTTCTATACATAACTGAAGAACTCTCTTCTGCTATGTTAATTGATAGACATTGAGTCCAAAACAAGTGTGACTGCCCGCGTTCAAGCAAACAGGAACCAGAAGAAACACGAAAAAATAATAAGAATGCGTGTTTAATACAAGACAAGACTAATTGTTATGCATTTATTCACAAGTGCCTTTTGTGGACGCTTGACAAAGGCTAATTCACTGGCCAAAAATTTGCGCCTGTCTTGTTTTGCTATATCAAACATGCATTCTGATTTTTTTTTCTCTCTCTCTTTGTGTGTATTTGTGTGTATGTCTGTGTCTGTGTGTCTGTGTGTCTGTGTGTGTCTGTGCGTGTGTGTCTGTGTCTGTGTCTGTGTCTGTGTGTCCGTGTCTGTGTGTCTGTGTATCTCTGTATGTCTGTCTGTGTGTGTCTGTGTGTCTGTGTTGCGTCTGTGTATGTCTGTGTGTATGAGTGTCTTGTGTCTGTGTCTGTGTCTGTGACTGTGTGTCTGTATGTGTCTGTGTCGATGTGTCTGTGTCTATGTGGTTATTTTTTCTGGTTCTGCCTAGACTTGACTTAAAAACGAAGACAGACAGAAACAAGCCAGAAAAGTACAAACGAGAGAGCAGGACAAACACAGACAAGTACAGAAAGAGAAAAACAAGAAAAGAAGGAAGGAAAGAAGGAAGGAAGGAAGGAAGGAAGAAGAGGAAGGGCCGACAAAGACACAAAGGTAAAGAACAGGGCGAGAAAAAAAAAGTAAACAACGATCAGGATCCAGTGTGGTGAAATTGCCATCTACGTAAATGGCGTGAAAAACATTGTCTGGTATAAACGTGTGGGAGTGGACTACATATAAAGTTGTTTGTCGGGAATGAAAAGTACCGTCTGTGAGAATGGACTACTTGTCTGTGAGCGAGGAAAAGTACTGTCTGGTATAAACTTGTAACAGTGGACTACTTATGAAATTGTTTGAAAGCAATGAAAATTGCTGTCTGGTATAAACCTCTAAGAGTGGACTACTTGTTGTCTGTGAGCAATGAAAAGTACTGTTTGAGAGAGTGGACTATTTGTTGTCTGTGAGCAATGAAAAGTTCTGTCTGTGAGAGTGGACTATTTGTTGATTGTGAGCAATGAAAAGTTCTGTCTGTGAGAGTGGACTACTTGTTGTCTGTGAGCAATGAAAAGTTCTGTCTGTGAGAGTGGACTACTTGTTGTCTGTGAGCAATGAAAAGTTCTGTCTGTGAGAGTGGACTACTTGTTGTCTGTGAGCAATGAAAGTTCTGTCTGTGAGAGTGGACTACTTGTTGTCTGTGAGCAATGAAAGTTCTGTCTGTAAGAGTGGACTACTTGTTGTCTGTGAGCAATGAAAGTTCTGTCTGTGAGAGTGGACTACTTGTTGTCTGTGAGCAATGAAAGTTCTGTCTGTAGAGTGGACTACTTGTTGTCTGTGAGCAATGAAAGTTCTGTCTGTGAGAGTGGACTACTTGTTGTCTGTGAGCAATGAAAGTTCTGTCTGTGAGAGTGGACTATTTGTTGTCTGTGAGAATGAAAAGTTCCGTCTGTGAGAGTGGACTATTTGTTGTCTGTGAGGAATGAAAAGTTCGTCTGTGAGAGTGGACTATTTGTTGTCTGTGAGGAATGAAAAGTGCTGTCTGGTATAAACTTGTAAGAGTGGACTATTTGTAACGTTGTCTGTGAATGATGATAAATACTTCTGGTGTAAACTTGTAAGAGTGGACTGCTTATAAAGTTGTCTGTGAACGATGAGAAGTCATCGTCATCATTGTCGTCGTCATCATCAATCATCATCGTCGTCGTCGTCATCATCATCATCACGACCACCACCATCATCATCATCAACAACATCATCATCAACATCAACATCATTGTCATTATCATCGTCATTATCATCGTCGTTGTTATCATCATTCATCATCATCATCATCATATTATGATCATCAATCATCACCATCATCAAAGCTGACGAGTATAAAGCTTTCTGATAGTGCCTGGTTATGAGACGGTAAGATGGGACTGCCTGTGAAACTAACTGTCTGTAATCCTGTCTGTTAAAAGCTGACAGTGGTGAAGTCTCTGACGGTCTGGCTGTAAGTCTGTGGTTATGTGTGAGGCTCTCTGATGGTCAGGCTGAATGGCCGTGAAACTGTCGTGTCGTGTTTATAAGCCTCTGGGCTAGACTGGAAACTTGTGAAGCTTTATGACTACCTGTGTCAGTAGAGCTGTCTGAGGATAGGATTACCTGGTTCTAAAGCTGTCTGTTAGACTGCCTGTAAAGCTGTTTGAGTGTGGGATTATCTGGTTGTAAAGATGTCTGCAAGATTGTCTGTCTATAAAGCTGTCTGAGTGTAGGATTATCTGGTTGTAAAGCTGTCTGTAATATTGTCTGTTGAGCTGTCTGAGTGTAGGATTATCTGATTCTAAAGCTGTCTGTAACATTGTCTGTTGAGCTGTCTGAGTGTAGGATTATCTGATTGTAAAGACGTCTGTAATATTGTCTGTTGAGCTATCTGAGTGTAGGATTATCTGATTGTAAAGCTGTCTGTAATATTGTCTGTTGAGCTATCTGAGTGTAGGATTATCTGATTGTAAAGACGTCTGTAATATTGTCTGTTGAGCTATCTGAGTGTAGGATTATCTGATTGTAAAGCGTCTGTAATATTGTCTGTTGAGCTATCTGAGTGTAGGATTATCTGATTGTAAAGCTGTCTGTAATATTGTCTGTTGAGCTATCTGAGTGTAGGATTATCTGATTGTAAAGACGTCTGTAATATTGTCTGTTGAGCTATCTGAGTGTAGGATTATCTGATTGTAAAGACGTCTGTAATATTGTCTGTTGAGCTATCTGAGTGTAGGATTATCTGATTGTAAAGCTGTCTGTAATATTGTCTGTTGAGCTGTCTGAGTGTAGGATTATCTGATTGTAAAGCTGTCTGTAATATTGTCTGTTGAGCTGTCTGAGTGTAGGATTATCTGATTGTAAAGCTGTCGGTAATATTGTCTGTTGAGCTGTCTGAGTGTAGGATTATCTGATTGTAAAGACGTCTGTAATATTGTCTGTTGAGCTATCTGAGTGTAGGATTATCTGATTGTAAAGCTGTCTGTAATATTGTCTGTTGAGCTATCTGAGTGTAGGATTATCTGATTGTAAAGACGTCTGTAATATTGTCTGTTGAGCTGTCTGAGTGTAGGATTATCTGATTGTAAAGCTGTCTGTAATATTGTCTGTTGAGCTATCTGAGTGAAGGATTATCTGATTGTAAAGCTGTCTGTAATATTGTCTGTTGAGCTGTCTGAGTGTAGGATTATCTGATTGTAAAGACGTCTGTAATATTGTCTGTTGAGCTGTCTGAGTGTAGGATTATCTGATTGTAAAGCTGTCTGTAATATTGTCTGTTGAGCTGTCTGAGTGTAGGATTATCTGTTGTAAAGCTGTCTGTAATATTGTCTGTTGAGCTGTCTGAGTGTAGGATTATCTGATTGTAAAGACGTCTGTAATATTGTCTGTTGAGCTATCTGAGTGTAGGATTATCTGATTGTAAAGCTGTCTGTAATATTGTCTTGACTTCTGAGTGTAGATTCTGATGTAAGTCTGTAATATTGTCTGTGAGCTGTCTGAGTGTAGGATTATCTGATTGTAAAGCTGTCTGTAATATTGTCTGTTGAGCTATCTGAGTGTAGGATTATCTGATTGTAAAGCTGTCTGTAATATTGTCTGTTGAGCTTCTGAGTGTAGGATTATCTGGTTGTAAAGCGTCTGTAATATTGTCTGTTGAGCTGTCTGAGTGTAGGATTATCTGATTGTAAAGCGTCTGTAATATTTGTCTGTTGAGCTATCTGAGTGTAGGATTATCTGGATTGTAAAGACGTCTGTAATATTGTCTGTTGAGCTATCTGAGTGTAGGATTATCTGATTGTAAAGCTGTCTGTAATATTGTCTGTTGAGCTTTCTGAGTGTAGGATTATCTGATTGTAAAAGCTGTCTGTAATATTGTCTGTTGAGCTTCTGAGTGTAGGATTATCTGATTGTAAAGCTGTCTGTAATATTGTCTGTTGAGCTTCTGAGTGTAGGATTATCTGATTGTAAAGCTGTCTGTAATATTGTCTGTTGAGCTATCGAGTGTAGGATTATCTGATTGTAAAGACGTCTGTAATATTGTCTGTTGAGCTATCTGAGTGTAGGATTATCTGATTGTAAAGACGTCTGTAATATTGTCTGTTGAGCTATCTGAGTGTAGGATTATCTGATTGTAAAGACGTCTGTAATATTGTCTGTTGAGCTATCTGAGTGTAGGATTATCTGATTGTAAAGCTGTCTGTAATATTGTCTGTTGGAGCCATCTGAGTGTAGGATTATCTGGTTGTAAAGCTGTCTGTAATATTGTCTGTTGAGCTATCTGAGTGTAGGATTATCTGATTGTAAAGACGTCTGTAATATTGTCTGTTGAGCTATCTGAGTATAGGATTATCTGATTGTAAAGCTGTCTGTAATATTGTCTGTTGAGCTATCTGAGTGTAGGATTATCTGATTGTAAAGCGTCTGTAATATTGTCTGTTGAGCTGTCTGAGTGTAGGATTATCTGATTGTAAAGACGTCTGTAATATTGTCTGTTGAGCTATCTGAGTGTAGGATTATCTGATTGTAAAGCTGTCTGTAATATTGTCTGTTGAGCTTCTGAGTGTAGGATTATCTGATTGTAAAGACGTCTGTAATATTGTCTGTTGAGCTAGTCTGAGTGTAGGATTATCTGATTGTAAAGACGTCTGTAATATTGTCTGTTGAGCTATCTGAGTGTAAGGATTATCTGATTGTAAAGCTGTCTGTAATATTGTCTGTTGAGCTATCTGAGTGTAGGATTATCTGTTGTAAAGACGTCTGTAATATTGTCTGTTGAGCTGTCTGAGTGTAGGATTATCTGATTGTAAAGCGTCTGTAATATTGTCTGTTGAGCTATCTGAGTGTAGGATTATCTGATTGTAAAGCTGTCTGTAATATTGTCTGTTGAGCTGTCTGAGTGTAGGATTATCTGATTGTAAAGACGTCTGTAATATTGTCTGTTGAGCTATCTGAGTGTAGGATTATCTGATTGTAAAGCTGTCTGTAATATTGTCTGTTGAGCTAGTCTGAGTGTAGGATTATCTGATTGTAAAGCTGTCTGTAATATTGTCTGTTGAGCTGTCTGAGTGTAGGATTTCTGATTGTAAACGTCTGTAATATTGTCTGTTGAGCTATCTGAGTGTAGGATTATCTGATTGTAAAGCGTCTGTAATATTGTCTGTTGAGCTGTCTGAGTGTAGGATTATCTGATTGTAAAGACGTCTGTAATATTGTCTGTTGAGCTGTCTGAGTGTAGGATTATCTGGTTGTAAAGACGTCTGTAATATTGTCTGTTGAGCTGTCTGAGTGTAGGATTATCTGATTGTAAAGCTGTCTGTAATATTGTCTGTTGAGCTGTCTGAGTGTAGGATTATCTGATTGTAAAGACGTCTGTAATATTGTCTGTTGAGCTGTCTGAGTGTAGGATTATCTGGTTCTAAAACAGTCTGTAAGATTGTGTGTAAAGCTGTCTGTAAGATTGTCTGTAAAGCTGTCTGCGTGTAGGATTCTCTGGTTGTAAAGCTGTCTGTAAGATTGTCTGTTGAGCTGTCTGAGTGTAGGATTATCTGGTTCTAAAACAGTCTGTAAGATTGTCTGTAAAGCTGTCTGTAAGATTACCTGTAAAACTGTCTGCGTGTAGGATTCTCTGGTTGTAAAGCTGTCTGTAAGATTGTAAAGCCGTCTGAGTGAAGGATTATCTGGTTCTTAGGCTGTCTATAATATTGTCTGTAAAGCTGTCTGTAATATTGTCTGTAAAGCTGTCTGTAATATTATCTGTAAAGCTGTCTGTGGTGCTTTGTAAAGCTGTCTGTAAAGCTGTCTGGAAGAATGCCTTCTTAAAGCTATCGGTCTGTAAAGCTGTCTATCTGGAAACTTGTCTGTAAAGCTTTTGTCTGTAAGAATACCTGTCTGTAAAGTTGTCTGTATGAATGCATGTCTGTACATCTGTGTGTAAAGTTGTCTGTCTGGACAGCTGTTTGTCTGTCTGTCTGTCTGTCTGTCTGTCTGTAAAGCTGTCTGTTTGTAAAGCGGTCTGTCTGTAAGAATGCCTGTCTGTCCGTACAGCTGTTTGTCTGTGCAGCTGTTTGTCTGTTAAGCTGTCTATAAGAATGTCTATCTGTATAGCTGTCTTTCTGTAGAGAAACGAAGAAAGTGATAGAAAAATAGGAAAAAAATTCTAGCACGCATGTCCACCGGTGGCGGGGGGGGGGTGATATTGTTTATACAAAAAATAACCCCCAAGACTCCCATGGAGGGTAAAGGGGAGGGGGTGTCTGAAGCATTCCAATCTGAATTTACCTCGTAAAAGATCAAGTCTGGTATTGTGTTCTTCAATCATAGAACAGAAGACTGCTGTAAATGAACCATGAAGAGGGCCATCGTTTAAGCCATTTAGGGCAGTACAGCTCAGAGTTCACAATTCCCATTTTGTTTAAGAGGAATTTGTTTTACTCAGACAGTTCTACATATGTGTTCCTACCATGTCTGCTAGCAATCGTCTGGCGAAGTCCTTGAACCTGTGCCAAACACTACGCGCTGGCAAAGTCTTGAAATGAAGAGGTTAGTGGTTAAACCAGGAATCTACGAAATAGGAAGTCGATACCACCAGAATGATTGAAGCATTAATTTAACATGGCCAATGAACAGTTAAGGGTGCCTGTGCATGTGTGTGTGTATGTATGTGTGTGTGTATGTGTGTGTGTGTGTGTGTGTGTGTGTGTCTGTGTGTATGTGTGTGTGTGTGTGTGTGTGTGTGTGTGTGTGTGTGTGTGTGTGTGTGTGTCTGTGTGTCTGTGTTTGTGTATTTTGCAGGCTGGGATTGAACTGGAGACATCTATCAACAAAAACACCCAGACCGTTGTAGAAGCTGAAGCATCAAAAAAAGAAAAACCAGAACATAAGTAATGGAGTTCGGAATGTGCGTTCAGGAGGAATTCATCGCACAATTCCATATGCGCTCCACCCAAACCTGCCAGTGGTTACCCGACAGACCCCTTAAGCCTAAAAAAAAAAAATAAAAAAAAAACACTAAACGCTGACAAGATCTTGAACATGAGGGAGGGAAACGAGACCTGTGAAAAACTGACAGTACCAGAATGATTGGAGCATTATCGAGATGGGCAAAGAACAGATCAAACTTTATGTTGAGGGCTGGGATTGAACTCCAGACATAACTTCTTGACTCCAGGGCTCTATCAGAAGGAGCCAGCCACCCAGTCAACTCGCCTCTACTGCAGATCACCTGAGGGCTAAAGCCACAGTTCCTGCATGATGACCATCGTGCGCTACCCTAAGACAAGACCCTGTCTATGTGTATGTGTATGTGTATGTCAATGTGTATGTGTAATGTGTATGTATGTGAGGCGCGTGCATGTGTGAGTATTTTTGCATGCGTGTGTGTGTGTGTGTGTGTGTGTGTGTGTGTGTGTGTGTGTGTGTGTGTGTGTGTGTGTGTTGTGTATGTGCGCGCGCGCGCACGTGTATGTATAAATATGGCAACCCCCTCCCTATTCCGCAAACTTCTACAACTTTCTTCTTTTATGGGTTTTTTTTTTTCTTTTCTATGTGAAAGGCAATGAGCGAGCTTTGAAATGGACGTGGACTGTTTGTGCTATACAAACAAGATTATTGCTTATCATTATCATTGTTATTATCATCATTACAAAACAGAACCTCATGCAGGCAACCTGCCAATTTCTTGAACACCTGTTCTGTAGAATAGGGTGTGTGTGTGTGTGTGTGTGTGTGTGTGTGTGTGTGTGTGTGTGTGTGTGTGTGTGTGTGTGTGTGTGTGTGTGTGTGTGTGTGTGTGTGTGTGTGTGTGTGTGTGTTTGTCTGTGTGAATGTATGTGTCTGTTTCTGTGTCTGTGTATCTGTGTGTGTGTCTGTGTGTCTGTGTGTCTGTGTCTGTGTGTCTGTGTCTGTGTCTGTGTGTCTGTGTCTGTGTCTGTGTGTCTGTGTGTCTGTGTCTGTGTCTGTGTCTGTGTGTCTGTGTCTGTGTGTCTGCGTGTCTGTGTGTCTGTCTGTGTGTCTGTGTGTCTGTGTCTGTGTCTGTGTGTCTATGTCTGTGTGTCTGTGTGTGCGTGTGTGTGTGACTGTGTTCGTACTGCATTAATGTATGAATATGGCAACCCCCTCCTAATTTCGCAAACTTCTATAACTCTCTTCTTTTATGGTTTTGTTTTTTTTATGCGATATGCAATGAGCGAGCTTTGAAATGGACGTGGACTGTTTGTGCTAAAAAAAAATTACTTCATTATCATTTCATTATCACTACCATTAGCATTGTAATTATCATTATCATAAAGCACAACCCCATGCAGGCAATCTGTCAATCTCTTGAACACCTGTTCTGTAGTAGTAATCCCAACAGATGCCTCGCTGACTCTCACAAGTTAACCAAGAAACACCCGTGGGTGCTGGGTGGGACCCGACCCACAGCAACAATGCCACACCGCTAGCTAGACAATCTCCTTCCTCTCAACTAGCTGACGACACAAGCTAACCATTTCATCACACGAAGGGGAGATGCCCATGCGTTGCATGACTCATCCGACCCAGTCACAGTTACTTTGATACAAACCGAAGGGCCAGATGGACAAACACCAAACAGCCAGGTCCAGCCCAACCACCGGACCAAGACAATGACAATTACGACAACGACAATGACAGTGACAATAACAATGACAAGGACAATGAAAATAACAACAAATGACAACGGCAATGACAACGGCGACGACAATGACAATGACAACGACAATACGAACAATGACAATGACAATGACAATGACAATAACAATGACAATGACAACATGACAATGACACAAACGACAATGAAACAATGACAATGATAACAACAATGACAATGACAAACACATGACATGACAGTAACAATGACAATGAATGAGACAATGACAGTGACAATGACAAGTAACAATGACAATGACAATAGGACAATGACAATGTAACAGTGACAATGACAATGACAGTGAACAATGACAAAGACAATGACAATAACAATGACAATAACAAGTGACAATAACAATAACAGTGACAATGACATGACAATGACAATGACAATAACATAACAATGACAATACAATGACAATGACAATAACAAGTGACAATGAACACACGACAATGACAATGCAATAACAATGACAATGACAATAACAATAACAATGACAATAACAATAACAATAACATAACAATGACAATGACAATAACACTAACAATGACAATGACAATAACACTAACAATGACAATAACACTAACAATGACAATGACAATGGCAATAACAGTGACAATGACAATGACAGTAACAATGACAATGACAATAACACTAACAATGACAATGACAATAAACAATGACAATAATAACGACAATGACAACGACAATGACAATGACAATGATAATGATAATGACAATATACAAAACAATGACAATGATAACAACAATGACAACGACAATGACAATGATAATGATAATAACAATAACAATGACAATGACAATAACAACGACAATAGACAACAAACAATGACAATAACAATGACAATAAGAATAACAATGACAATAACAACGACAATGACAATAACAACGACAATGACAATAACAATGACAACGACAATGACAATACCAATGACAATAACAATGACAATGACAATAAGAATAACAGTGACAATAACAACGACAATGACAATAACAACGACAATAACAATAGCAATGACAAATACAATGACAATGACAATAACAACGACAATGGCAATGAAAACGACAACGACAATGACAATGATGCTTTATTTTCCAAAAGGTAAAACGTTATTGACTAAAAGCCTTTTTTTTTTCAAAGTTGCCGATGCTAGCCTACTACACACATCATCATCATCATCATCATCAAGTGCCCTGCCGCATGGCGTTGGCGATCATGGCCCTCCATATGTATCTATATCCCTTGTTGCCACCAGCACATCTTCCACCCTCTCTGTCCTCAGCCACCCTGCAAGTCCGTCCGATATTTTCTCCTGGGTCTACCTGGTGTTCTCTTTTCTACACACACACACCAACACTTATTTACAGCTACGAGTACAGCTTAAAGGGAGATAAGTAAATCATGACAACTATATCGTATGATACCATTCCAATGGAAATCAAGACGAGAAAAAATTAGCATTTAAAACATAAAAGAGCCCATATCTGCCTCACTCCAGGCTTTTATCTCTCTGCTGGAAAGCCTGCCCAGCTCGCCGGCTCGCCAGCTCGCCAGATCTGCTTCGAGCTGGCGGCAAGGTAGGCTGCCCAGTAGAGAGATAAAGGCCCAAGTGGGCCAGTCGCCGTGGTGTAGTGGTTAGCGCAACGGACTACCGAATGGAAGGTTGTGGGTTCGAATCCCCATCAGTCCCTTCAAAACTATATCATTGAAGGATTTTTCGGCTCTAACCGGCTCTTACCCAGAGTTGGGTTGCTATGGGCTCATTGGGAAGATGGGACCACACAGTCGAGTCTCATCCACTTCACGGATGCGTCGTTGAGGGTGTTGCTCTAATCTTCCGACCAGCACAGTAGCAGGTGTCTGTATCTCTCGGGCCTGGTTGACGCCAGGATATATTGTGATAGTACATGTAAGCGTAGAGTACAGCCCGTCACGCAGTCTCAATCCTAGCTTGAGCTCCATAGATTCATGGTTATCATCCTCATCGAGTTATAAAGACTTCCAGCTTCTGTGGCCATTAATGTGGCGAAGAAAATAATGAATGGGACGAAAAAAGAAATAAACAAATGAGGCCTTGAGTAAGGCAGAGGGGGGGGGGTGGGGGGGAGATGTTTCATTCTCTCTTGGTCCGGAGACACACAACAATAGAAACACAACCCACAGAAACAGACGGTGAAAGAATATATTCCACACAAGCAAAAAAAAAACAAATAAATGAGAAGAAGAAGAAGAATCGAGAAGGAAAGAATGCGAAGAATGCGAAGAAGAAGAAGAATGCGAAGAAGAAGGAAGAAGAAGAAGAAGAGAAGAAGAATGCGAAGAAGAAGAAGAATGCGAAGAAGAAGAGAAGAATGCGAAGAAGAAGAAGAAGAATGCGAAGAATGCGAAGAAAGAAGAAGAAGAAAGAAGAAGAGAAGAAGAAGAAGAAAGAAGAAGAAGAAGAAAGAAGAAAAAAGAAGAAGAAGAAGAAGAAGAAGAAGAAGAAAGAAGAAAAAGAAGAAGAAGAAAAGAAGAAGAAGA
>CM060311.1:26102087-26107087 GCA_030674185.1 Monoplex corrugatus | reverse complement strand
CTTTGATTCCCGCACCCTATCCACCAACAGCAAAAACTTAACCCTTTGATTCCCTCACCCTGTCCACCAACAGCAAAAACTTAACCCTTTTATTCCCGCACCCTATCCACCAGCAGCAAAAACTTAACCCTTTGATTCCAACACCCTATCCACCAACAGCAAAGACTTAACCCTTTGATTCCCGCACCCTATCCACCAACAGCAAAAACTTAACCCTTTGATTCCCTCACCCTATCCACCAACAGCAAAAACTTAACCCTTTGATTCCCTCACCCTATCCACCAACAGCAAAAACTTAACCCTTTGATTCCCATACCCTATCCACCAACAGCAAAGACTTAACCCTTTGATTCCCTCACCCTATCCACCAACAGCAAAAACTTAACCCTTTGATTCCCGCACCCTATCCACCAACAGCAAAAACTTAACCCTTTGATTCCCTCACCCTATCCACCAACAGCAAAAACTTAACCCTTTGATTCCCTCACCCTATCCACCAACAGCAAAGACTTAACCCTTTGATTCCCGCACCCTATCCACCAACAGCAAAAACTTAACCCTTTGATTCCCTCACTCTATCCACCAACAGCAAAAACTTAACTTTTGATTCCCTCACCCTATCCACCAACAGCAAAAACATAACCCTTTGATACCCTCACCCTATCCACCAGCTTCCGAACAAGTTTTTGCTTGGCTATCACGGTTGACAATGCAGGACGCTAGTGGACAGGGTGCGAGAGTCAAAGGGCTGAATTGAAAAAATTAAGGCAGGACAAGAAATACGCACGTTACAGATCCCATAAACTGAGTTAGTGTTCTGTAGCTTATGGAAACTCTGAAATGCCTTGCCTACACACAACTCCCCAAAACGTGTTATGACTGTCCATATGGCAGAGAGAAAAAAGGAAAATTAAAAAGACCAACCGGTGATACATGTCAAAACCTATTCCTACATTCGAGCACGTATGGGAGCTGCAACACACGAACGACGACAAAAAAAAAAAATAGAAAGAAAAAAACAACACGAACAAAACACAAAAAGGACATCTCGTTTCGCCTTTTGATACATTTCTGTTTTAAACTCAGTCCCGTTTTGCCTTAAATGCACTGACTTGTACATTAGTTTATTTACACGAAGACATCGACATGCATCAAACACAAATTATAAAAATGAATAAGAATCCTTTTTTTTCTTTGAATTCATTCTCCTTGTATCTCGTTTTCTCACAGACTCACGCAAATCTAATCGGTAAAATATTGACTTTTGCTAAGCTTATACGAAATAAAGCACTCTGGCACAAATGCTTAAGGCAAAACTTTACCTTCACTCACGGTCCAAAGTGTACCGACCTAAATAAGGCATTTTAACCCTTTGACTCCTTCACCCTGTTCACCACCTGCAAAAATTTCACCCTTTGACTCCCTTACCCTATCCACCAGATTCCTGCAGGAAGCTGGTGGATAGGGTGAGGGAATCGAAAGGGTTAGGTTTTTGCTTCGCTAGCACGGTTGGCTATGCAGGATGCTGATGGACAGGGTGCGGGGAGTCAAAGGGTTAACAGAAAAAAAGCGAAACGGGATGTCACAGACTCGTGCAAAACTGAGCAGAAATTTATTGACTTTTGCTGAGCTTCATTATCATCATCACGTGCCTGCTGCATGCGCTGGCGATCATGACTTCCATCTGTCTCTATCTCTTGTTGCCCCAAGCATCTCCTCCACCCTCCTCGTCTTCAGCCACTTTGCAAGTCCGTCTAGCATTTTCTCCCTGGGTCTACCTGGTGCTCTCTTTCCCTCCAGCTTTCCCGTTGTGACCAGGTGCTCCAAATCCTCCTCCCTCATAAAAGGCCTTAAATGTTGCCTGTCTTTTCCTAATCTTCATGAATGATCTACTTGTGTCTGCCTCCATCAAGACTGTCTCGTTTGTTTTCTTTGCTGTCCATGGAACTCTCAACATTCTTCTTAGATACCACATCTCGGCTGCTCAATCTTGTTCTGGCTTTGCTCGTGACCGTCCACCGTCACATCCGTACAACTGTATTGGTTCTATATACCATTCAAGACCTCTCTTCTTGATGTTAATTGATAGGCATGTGGTAAGAATGCTTGTCATCTTCTTGAATGCTGTTTTGGCTTGGCGATTCTGCCGGCTATATTGTATGTGCATCTGCCGTCTGATGAAATGATCGCTCCCAGGTATTTAAACTTATCAACCTGTGTCAAGGTTGTGCCATTTGCTGTTATTTTGCATGAGGGGATTTCATGTTTTTTATTGATCACCATGACTTCAGTTTTCCTGCTGTTTAGTTCCAAGCCCTTACCTTTGCTTTCTATTTTAGTATTGCTTTCTATTTCTAGTATATTCACAAGGTTTTGTAGGTCCCTTTCACTTTCTGCAACTAACACGGTGTCATCTGCGTATCAAATGTTGTTTATCACCCTCCCTCCAGCCTTTAATCCAGAGTCTTCTTCTAGGTTTTTGCTGAGCTTAGGACGGTAAATGAAGCAAACTGGTACAAATGCACAAGACAAAACAGTACCCTCGCTCTCGGTCCAAAGTGCACAGAACAAAGTCAGGCATTTTAAATGGAGAAGGCGAAACGGGATGTCACAGACTCAGGCAAAACTAAAACTGAACAGAGCAGCAGGGAAGTTTCAGTCTTTTTCTCCTCATTTTTTTTTTTACCTGGTGTTTGTTTGTTTGTGCTCTTACGCTCGACAATGGCCAGTTGGCCGAAAATTTGCGTCTGTCTTGTCTGGTTGTAGTAAATACGCGTTCTTATTCTTTTTTCGTGGTTTTTTTTTTTATCTGGTTCTGTTTGCTTGAACACTTGTTTTGGATAATCAGAAATGTACTGACTTTTGCTGAGCTTAGGACGGTAAATAAGACAGATAGCACAAGTGCATGAAGCAAAACTGTACTTTTACTCACAGTCCGAAGTGCACAGACCCAAAAAATTTTAACAGAAAAGATAAATTGGGGAGGGGAGGACAAACAGGATGTCACAGTATGTGTGTGTGTGTGTGTGTGTGTGTGTGTGTGTGTGTGTGTGTGTGTGTGTGTGTGAGTGTGTGTGCATGTGTGTATGTCTGTGACTCTGTGTTGTGTGTGTGTGTGTGTGTGTGTGTGTGTGTGTGTGTGTGTGTGTGTGTGTGTGTGTGTGTGTGTGTGTGTGTGTGTGTGTGTGTGTGTTCGTTCGTTGTTCGTTCGTTCGTTCGTTCGTTCGTTCGTTCGTTTTTTGATTTAACGTCTTTTCACTGTATGTGATATTAGACGGGATAGGGGGGAGGGGAATAATGAAAAGAAAAGAAATAAAATGGAGGACGATGGTTGGACGGGTTGGATTGGGGGCAGAGGGGAGACAGAGTAAAGAGTCATGAATAGGTGGGAGAATAAAATAATGGAACGAAAATTTAACACTAACAATTAACTTCAACAATGTGAAGGAGGGAAATTTTAACACCAAAATACAAACTGCATAAACTTAAAGTGTGTGTCTGTCTGTCTGTCTGTCTGTCTGTCTGTCTGTTGTCTGTGTCTGTGTGTGTGTGTGTGGGGCTCTGTCTGTCTGTGTGTGTGTGTGTGTGTGTCTGTCTGTCTATCTGTCTGTCTGTCTGTCTGTGAGTGAGTGTCTGAGACAGAGGTGGGGTGGGGAGGCTTGGGTCACGGATCACACCTTACTCCCCCCTCCTCCTGTCTTCCCCTTTCTTCCTTCCCCCACTCCCCCCCACCCCCACCCCCATCCCTACCCCCCGACAGTTTGCTGTCACTCACCAAAGATCAGAGTGAGCACATCGGAGACGGCCAGGCTGAAGAGATAGCAGTTGGTGACGGTGTGCATGTAGGTGTTGCGCGCGATCACGATGCACGTGCTGATGTTGCCCACCACTCCCGTCAGGAACAGCAGGCAGTACACCAAGGTCAAGGCCATCACGGAGGTCAGGTCTTTCCGTCGCGCGCCCATCAGTGACGTCAGCAGCATCTCTACATCCGGCGTGTGATTGACGGGAGGGAGGAAGGGGTGGCTGACGTTGGGAGGGGGTGGGTGAGGTTGACGCCACCCTGAGACTGGTTGCTGACCAGCAGGTAGACCGCGTGGAAGGCCGCCTCCTCCATCATGGTGATGTTGGACCCTCAGCAACACCACCACAACCAACAACACAACACAACACCAACACCAACAAACACCAACAACCACTGCGGTGACAACACCGACAACAGCCGCGCTACTCCAAGGTCACTGACGTCAATAGACGTTAACACTGAAGAAGAGGAAGAAGAAGCCTCACCACACTATCATCAGCAGCAGCAAAAGCGCCGATATCCTAATACTTTAAAACCACTCCTTGCTACAAGCACTCTTTTCAGATTGCAACGAAGATCAAGAAGTTCACTGTTAGCTCCTAATACTATAATATAAAGCCATTCCTGGTACAAGCACTAACTCTATTCAGACTGCAACGAAGATCAAGAAGTTCACTGTCAGCAGTGTAAGATTTATAAGTTCAAGGTTAGCAGTGTAAGTCACTGTTCAGCAGTACCACATCAACAGCGCAAAAGTTAGCAAACAAAAAAGACACATCTTTCACACGTTGTGAATACTATATCCCCACACGCACCAGCTTGTTGAGTCTGCGCATTGTCTTCAGCACTTCGTGTCCGTACATTTCCAGTGAATCATGACACGTCTGAATACGACCGATGCAGCATTACGTAGCCGCATAATAGTATGTTTCCTGCGAAATGTACACATCTACACACACATTCCTAGGAACAAGTCCACGCTGATGCACAGGGTTCTTGCGAAATTTGTAGGTTTCGTGCGAAATGTCCATATCCATGTAACATACATTATATTCGTCCTTATGATAATAACACTTTGTGTGCAGGTTCCCCAACATACGGCTTTCTTATGACCATCACTGTATGTCCTCGTGTGTTTCTTTGTAAAACACCGTAACGCCTGCTCGTGTTTCAGGTGAAGATCAGCTTATACAGA
>CM060311.1:26079587-26097087 GCA_030674185.1 Monoplex corrugatus | reverse complement strand
CTTGGTTACATGTAAACGACATGTGTATCTGTGTATCTTATCTTCAAAAGAAAAAAAAAAGAAAAGGAACACAACTAGCTTTTCTGTATAAACTCGTTTCACATGACAGAAAGACACACACACACATCCCAGTCAATACACAAAGCCTCGGCTGTCTATACACTGGGTGAAGACAATGTTTTCTTAATAGTAAGAAGACTGCAGTGACATTTCCCCAGCGATAGTCCCCATTTAACCCTTTAACTCCCGCACCCTGGCCTGTAGCATCCTACATTGCCAACCATGCCAGCAAAGCAACTTTGACTTCCTCACCCTATCCACCAGCTTCCTGCAGGAAGCTGGTGAATAGGGCGAGGGAGTCTAAGGATCAAGATTTTGCATTTGGTGGATAGGGTGCGGGAGTCAAAGGGTTAATTATTCACTGATTTCAAAGGCTTCAACAAGAATTCACCTCAGACTTCGGCAACGGCAGAGAAAATCGAAACTGAAGTTATTATGACATCGTTCGTTCTTTGATTTAACGTCTTTTCACTGTAAGTGATATAAGACGGGTGTGTGTGTGTGTGTGTGTGTGTGTGTGTGTGTGTGTGTGTGTGTGTGTGTGTGTGTGTGTGTGTGTGTGTGTGTGTGTGTGTGTGTGTGTGTGTGTGTGTGTGTGTGTGTGTGTTGTGTGTGTGTGTGTGTGTGTGTGTGGAGAGAGAGAGAGAGAGTCTGTGAGACCCAACCCCGGGCCTTAGCCTGTGACGGCAAGACCCTTGTTCTGTTTTGCTGGTGTCATGAGCTGACCGACCAGCCATCATCCTGGGCTGGGTGTTGAGTTCTTTATTATTATGACATCAAGACATTGAAAGGCCACGGACGTCTGGGACAAAGACAAATGTTACCATGCTATAACGACTGATGATGCTTTCATGACAGTGGCGAATACTGATCATAATGCTATAAAAGTTCCATCAAGTATAGAGACTGAACCAGTCGCCGTGGTGTAGTGGTTAACGCAACGGGACTACCGACTGGAAGGTTGTGGGTTCGAATCCCCATCAGTACCTTCAAAAATCATTGTGGGATTTTTCGGCTCTAACCGGCTCCTACCCACAGTTGGGCGTGCTATGGGCTCATTGGGAAGACTGGAACCATGGAGTGTTGCTCAAATCTTCTGACCAACACCGCAGGTGTCTGCATCTCTCAGGCCTGATTGACGCCAGGATATGTTATGATAGTAAGCGTAGAGTACAACCCTGTCACGCAGCCTCAATCCTGGATGGAACTCCATTGCATCATGATTATCATCCACATCGACATCATCATCATCGCATAATAAAAACTGTTCCAGCTTCTGTGGCCATTAAAGTGGTGTAGAAAATGGGACGGTGAAAAAAAGGTGAGCACAAAGGTAACCTCCCTGAGTGCAATGATCCTTAAAAAAATTTTAAAAATTTAAATACTGAGAGACAGGGCCGTACTCTACGGTTACTATCATAACATATCAAAAGAATGAAGAGCTACATGTGTACAGAAGTCTAACAGGAACCAGAAGAACAAGCAAACCAAAGCAAGCGCGTATTCAATACAACAAGACAAGACAAGCGCAAATTTTCGGCCAACCGGCCTTTGTCAAGCGCGAATGCACGGTCACAAACAGACCACAAACAACACCAAACAACGGATAATAAAAATAGGACTAAAAACTTCCCTGCCGCCTCGTCCAGTGGATAAAAAGAGTCCCTTTTTTCCACTGGACGAGCGACCCTTTTTATCCACTGGACGAGCGACCCTTTTTATCTACTGGACGAAGCGGCAGGGAAATTTTTAGTCCTCTTTTTATTATCCGTTGTTTGGTGTTTGTTTGTGGTCTGTTTGTGACCGTGCATTCGCGCTTGACAAAGGCCGGTTGGCCGAAAATTTGCGCTTGTCTTGTCTTGTTGTGTTGAATGCGCGCTTGCTTTGGTTTGCTTGTTCTTCTGGTTCCTGTTTGCTTGGGCGCGGGCAGTCGCACTTGTTTTGGATACAGAAGTCTAAGACAAATTCTACCATGCTATAATAAGTGATGATACTTTCATGACAGTGGGAATATTGATCATAATGCCGTGGGCATGTCAGAGCTTGCTGAATAGCAAAATGGGCTGTGTCTGGAGAAAAAGTAGTAGCAGTGGTAGAACAAGTAATAGTAGTAGTAGTAGTAGTCGTGGTAAGTAGTAGCAGTAGTAGTAGCTACAGTAGTAGTAGTAGTAGCAGTAATAATTTTAAAAAAATAGTATCTACTGTTGTTGTTAAAAAGGTTAAAGGTTAAAGGTCCCATGGTCAATATGGCCGTAGGGGCGGTGAACTGTTAAAGATTCACCGTGTCTAGGGCACGGCATTATGAAAGGCGGAGCCCATCCCTCTCCTTTCGCCGCCTTTTTAAACCTCCCCCGACCGAAGTCAGGTACCCATTCACTGCTGGGTGGACAGAGGGAGTTTTCAGGCCGGAAAAATCGAACCAGCGTTTAGCGGATTCGAACCACCGACCTTCCGCACCGCAGACGAGCGCTCTAACCACTCGACTACAGGCCCCCCTACAACTGTTGTATTCATCAGGAAATTCGGACTGTAAAATCATCTGTGTCTAGGAGCCACTAATCGAAAAAAAGATTTTAAAAAATTAAAAAATTTAAAAAAACAAGACTTAGTTACTCTGTAAATATTGGCACCAAACTAGTTTTGTTTCCGCGTTAGCTCAGTGGATTAAACCGCTATGCTGATGACTCCAGGGTTATGGATTTGTCTCGCAGGCGAGGTATAGAGTTCTGTCTCTGTCTCTGTCTCTGTCTTTGTTTCTGTGTCTCTCTGTGTCTCTCTGTGTCTGTCTCTGTCTCTCTCAGCCTCTCTCTGTCTCTCTCTCTCTCTCTTTCTCTCTCTCTCTCTTTCTCTGTCTCTCTGTGTCTCTCTGTCTCTCTCTCTCTCTCTTTCTCTGTCTCTGTCCCTGTCTCTCTGTCTCTGTCTCTCTCTCTCTCTCTCTATGTCTGTACGTCTGTCTCTGTCTCTCTATCTCTCTGTCTCTCTCTCTCTCTCTGTATTTCTCTTTTCTTCCATCTCTCTTTCTTCTCTCTCTCTCTCTCTCTTTCTTTTTTCTCTTTCTCTCTCTCTCTCTCTTTCTTCTCTCTCTCTCTCTCTCTCTCTCTCTCTCCTGTCTCTCTCTCTGTCTGTCTCTCTCTTATTCTCGCTCTCTGTCTGTCTCTCTCTCTCTGTCTCTCGCTCTGTCTCTCTCTTTGTCTCTTTCTCTGTGTCTCTCTCTGTCTCTCTCTCTCTCTTCTTTGTTCTCTTTCTCTGTCTCTGTCTCTCTCTTTCTTTCTTCTCTATCTCTCTTTTTCTTTCTTATCTCTCTCTCTCTCTTTCTCTGTCTGTCTCTGTCTATCTCTGTCTCTCTCTTTCTCTCTCTTTCTCTCTCTCTCTCTCTCTCTCTCTCTTTTCTCTCTCTTCTTTTTTTTTTTTTTTTTCTTCTTTATACAGCGGGCTGGCTGACTCTTGCAAGGCAACAGAGCCGTGGTCTCGAAATCTGATATCTGGAGTTCAATACCAGCCAGCGACATAAACATTTGGCTGTTGGCGTCAGTCTGGGTCCATCTTTAACCCTGTTTTCACTCCCACACCCTATCCGCCAGCTGCAAAAATTTTAACCCTTTCACTCCCATACCCTATCCGCCAGCTGCAAAAATTTTAACCCTTTCACTCCCAACACCCTATCCGCCAGCTGCAAAAATTTTAACCCTTTCACTCCCACACCCTATCCTCCAGCTGCAAAATTTTAACCCTTTCACTCCCTTACCCGATCCACTAGCTTCCTACAGAAAGCTGGTGGATAGGGTGAGGGAGTCATAGGTTAAGTTTTTGTTTTGCTAGCATTGTTGACAACGCAGGATGCTGGTGGACAGGATGCGGTAGTCAACGGGTTAATGCTTCAGCCTTGTCACTGGTGGTGTCACAGCTCAGTACTTTGTAGGACTTGTTCTCCCCCCCCTTAACCCCTTCCCACCTGCCCTGCCCTTCCGCCTCTGCTCCCCCCCCCCCCCCCCCAATTATTTTTCTCCCCCTCCCTCTCCCTATTCCATTTCATTTCCAGAGCTTGACAGCTCGTAAGGTTTTGTAGCAAGTTCAAAGAATCTGAAAAAAAAAAACGAAAAAAAAACACTGAGAGGGGGCAGACTGGGTACAGCGCATATGGAATTATTCAAGCGTAATGAATCCATCTTGAATAAGAAAAAAAAGTCCAAGCTTCAAAAATATTTGTGTCACCATTGATTCGACACCTGTTCATGGACAGACGTGACTTAAATTTGCATGAAATAACTAGTCGCCGTGGTGCAGCAGCTAGAATGACGGATTGCCCATTGTAAAGGTTGTGGGTATTGCAGTATTGGTTCTATATCATATCCAAGAGAGTTCTTCAATGTTATATAGAACCAATACTGTTATACGGTCGTGAGGCGTGGACAGTCAACAAGCAAAGCCAGAACAAGATCGTGGCAGCCGAGATGTGGTTTCTAAGAAGAATGTTGAGAGTTCCATGGACAGCAAAGAAAACAAACGAGACAGTCTTGACGGAGGCAGATACAAGAAGATCATTCATAAGGAAGATTAGGAAAAGAAGGCAACATTTAGATGCCATTTTACGAGGAAAGGGTAACTGGAGAACCTGGTCACAACGGGAAAGCTGGAGGGAAAGAGAACACCAGGTAGACACGGGGAGAAAATATTGGACGGACTTGCAGAGTGGCTGAAGACAAAGAGGGTGGAAGATGTGCTTGAGACAACAAGAGATAGAAACAAATGGAAGGCCATGATCGCCAACGTCATGTGGCAAAGCACCTGATGATGATGATGATAATGATGATGATGATGATGATGATGATGATGATGATGATGATGATGATGATGATGATGATGATGATGAAGGTTGTAGGTTCGAATCTTATCTGCCCTGTCAAAATCAGTGTCGGACAAAGTTGACTGTGCCATGGGCTCATTGGGGGGTGGAGGTGGTGGGGGGGGGGGACTAGGACCACCCTAGCGGTTGCGTCACTGAGGATGTTACTTATATCTTCTGACAACATCCGCAGGTTTCTGTAACTCTCGGCCCTGGTTTTTGTCAGGATATACTGTGATAGTAAATCTAGAGTACAGTCTTGTCGGAAACGCAGTCTCAATTGTAAACGAACTCCATAGCATCATGATTATCATTCCCGTCGTATTATCAGAATATTAGAGCATTGTAAAAAAAAATGTTCCCAATGTTGAGGCCATTAATGTGTGACAAAATTGGGATAAGGAAACAAGCGGGGAGGGGGGGGGGGGTAGTATGAAATTCTCAAAAGTTTAGGCGACTTCACAGTCATTATCATCAGGTGCCCTGCCGCACGGCGTTGGCGATCATGGACTTCCATCTGTCTCTATCCCTCTTTGCCCCTAGCATCTCCCCCACCCTCCTCGTCCCCAGCCACTCTGCAAGTCCGTCTAGCATTTTCTCCCTGGGTCTAACCCGGTGCTCTCTTTCCCTCCAGCTTTCCCGTTGTGACCAGGTGCTCCGAATCCCCTTCCTCATAAAATGGCCTATAAATGTTGCCTGTCTTTTCCTAATCTTCCTTATGAGTATCTACTTGTGTCTGCCTCCATCAAGACTGTCTCGTTTGTTTTCTTTGCTTTCCATGGAACTCTCAACATTCTTCTTAGAAACCACATCTCGGCTGCCTCAATGTTGTTCTGGCTTTGTTTGTTGACTGTCCACGCCTCGCATCCGTACAACAGTACTGGTTCTATATAACATTCAAGAACTCTCTTCCTGATGTTAATTGACAGGCATTGACTTCACAGTACCCTAGCGTAATTTGACATGAGCCGTACTTACGTCATACTATCAACGTCATAATGCCTCCTCCATCCCCCCTCTCCCCCTCCCACTACGCTGATTTCTTTATGATAAAGATTTTCCCAGAGATTTCTTTGTGTCTGTAACTAACAAAACAGTAAAAAAAAAATAGAAAACGACAAAATATTAAAAAAACAAGAATCAAACAAACAAACATAAAAATAAAAGCACACAACAGGATGACTGTTATCTGCCCTTTGCTAATCAAAACCAATCGATGTCGTTTTTGACTTTGTCAAGTCATTAAAAAAAAAAAAAGCAGTCAGATTCTAGATATTATCTACCAGGGTTTAAAACTAATAAACAATTAATAAAACATGCATATATTTTTAAAGAATGAAACTGTTGACGGTACCTGCAATTTTTATTTCTTTGTTTTTTGTTTTTGTTTTTTGTTTGTTTGTTTGTTTTGTTTGTTTGTTTGTTTGTTTGTTTGTTTGTTTATTTGTTTGTTTGTTCGTTCGTTTGTTCGTTTCTTTGTTTTTGTTTGTTTGTTTGTTTGTTTGTTCTTTGTTTGTTTCTTTGTTTGTTTCTTTGTTTGTTTTTGTTTGTTTTTAACAATCAAACCATTAATATCACCTGCAAGGTTTAAAACAATTAAGCAATACATAGTATCCGCACTTTTTGTTAACAGTCTAGAGAACTAATAACAACAGCATGCTCGTTTGAAACGATCAAACTAACAACATTACCTGCAGAAAGTAGAATACCACCACACGAAGCAGAACTCACTTAAGGATGTAGCTTAATCTCTCCAATCACAGAAGAAAACGAAAAAAGGGGAAGAAAAAAAAAAGAAAAAAAAAAAAGAAGCAGAAAAAGAAACCCGCTTCTCACACACAAAACACACACACAAAATCTCGTCTCACACAATTAAGTCCACAGAACACTAAAAACCAGACTACTGCCCAAATAGCTGACGACCGCTTTTTCTCACACGCAGACACGGACAGTGATAAGCAGTGAGCGGCCGGCGCCGTCAGCACTATTGAGGGTTCTGGTCTCTTCCTGTTTCTGCTTCGCTTTAGCCTCCATCGTCGTCCTCGCTCGCGACGACCTCTGCCACTGCACCGCCTGTGTGTGTGGGGAGCGGGGGGGGAGGTGTTTGTGTGTGTGTGTGTGTGTGTTTGTGTGTTGTATGTGTGTGTGTGTTTGTGTAGGTGGGTGGGTGGGGGGGGTATGTCTATGTGTGTGTTTGTGTGTAGATAGGTGGGTGGGGGGTATGTGTGTGTCTGCTTGTGTTTGTGTGTATCTGTGAGAGAGACAGTGTGTGTGTGTGTGTGTGGATGGATGGGTTGGGTGAATGGGATAAGTGCCTCTGTGTGTGTGTTGTGTGTGTGTGTGTGTGTGTTTGTGTGAGTGAGTGTGTGTGTAGTGTGTAGTGTGTGTGAGTGTGTGTGTGTGTGTGTTTGTGTGTGTGTGTGTTTTGTGTGTGTGTGCGTGTGTGTGTGTGTGTGAAAGAGAAAGAGAGTGTGTGTGTATATGTGTGTGTGTTTGTTTGTGTGTGTGTGTTGTGTGTGTTTGTTTGTGTGTGTGTCTGTTTGTGTGTGTGTGTGTGTTTGTTTGTGTGTGTGTGTGTTTGTGTGTGTGTGTAGTGTGTGTGTGTGTGTTTGTGTGTGTGTTGTGTGTGTGTGTGTGTGTGTGTGTGTGTGTGTGTGTGTGTTGTGTTTGTGTTGGTTGTTTGTGTTGTTGTGTGTGTGTTGTGTGTATGTGTTTGTGTTTGTTTTGTGTGTGTATGTGTGAGTCTGTTTGTGTGCTTGTGTGTGTCTGTCTGTGTGTTATTGTGTGTGTTCTGTGTGTCTGTCTGTGTTTGTTTGTTTTGTGTGTGTGTGTGTTGTGTGTGTGTGTGTGTGTTGTGTGTGTGTGTGTGTTGTGTGTGTGTCCTGTGTGTGTGAGTGTCTGTGTTTGTTCTGTGTGTCTGTCGTGACTATGTGTCTGCGTCTGTGCGTGTCTGTGTGTGTGCCTGTATCTGTGCGTGTGTGTGTGTCCGTGCGTGTGTTGTATGTGTGTGCATGGTGCGGAGAGTCGTGTTCTGCGTGTATGTGTATGTATGTGTGCGTGTGTCGTCTGTGTGTCTGTGTGTGTTTCTGTTCTGTGTCTGTGTGTCTGTGTCTGTGTATGTGTCTGTGTGTATGTCTGTGTATGTGTCTGTGTGTGTCTGTCTGACTGTGTGTGTGTATGTGTCTGTGTGTGTGTATGTGTGTGTTGTGTGTGTGTAAATATGTGGACAAATGGTAAGCGGAAGAGATACGCGACAGAGAGAGACAGAGACAGAGAGAGAGAAAGAGAGAGAGAGAAAGAAAGAAAGAAGGAGAGACAGAAAGGAGAGACAGAGAGAGAGAGAGAGACAGAGAGAGATAGAGAGACAGAGACAGAGAGATAGAGAGAGACGGGAATGATTGTAGGGGTAAGAGAGACAGAGAGACAGAGAGAGAGAGGGAGAGAGAGAGAGAGAGAGCGCGCACGCTCGTAGGGAGAGAGCTGGAGAAAGGGAGGGAGGAAGTGAGACAGGAACAGAGAGAGGAGAGATAAGAGAGAAGGAGAGAGAAAGGCATAACGAGGGCGAGGGGGAGGAGAAAGAGAGAGGGAGGGAGGGAGAGAGAGAATTGAAGGGAGGGAGGGAGGGGGTGGATAAAGAGATGGAAGGAAGCAGAGGGGAAACAGGAATGAAAGGAAAGGATGAAAAAGGGCCTCAGGATTTATCGTTAAAAGCATGTGCAGTCGTGTCACTAGGGGGCTGGGGTGGAGTCGACTGTTTTTCCTGTCCATAGTAACCCATTAACTGAGAAAGGCAGAGACAGAGACACAGAGACAGACAGACAGACAGACAGAGACAGAGAGAGACAGAGACACAGAGACAGACAGAGAGACAGAGACAGAGAGACAGACAGAAACAAAGAGAGCCAGACAGAGAGAGCCAGAGACAGAGAGAGCCAGAGACAGAGAGAGCCAGAGACAGAGAGAGACAAAGACAGACAGAGACAGACAAAGACAGACAGACAGACAGACACAGACTGAGACTTCATATTTCAGACTTGAGACTTCAACCTCAAATTTTTTCTTCAAAAAAAAAAGGCAATAATTTCTAATGAAAGGATGCTTATACGTAAGATAAAATAATCAAATACAGTTAAAAAAAAAACAAAGTAAACTATACATTAAAATATAGCAATTTCAAATATTTTAGATGCGCTAAGAACAAACGAACCGAAATATTTAGTATATAATCAAAACGAGTTGAACACATTAACAAACACACTTTCAACATATCTGAGCATCTATAATACTTCTGAGGTATAACCTTTTAAAGAATATCATCTAAAGCTGGACAATACAGGACAAAATATAATTCGTCTTGTTTAGTTTGCATGCATTATCTCATCCCATCTCATCTCATCTTGTCTCGTCTCATCTCATCTCATCTCATCTCGTCTCATCTCATCTCATCTCATCTCATCTCATCTCATCCCATCTCATCTCATCTCGTCTCGTCTCATCTCATCTTATCTCATCCTCATCTCATCTCATCTCATCTCATCTTATCTCATCTCATCTCATCTTATCTCATCTCATCTCATCTCATCTCATCTTATCTCATCCCATCTCATCTCATCTCATCTCATCTTATCTCATCTTATCTCATCCCATCTCATCTTATCTCATCTCATCTTATCTCATCTCATCTTATCTCATCTCTTCTCATCTTATCTTATCTCATCTCATCTTATCTCATCTCATCTCATCTCATCTATCTCATCTCATCTCATCTCATATCTCATTCTTATCTCATCCCATCTCATCTCATCTCATCTCATCTTATCTCATCTCATCTCATCTTATCTCATCTCATCTCATCCTCATCTCATCTTATCTCATCCATCTCATCTCATCTTATCTCATCTTATTCTCATCCCATCTCATCTCATCTCATCTCATCTTATCTCATCTCATCTTATCTCATCTCATCTCATCTCATCTCATCTCATTATTCATCTCATCCATCTTCATCTTATCTCATCTCATCTCATCTTATCTCATTCATCTCATCTCATCCCATCATCATCTCATCTCATCTCATCCCATCCACATCTCATCTCATCTCATCTTATCTTATCTCATCTCATCTCATCTCATCTCATCTCATCTCATCTTATCTTATCTTCTCATCTCATCTCATCTCATCTCTCATCTCATCTTATCTTATCTCATCTCATCTCATCTATCTATCTATCTCATCTCATCTCATCTCATCTCATCATATCTTATCTTATCTTATCTTATCTCACTCCTTCGCCGGGATCGACGGTAGGAGCCACGCTCGACATCACAAGTCTTCTTCCAGGTCACAGGACTGAGACATTTGAGGGCGACCTCCTGGATCCCCAGACCACAGACTCCAGCGATGTTGTTGAAGTAGGAGGTGTGCGGTCGTCCCTTTCTTCTCCTCTCCTCAACTTTCCCCTGCAGGGCCACTGATATCATCAAATACTGTTTTTGGTATGTCTGATCGCATGGCCTACATATTTCAGCTTTCTTTTGTTGATCTCTGTTAGCAGTTGGCGCTTAACATTTAGTTCCTTCAAAATGCTTCCGTTTGATTATATTCTGTTTGTCCATTTGACTCTGAGGGTGATAAGGGATAGGCCTGCGTAAGGGACAGAGTGAATCAAACTCTCTGTGTTGTTTGTATCTCAACTGATGGGCTTTCAAATTCGATGTGCCAAGTCCAAATTTTGCTATTGCTTTTTTTCAATTTAATATCCAACCCAATGTTTATGTATTTATGTATGGAGAGAGAGAGAGAGAGGAGATAGGAGAAAACAGACAGACAGAGACAGAGAGACAGAAACAGAGAGAGAGAGAGATAGACAGAGACAGAAAGACGAAAAGAGGGACAGAGAAGGAGAGAGAGAGAGAGATACACAGAGACAGAGAAGGAGAGAGAGAGATAGACAGAGACAGAAAGACAAAGAGGGGGACAGAGAAGGAGAGAGAGAGAGAGAGATAGACAGAGACAGAAAGACAAAGAGGGGGACAGAGAAGGAGAGAGAGAGAGAGATAGACAGAGACAGAAAGATAAAGAGGGGGACAGAGAAGGAGAGAGAGAGATAGACAGAGACAGAAAGACAAAGAGGGGGACAGAGAAGGAGGAGAGAGAGATAGACAGAGACAGAAAGACAAAGAGGGGGACAGAGAAGGAGAGAGAGAGATAGACGAGACAGAAAGACAAAGAGGGGGACAGAGAAGGAGAGAGAGAGAGAGATAGACAGAGACAGAAAGACAAAGAGGGGGACAGAGAAGGAGAGAGAGATAGACGAGACAGAAAGACAAAGAGGGGGACAGAGAAGGAGAGAGAGAGAGATAGACCGAGACAGAAAGACAAAGAGGGGGACAGAGAAGGAGAGAGAGAGAGATAGACCGAGACAGAAAGACAAGGGGGGACAGAGAAGGAGAGAGAGAGAGAGATAGACAGAGACAGAAAGACAAAGGGGGGACAGAGAAGGAGAGAGAGATAGACAGAGACAGAAAGACAAGAGGGGGACAGAAAAAAGAGAGATAGACAGAGACAGAAAGACAAAGAGGGGGACAGAGAAGGAAGAGAGAGAGAGGATAGACAGAGACAGAAAGACAAAGAGGGGGACAGAGAAGGAGAGAGAGAGAGAGAGATAGACAGAGACAGAAAGACAAAGAGGGGGACAGAAAAAGAGAGACAGAGACAGAGAGACAAAGAGGGGACAGAGAGAGAGAGAGAGAGACAAAACAGAGAAAGAAAAAAGAGAGAGAGAGGGACAGAGACAGAGAAAGACAGAGACACACGGAGAGACAGAGAGTCTTCCAAGTCTTCGTGTTTCCTTATCTGGACTGCTGCACTTTTCAAAGTTGACACACCAAAATGAATCTGAATTTTTATATCAAATGTTTTAAATGTATCCCAGTATCAATATCTGTATGCTTCCTAACAGGGTAAAAACTTATAGGGTCCACTGTGAGTCATATCTTTCACTCGTCTGTGTAAGTTCATTCCATCTTTCCACCTACAATCAACTAATCTTTGCCGAAAAGCATGCATAAACAAATTTTGACCGTAAGCTCCCTGGAAAAACAAGCATCATCAGATCTACATCGAGTTGAAGAATTCAATTTTCAAGTCAGTTCAATTTAAACACAGTATAACTCGAAGATAATGGCATTAGGTCCCACTGGACCTGTCTTACAGCTTGTCCTTGTACTCTAAACATAAAACATAAGAATCGAATAAAAAGAAACGAAAATCAAATACATGAATTAAAACTATATGAATTAAACAAAAGTGAACTTGAACAAGCACACACACGTACACACACACACACACACACACACACACATACACACGCACACACACACACACACATACACGCACGCACGCACGCGCACACACGCACGCACACACACACACACACACACACATCACACACACACAATACGGACACACACACACACACACACACACACACACACACAACACACACACACACACAACACACACACACACACACACACACACACACACACACACACACACACACACACACACACACACACACACACACACACACACACACATCGACAAATGAACAATGCAAAATTCATTGGAAGTTGCGGTAAACACACGAGAAACAAACACACCAACACCGCACGCGAGCACACAAGCATCACACACCACACACACACACATCACACTACACACACACACACTCACACACCTTCATTCTCCACCCTTCATTACTCTTCAATTCAACATCCACTTCTTCATTCATAACTATCTTCTTCTATCCTCTCCTTCTTTCATCATACCTTTTCTTACTGAAATTTCTTCTCTCTCCCTTCTTTTTTCTTCTTCTTCTTCTAATCTTGCTTTTCTTGTCATTCTACTTCTTTTCTTCTTTTCTTCTTCTTCTTCTCCTTTTTTCTTCTTCTTCTCCTTCTTCTTTCTTCTTCTTCTTCTTCGCATTCTTCTTCTCTTCTTCTTCTTCTTCTTCTTCTTCTTCTTCTCTTCTTCTTCTTCTTCTTCTTCTTCTTCGCAATTCTTCTTCTTCTTCTTCTTCTTCTTCTTCTTCTTCTTCCAATTCTTCTTCTTCTTCGCAATTCTTCTTCTTCTTCTTCATTTTCTTCATTCTTCTTCTCGATTCTCTTCTTTCTTCGCATTCTTCTTCGCAATTCTTCTTCGCATTCTTCTTCTTCTTGCTTCTTCTTCGATTCTTCTTCTTCTTCTTCTTCTTCTTCTTCTTCTCATTCTTCTTCTTCTTCGCAATTCTTCTTCTTCTTTGCAATTCTTCTTCTTCTTCGCAATTCTTCTTCTTCTTCTTCGCAATTCTTCTTCTTCCTTCTTCGCAATTCTTCTTCTTCTTCTTCGCAATTTTTCTTCGCAATTCTTCTTCTTCGCAATTCTTCTTCTTCGCAATTCTTCTTCGCAATTTCTTTCTTCTTCGCATTTCTTCTTCTTCGCAATTCTTCTTCGCAATTCTTCTTCTTCTTCTTCGCAAATCTTCTTCTTCTTCGCAATTCTTCTTCTTCTTCTTCGCAATTCTTCTTCTTCTTCTTCGCAATTCTTCTTCTTCTTCGCAATTTTTTCTTCTTCGCAATTCTTCTTCTTCGCAATTCTTCTTCGCAATTCTTCGCAATTCTTCGCAATTCTTCTTCTTCTTCGCAATTCTTCGCAATTCTTCGCAATTCTTCTTCTTCTTCTTCTTCGCAATTCTTCTTCTTCTTTGCAATTCTTCTTCTTCGCAATTCTTCGCAATTCTTCTTCTTCTTTGCAAGTCTTCTTCTTCGCAATTCTTCTTCTTCTTTGCAATTCTTCTTCTTCGCAATTCTTCTTCTTCTTCTTCTTCTTCTTCTTTCTTCTTCTTCTTCGCAATTCTTCTTCTTCGCATTTCTTCGCAATTCTTCTTCTTCGCAATTCTTCTTCTTCTTCTTCTTCTTCTTCTTCTTCTTCTTCTTCTTCTTCGCAATTCTTCTTCGCAATTCTTCTTCTTCGCAATTCTTCTTCGCAATTCTTCTTCGCAATTCTTCTTCGCAATTCTTCTTCTTCTTCGCAATTCTTCTTCTTCGCAATTCTTCTTCTTCATCATCTTCTTCTTCTTCGCAATTCTTCTTTTTCGCAATTCTTCTTCTTCGCAATTCTTCTTCTTCTTCGCAATTCTTCTTCTTCTTCGCAATTCTTCTTCGCAATTCTTCTTCTTCGCAATTCTTTTTCTTCTTCTTCTTCTTCTTTCTGTTTCTTTTTCTTCTTCTTCTCCTCTTCCTTTAGTACTTTTTCTTTTTCCCCTTTTTTTTCTAAAGAAACTTGTGTGTAGAAGCAGAAAATGGATTTCAATTAGACTAAGCGTTTCCATTATTTGAAAGAAATACTTGTGAAGCTTTCGTTTAAAAACTTGTTGAGTGTTTGTTTGAGTGTTGTGCATGACTTGATGCTGGTAGACAAGGTATTCCAGAAATATGAAGGCCGACCAGAACAGGAGATGCTTCTCTTTTTTAAGTAAATATGTCTGATCACTATCTTTGGAAGATAAAGGTAGTTTCTTGATCTTGAGTAGTATGTTCGGTATGGAGCAAATTGCTCTGTTAACCCTTTGACTCCCTCACCCTGCCTACCAGCATCCTGCATTGTCAACTATGCTGACAAAGCAAAAACTTAACCCTTTGACTCCCTCACCCTATCCACCAGCTTCCTGCTGCAGGAAGGCGGTGGAAAGGGTGTGAGAGTCACAAAAGGTTAAATTTTTGCAGTTGATGGGTAGGATGCGGGAGTCAAAGGGTTAAGTACCAGAGAGGGAGGGGGTGGTTCTCTGTACAATATCATACGTTTGTGTGATTTCGTTACACTTCTTTTTTGGAGTGACAGTATTTTCACCTTTCTTAGCCCTCATGTGGCTCTATGCAGTCGGCTGGGCTTTAAACAACAATAACAATAACTTAGAAACACCAAAATAGCAACATGGAACATCAGAACACTGTTGCAGAAAGGAAAATTAGACAACATCAAAATGGAGATGGAAAGGCTTAACCTTAGTATTTTAGGACAAGGGGAAGTGAGATGGAAGGGGGCAGGCATGATAACATCAGGAGAATACACAGTGATATACTCTGGTGGTAATTCACATGAAAGAGGAGTAGGCATCATAATGGACAAAGACAAATCAAAAGCAGTTAAGGGATACTGGGCTGTGTCCGACAGTTTTGCCGGTCAAATTGGGAGGCAAACCATTTGATATCAACATCATCCAGATGTGTGCACCAACATCCGCAAGTAGGCCTACTCAGGAAGACATTGACAACTTCTACGAAGTATTAGAAATGGCCAAGGTCCAATGTAAATCACCAGAAGTTACTGTCATAATGGAAGATTTTAATGCTAAAGTGGGACAGGATAGGGTGGAGGATATAGTTGGACCTCATGGCCTTGGTACACAAAATGAAAGGGGAGGGAAACTTGTAGAATGGGCACAGATGAATGAGTTCATAGTAGGAAACACCTGGTTTGAGCAGCCTAATAGAAGAAAATGGACTTGGATGAGTCCAGGAGATAATATCAAAAATCAAATTGACTGCATCCTAATCAAAAAAAGATTTAGAAATTCTTTACTGTCAGCAAAAACACTACCAGGCGCAGACTGCAACAGTGACCACAATCCTGTAGTGGGAAGGTTTAGGCTGAAATTGAGGAAAAGGAAACAGACCAAAAGCAACATCAAACTAAACCTTGACTCTTAAAGACAGATGAAGTTAGATGTAAAAAAAATGTAATGTACATGTTCAAAACAAATTCAGTGCTCTGGAAAAAGTTGGTGACAGTGAGGAACAATGGACAAAGTTGAGAAATTCGATAAATGAAGCTTGTGAAGAAATCCCTAAGGCAGATAGAAAAGCAAAAAAGAGTTGGATGACTAATGAAATTTTGGGCTTGATGGAGGAAAGGAGGAGGGCAAAGAGAAACGAGGAGACAAACAGGAAGATAAACAAAGAAATTAGGAATAGGTGCAATGAAGCTAAGGAAGCTTGGCTGAACACAAAATGCAAAGAAATAGAAGACCGACACAAAATGGATCCTCAGGGTATATACAGACAAATTAAGAAATTGTCCACAGGAAAAACATGCACATCAGCTGGTTGCTTAAAATGGAAAGATGGCACGCTTATCATGGAAAAAGACAAAATATTGGACAGATGGGGAGAGTACATTAAAGACCTTTTTGAGGATGACAGAAACGAAGAACACATTATAAAAAAGAACTTTGAAGGACCGCCCATAATGAAAGATGAAGTTAGAGCAGCACTGAAAAAGATGAAACCAGGACAAGCACCAGGACCAGACAACATTACTACAGAGATAAGTGAAGCCCTGGAGGAATTTGGCATAGAAAAAATAACCAAAATTTACGACACTGGAAAATCCCCAAAGATATGTCAAAATCAATTTTCATTGCACTTCCAAAGAAGACAGGGGCTATAGAATGCGAACTCCATCGCACAATCAATTTGATGAGTCATGTAACAAAAATCCTGTTAAGAATAATCATGATGAGGACAAGGAATAGAATCAAAAGAGAAATAGCAGAAGAACAGTGTGGATTTGTGGAAGGGAAAGGAACTATTAATGCCATATACATCCTAAGAACTATCATAGAGAGGTCAATTGAGATGAATAAGGATTTGTATTTATGCTTTGTTGACTATACCAAGGCTTTCGATCGGGTAAGACATGAAGAATTGATCAACCAACCGGAGAGACTCAATGTTGATGGAAATGATCGAATAATCAGAAATATGTACTGGGTACAAACAGCTGCAATGAGAATAGAAAACAATATAAGCTCTTTCCAAAACATCAAAAGAGGAGTCAGACAGGGCTGTGTTTTGTCAAGAGATCTGTTTTCACTTTACAGCGAAAACATCACGAGAAACCTAGAAGAAGACCCTGGATTAAAGGTTGGAGGGAAAGTGATAAACAACATTCGATACGCAGATGACACCGTGCTAATTGCAGAAAATGAAAGGGACCTACAAAACCTTGTGAATATACTAGAAATCGAAAGCAAAGGTAACGGGTTGGAACTAAACAGCATGAAGACTGAAGTCATGGCGATCAGTAAAAAACATGAAATCCCCTCATGCAAAATAACAGCAAATGGCACAACCTTGACACAGGTTAATGAATTCAAATACCTGGGAACGGTCATTTCATCAGACGGCAGATGCACATCGGAAATAGCCGGCAGAATCGGCCAAGCAAAAACAGCATTCAAGAAGATGACAAGCATTTTTACCAACAAATGCCTATCAATTAACATCAGGAAGAGAGTTCTTGAATGTTATATAGAACCAATACTGTTATACGGATGTGAGGCGTGGATAGTCAACAAGCAAAGCCAGAACAAGATTGAGGCAGCCGAGATGTGGTTTCTAAGAAGAATGTTGAGAGTTCCATGGACAGCAAAGAAAACAAACGAGACAGTCTTGATGGAGGCAGACACAAGTAGATCACTCATAAGGAAGATTAGGAAAAAACAGGCAACATTTATAGGCCATTTTATGAGGAAGGGGGATTTGGAGCACCTG
>CM060311.1:26034587-26059587 GCA_030674185.1 Monoplex corrugatus | reverse complement strand
GTGTGTGCGCGCGCGCACGCGTGCATGTGTGTCTGTGCGCGTGTGTGTGTCTGTTCAGCGCTTAGATTTGATTTTATCAAGATTTTGCGCTATATGAATGTTGTAATTATTAATTATTATTATTAATTATTATTATAATTTTCATTCCCGAAGGAAAACATGATCATCAACACGCGCTCTTTGTAATCAGATAGACTGTCATTCCTAGCTTGATGTTCATATTGCTTATTACAGCCAGCTTATAGCCCAGCCGACTGCTAGAGCCATATCAGGGCTAACACCACGTTAAAAACGACAACCAGGTTAAGATAAAATCAAGTTCATAATGCTTTTAGCCCAGCCGACTGCTAGAGCCATATCAGGGCTAACACCACGTTAAAACGACAACCAGGTTAAGATAAAATCAAGTTCATAATGCTTTTAGCCCAGCCGACTGCTAGAGCCATATCAGGGCTAACACCACGTTAAAAACGACAACCAGGTTAAGATAAAATCAAGTTCATAATGCTTTTAGCCCAGCCGACTGCTAGAGCCATATCAGGGCTAACACCACGTTAAAAACGACAACCAGGTTAAGATAAAATCAAGTTCATAATGCTTTTAGCCCAGCCGACTGCTAGAGCCATATCAGGGCTAACACCACGTTAAAAACGACAACCAAGTTAAGATAAAATCAAGTTCATAATGCTTTTAGCCCAGCCGACTGCTAGAGCCATATCAGGGCTAACACCACGTTAAAAACGACAACCAGGGAAAGATAAGTTCAATTTCATATTGCTAACAGCCCAGCCGACTACTAGAACCATATCACGTCAAACACGACAACCAGGTTAAGTTCCAGTTTATATTGCTTATAGCCCAGCCGACTTCTGGGGCTATATCAGGGCTAACACCACGTTAAAAATGACAAGTAGGTTAAGGCAAGTTCAAGTTCATATTGCTAAAAGCCCAGCCGACTGCTAGACCTATATCAAGGCTAACACCACATTAAAAACAACAACCAGGTTAAAGATTAGTTCAAGTTCATATTGCTTATAGCCCAGCCGACTGCTAGAGCCATGTCAGGGCTAACACCACGTTAAGAACGACAACCAAGTTAAGATAAAAGACCGCGGTTAAAAACCATGCTCACCGTTAAACTTTGCAAGTCTAAAATGCAATTAAAGAAAAACATACTCGGAGTTAAGATCATTTCAGGTGAAATCTGTTGATCTCTTTTAAAAACTAGAAAACTGCATCAGGAGGGACGTCTCGGAAGTGGTTCTTTAAGAAGTCCGCCGTGTAGTGCTTATGTCTCACATCGTACAAGTTCCAGCAATCGAGGAGGAGGTGTCTGATGCTCAACGGTTCGTCACACGGTATACACCATGGTGCTTCTTCATTTTTTAAAAAGTACGAATGAGTGTAGGATGTGTGACCCCTGTGTAACCTACATAACACTGTCTCTTTCTTACGGTTTCCTGCAGCGGATGGGAGAATTTCTTTCAGGTAGGGGTGGATTTGGAAAAGTTTGGTATCTGTCTGTTTATTCCAATCATCCTGCCATTTCTTCTCCTCTGTTTATTCCAATCATCCTGCCATTTCTAGCTCTACTACATTTTTTAATGTATAATTTTTAATGCCTTCTGGATTTCGCATTATTGTTTACAAAAATTGTCATCCATAACATTCATGTTACTCGTTTAACATAGTTTTTAGATACTTGCGTATTTCATATTGTTGTTTACAACAAATTTGTTATTCATAACTTTGCTGTTCATTTCATATGGTTTTTATATATCTTCTCAAAATCGTATTATTGTTCACAAAAAAATGTCATTCACTAATCTTACTACTCTTTATTACATAATATTTTTTAATATCTCCTAGAGTTTGAGTGATTGTTTACAAAACTTGTCACTCGTAATATTACTACTACTTTTATAGTGGGGTTTTTTTTTCCATATCCTCCGGAGAAAAAAGACCAAAACGTCCCTGCTGCTTAGTCCTTATCTCCCACAAGTGTTGGTCTTTTTGTCCTAGAGTGTTTTTTTTGTTGTTGTTGTTGTTGTTTTTGTTGTTTGTTCTTTTGTGAACTTACGTGTACGTTTGACAAAGGCCAGTTGGCCCAACATTTGCGCCTGTCTTCTCTGGTTGGATTAACCCTTTGACTCCCGCACCCTGGCCACCAGCATCCTTCAGCACTGTCAACCATGCTAGCAAAGCAAAAACGTGACCCTTTGATTTCCTCATCCTATCACCAGCTTCATGCAGGAAACTGGTGGATAGGGTGAGGGAATCAAAGAGTTATTTCTTCTTTTTTTTTCAGTTGATGGATAGGGGTGTGGAAGTCAAAGAGTTAAATACGCGTTCTGATTGTATGTTCATGCTTTACGTGTGTTCTGATTCTATGTTCATGCTTTATGTGTGTTCTGATTCTATGTTCATGTTTTACGTGTTCTGATTCTATGTTCATGATTTACGTGTTCTGATTCTATGTTCATGCTTTACACGTTCTGATTCTATGTTCATGCTTTACGTGTTCTGATTCTATGTTCATGCTTTACGTGTGTTCTGATTCTATGTTCATGCTTTACACGTTCTGATTCTATGTTCATACTTTACGTGTGTTCTGATTCTATGTTCATGCTTTACACGTTCTGATTCTATGTTCATGCTTTACGTGTGTTCTGATTCTATGTTCACGCTTTACGTGTTCTGATTCTATGTTCATGCTTTACGTGTGTTCTGATTCTATGTTCATGCTTTACGTGTGTTCTGATTCTATGTTCACGCTTTACGTGTTCTGATTCTATGTTCATGCTTTACGTGTGTTCTGATTCTATGTTCATGCTTTACGTGTGTTCTGATTCTATGTTCATGCTTTACACGTTCTGATTCTATGTTCATGCTTTACACGTTCTGATTGTATGTTCATGCTTTACGTGTGTTCTGATTCTATGTTCATGCTTTACGTGTTCTGATTCTATGTTCATGTTTTACGTGTGTTCTCATTCTATGTTCATGCTTTACGTGTGTTCTGATTCTATGTTCATGCTTTACACGTTCTGATTCTATGTTCATGCTTTACGTGTTCTGATTCTATGTTCATGCTTTACGTGTTCTGATTCTATGTTCATGCTTTACACGTTCTGATTCTATGTTCATGCTTTACGTGTGTTCTCATTCTATGTTCATGATTTACACGTTCTGATTGTATGTTCATGCTTTACACGTTCTGGTTCTATGTTCATGCTTTACGTGTTCTGATTCTATGTTCATGCTTTACGTGTGTTCTGATTCTATGTTCATGCTTTACACGTTCTGATTGTATGTTCATGCTTTACACGTTCTGATTCTATGTTCATGCTTTACGTGTGTTCTGATTCTATGTTCATGCTTTACACGTTCTGATTCTATGTTCATGCTTTACGTGTTCTGATTCTATGTTCATGCTTTACGTGTTCTGATTCTATGTTCATGCTTTACGTGTGTTCTGATTCTATGTTCATTCTTTACGTGTGTTCTGATTCTATGTTCATGCTTTACGTGTGTTCTGATTCTATGTTCATGCTTTACACGTTCTGATTCTATGTTCATGCTTTACGTGTGTTCTGATTCTATGTTCATGCTTTACGTGTGTTCTGATTCTATGTTCATGCTTTACACGTTCTGATTCTATATTCATGCTTTACGTGTGTTCTGATTCTATGTTCATGCTTTACGTGTGTTCTGATTCTATGTTCATGCTTTACACGTTCTGATTCTATGTTCATGCTTTACGTGTGTTCTGATTCTATGTTCATGCTTTACATGTTCTGATTCTATGTTCATGCTTTACGTGTTCTGATTCTATGTTCATGCTTTACGTGTGTTCTGATTCCATGTTCATGCTTTACGTGTTCTGATTCTATGTTCATGTTTTACGTGTGTTCTGATTCTATGTTCATGCTTTACGTGTGTTCTGATTCTATGTTCATGCTTTACGTGTGTTCTGATTCTATGTTCATGCTTTACGTGTTCTGATTCTATGTTCATGCTTTACGTGTGTTCTGATTCAATGTTCATGTTTTACGTGTTCTGATTCTATGTTCATGCTTTACGTGTGTTCTCATTCTATGTTCATGCTTTACGTGTTTCTGATTCTATGTTCATGCTTTACGTGTTCTGATTCTATGTTCATGCTTTACGTGTGTTCTGATTCTATGTTCATGTCTTTACGTGTTCTGATTCTATGTTCATGCTTTACGTGTTCTGGTTCTATGTTCATGCTTTACGTGTTCTGATTCTATGTTCATGCTTTACGTGTGTTCTGATTCTATGTTCATGCTTTACGTGTGTTCTGATTCTATGTTCACGCTTTACGTGTTCTGATTCTATGTTCATGCTTTACGTGTGTTCTGATTCTATGTTCATGCTTTACGTATGTTCTCATTCTATGTTCATGCTTTACGTGTGTTCTGATTCTATGTTCATGCTTTACGTGTTCTGATTCTATGTTCATGCTTTACGTGTGTTCTGATTCTATGTTCATGCTTTACGTGTGTTCTGATTTTATGTTCATGCTTTACGTGTGTTCTGATTCTATGTTCATGCTTTACGGTGTTCTGATTCTATGTTCATGCTTTACGTGTTCTGTTCTATGTTCATCTGCTTTACGTGTTCTGATTCTATGTTATCTAGCTTTACTGTGTGTTCTGATTCTATGTTCATGTCTTTACGTGTTCTGATTCTATGTTCATGCTTTACGTGTTCTGGTTCTATGTTCATGCTTTACGTGTTCTGATTCTATGTTCATGCTTTACGTGTGTTCTGATTCTATGTTCATGCTTTACGTGTGTTCTGATTCTATGTTCACGCTTTACGTGTTCTGATTCTATGTTCATGCTTTAACGTGTGTTCTGATTCTATGTTCATGCTTTACGTATGTTCTCATTCTATGTTCATGCTTTACGTGTGTTCTGATTCTATGTTCATGCTTTACGTGTTCTGATTCTATGTTCATGCTTTACGTGTGTTCTGATTCTATGTTCATGCTTTACGTGTGTTCTGATTTTATGTTCATGCTTTACGTGTGTTCTGATTCTATGTTCATGCTTTACGTGTGTTCTGATTCTATGTTCATGCTTTACGTGTGTTCTGATTCTATGTTCACGCTTTACGTGTGTTCTGATTCTATGTTCATGCTTTACGTGTGTTCTCATTCTATGTTCATGCTTTTACGTGTGTTCTGATTCTATGTTCATGCTTTACACGTTCTGATTCTATGTTCATGCTTTACGTGTGTTCTGATTCTATGTTCATGCTTTACACGTTTCTGATTCTATGTTCATGTTTTACGTGTGTTCTGATTCTATGTTCATGCTTTACGTGTTCTGATTCTATGTTCATGCTTTACACGTTCTGATTCTATGTTCATGCTTTACGTGTTCTGATTCTATGTTCATGCTTTACGTGTGTTCTGATTCTATGTTCATGCTTTACGTGTGTTCTGATTCTATGTTCATGTTTTACGTGTTCTGATTCTATGTTCACGCTTTAAGTGTGTTCTGATTCTATGTTCATGCTTTACGTGTGTTCTGATTCTATGTTCATGCTTTACGTGTGTTCTGATTCTATGTTCATGCTTTACATGTGTTCTCATTCTATTTCATGCTTTACACGTTCTGATTCTATGTTCATGTTTTACGTGTGTTCTGATTCTATGTTCATGCTTTACGCGTTCTCATTCTATGTTCATGCTTTACGTGTTCTGATTCTATGTTCATGCTTTACGTGTTCTGATTCTATGTTCATGCTTTACGTGTGTTCTCATTCTATGTTCATGCTTTACGTGTGTTCTCATTCTATGTTCATGCTTTACGTGTTCTCATTCTATGTTCATGCTTTACGTGTTCTCATTCTATGTTCATGCTTTACGTGTTCTGATTCTATGTTCATGCTTTACGTGTGTTCTGATTCTATGTTCATGCTTTACGTGTGTTCTGATTCTATGTTCATGCTTTACGTGTGTTATGATTCTATGTTCACGCTTTACGTGTGTTCTGATTCTATGTTCATGCTTTACGTGTTCTGATTCTATGTTCATGCTTTACGTGTTCTGATTCTATGTTCATGCTTTACGTGTGTTCTCATTCTATGTTCATGCTTTACGTGTGTTCTGATTCTATGTTCATGCTTTACGTGTTCTGATTTTATGTTCATGCTTTACGTGTTCTGAGTTCTATGTTCATGCTTTACGTGTGTTCTCATTCTATGTTCATGCTTTACGTGTGTTCTGATGCTATGTTCACGCTTTACGTGTTCTGATTCTATGTTCATGCTTTACGTGTTCTCATTCTATGTTCATGCTTTATGTGTTCTCATTTATGTTCATGTTTTACACGTTCTGATTCTATGTTCATGCTTTACACGTTTGATTCTATGTTCATACTTTACACGGTCTGATTCTATGTTCATACTTTACGTGTTCTCATTCTATGTTCATGCTTTACGTGTTCTCATTCTATGTTCATGCTTTACACGTTCTGATTCTATGTTCATGCTTTACACGTTTTGATTCTATGTTCATGCTTTACACGTTCTGATTCTATGTTCATGCTTTACACGTTCTGATTCTATGTTCATGCTTTATACGTTCTGATTCTATGTTCATGCTTTACGTGTTCTGATTCTATGTTCATGTTTTACGTGTGTTCTGATTTTATGTTCATGCTTTACGTGTGTTCTGATTCTATGTTCATGCTTTACGTGTTCTGATTCTATGTTCATGCTTTACGTGTTCGGATTCTATGTTCATGCTTTACGTGTGTTCTGATTCTATGTTCATGCTTTACGTGTTCTGATTCTATGTTCATGCTTTACGTGTGTTCTGATTCTATGTTCATGCTTTACACGTTCTGATTGTATGTTCATGCTTAACGTGTTCTCATTCTATGTTCATGCTTTACGTGTTCTCATTCTATGTTCATGCTTTACGTGTTCTCATTCTATGTTCATGCTTTACGTGTTCTGATTCTATGTTCATGCTTTACGTGTTCTCATTCTATGTTCATGCTTTACGTGTTCTGATTCTATATTATGTTTTACGTGTTCTGATTCTATATTCATGCTTTACGTGTTCTGATTCTATGTTCATACTTTACGTGTTCTGATTCTATATTCATGCTTTACGTGTTCTGATTCTATATTCATGCTTTAATTGTTCTGATTCTATGTTCATGCTTTACGCGTTTCTCATTCTATATTCATGCTTTACGTGTTCTGATTCTATGTTCATGCTTTACGTGTTCTCATTCTATGTCCATGCTTTACGTGTGTTCTGATTCTATGTTCATGTTTTACGTGTGTTCTGATTCTATGTTCATGCTTTACGTGTTCTGATTCTATGTTCATGCTTTACACATTCTGATTCTATGTTCATGCTTTACGTGTGTTCTGATTCTATGTTCATGCTTTACGTGTTCTGATTCTATGTTCATGCTTTACGTGTGTTCTATTCTATGTTCATGCTTTACGTGTTCTGATTCTATGTTCATGCTTTACACGTTCTGATTCTATGTTCATGCTTTACACGTTCTGATTCTATGTTCATGCTTTACGTGTGTTCTGATTCTATGTTCATGCTTTACGTGTTCTGATTCTATGTTCATGCTTTACGTGTTCTGATTCTATGTTCATGCTTTACGTGTGTTCTGATTCTATGTTCACGCTTTACGTGTGTTCTGATTCTATGTTCATGCTTTACGTGTGTTCTGATTCTATGTTCACGCTTTACGTGTGTTCTGATTCTATGTTCATGCTTTTCGTGTGTTCTGATTCTATGTTCATGCTTTACGTGTGTTCTGATTCTATGTTCATGCTTTACGTGTGTTCTGATTCTATGTTCATGCTTTACGTGTGTTCTGATTCTATGTTCACGCTTTACGTGTTCTGATTCTATGTTCATGCTTTACGTGTGTTCTGATTCTATGTTCATGCTTTACGCGTTCTGATTCTATGTTCATGCTTTACGCGTTCTGATTCTATGTTCATGCTTTACGTGTTCTGATTCTATGTTCATGCTTTACGCGTTCTGATTCTATGTTCATGCTTTACGCGTTCTGATTCTATGTTCATGCTTTACGTGTTCTGATTCTATGTTCATGCTTTACGTGTTCTGATTCTATGTTCATGCTTTACGTGTTCTGATTCTATGTTCATGCTTTACGTGTTCTGATTCTATGTTCATGCTTTACGTGTGTTCTGATTCTATGTTCATGCTTACGTGTTTCTCATTCTATGTTCATGCTTTACGTGTTCTCATTCTATGTTCATGCTTTACGTGTGTTCTGATTCTATGTTCATGCTTTACGTGTGTTTCTGATTCTACGTTCATGTTTTACGTGTGTTCTGATTCTATGTTCATGCTTTCCGTGTTCTGATTCTATGTCATGCTTTACTGGCTCTTAGTGTCATTTGGTTTTGCCAGCCGCTTACCGGAGACCTCGCCTCATCTCATCTCATCTCACAAGTTGTGAGTTTTCACTCCAAGGTTTTGTTCATCAGAGTCCAGGTCTGACTGACACTGACAGATGAAGGGAAAAACGATGGTGTTGATGAGTCTGGCTTTTGTTTGTCCATTCAGAAATGTTGAGAGTTCCATGGACAGCAAAGAAAACAAACGAGACAGTCTTGATGAAGGCAGACACAAGTAAATCATTCATAAGGAAGACTAGGAAAAGACAGGCAACATTTATAGGCCATTTTATGAGGAAGGGGGATTTGGAGCATCTGGTCACAACGGGAAAGCTGGAGGGAAAGAGAGCACCAGGTAGATCCAAGGAGAAAATATTGGACGGACTTGCAGGGTGGCTGAGGACAGAGAGGGTGGAAGATGTGCTCGTGGCAACAAGGGATAGATACATATCTGGGGCCATGATCGCCAACGGCATGCGGCAGGGCACTTGATGATGATGATGAAAAAGGTACATGATAAGAGAGTTAGCGACGAACGATTAACGCTTCGGTATGCATGCCTAAACGAATGTGAATACTACAGGATATTTTGATATCTCAGTTAATGATGCAAATGTTATACATCACACAAAGCAGTTAAATTTTTCATAGCTTTACATGATCAACAAAATCAGACTGGCCTGATCGCATTCTAAAACCGGTTTGTAAACGAAACGGAAACGATGGATATTTTTCACCCTTTGACTACCGCACCCTGTCCACCAGCATCCGCATTGCAAACCATACCAGCAAAGCAAAAGCTTAACCTGTTGACTCTCTCCTCACCCTATCCACCAGCTTCCCTGCAAGAAACTGTGGACGGGGTGAGGAGAGAGTCAAAGGGTTTAAGTTTTTGCAGTTGGGGATTGGGTGCGGGAGTCGATGGGTCAAATAAATCCTGTCACATCATCATCATGTGTCCTGCCGCATGGCGTTGGCGATCATGGCCCTCCATATCTATCTATCCTTGTTGCCGCAAGCACATCTTCCACCCTCTCTGTCCTCAGCCACCCTGCAAGTCCGTCCAATATTTTCTCCCTGGGTCTACCTAGTGTTCTCTTTCCCTCCAGCTTTCCTGTTGTGACCAGATGCTCTAATTCCCCTTTCCTCATAAAATGGCCTATACATGTTGCCTGTCTTTTCCTAATCTTCCTTACGAATGATCTTCTTGTATCTGCCTCATCCTGTCACAGTCCATCTGCAAAAACTAGACACCACATAAACGTAGCAGTGCCCCTTGTTAACAATATCATAAATACTCACATGAGCCGTGTAAGGGTTAAAAAGAACTAGACACCACATAAACGTAGCAGTGCCCCTGTTAACAGTATCATAAATACTCACATGAGCCGTGTAAGGTTAAAAACTAGACACCCACATAAATGCTAGCAGTGTCCTCTGTTAACAATATCTCATGAACTACTTGGCCGTGTAAGAGTTTAAAAACTAGACACCACATAAAGTAGCAGTGTCCCTTTTTAACAATAACATAAATACATGAGCCGTGTAAGGGTTAAAAAAACTAGACCCACATAAATGTAGCAATGCCCTGTAACAATATCATGAATACTCACATGAGCCGTGTAAGGGTTAAAAAAAACTAGACACACATAAAAGCAAGTGTCCTGTAACAATATCATAAATACTACACATGAGCCGTGTAAGGATTAAAAAAACTAGACACCACATAAATGCTAGCAGTGCTCCTGTTAACAATATCATAAATACTCACATGAGCCGTGTAAGGGTTAAAAAAACTAGACACCACATAAAATGTAGCAGTGCTCTGTTAACAATATCATAAATACTCACATGAGCCGTGTAAGAGTTAAACAACTAGACACCACATAAAATGTAGCAGTGTCTCCTGTTAACAATATCATAAATTACTCACATGAGCCGTGTAAGGGTTAAAAAAACTAGACACCACATAAAATGTAGCATGTGCTCCTGTAACAATATCATAAATACTCACATGAGCCGTGTAAGAGTTAAAAAACTAGACACCACATAAAATGATACAGTGCTCCTGTTAACAATATCATAAATACTCACATGAGCCGTGTAAGAGTTAAACAACTAGACACCACATAAAATGTAGCAGTGCCCTGTTAACAATATCATAAATACTCACATGAGCCGTGTAAGGGTTAAAAAACTAGACACCACATAAAATGTAGCAGTGCTCCTGTTAACAATATCATAAAATACTCACATGAGCCGTGTAGGGTAATCTTTTTCCGACTCCAGTCCGCCGGCCGAGTAGATGTATTTGTACGTGGGAAAATGAAGCCCCCTTCACAGCCCTCGTTGCCGAAGTCTCTGGAACAGTCGACCATCTGCTGTTCAGAAAGAGACACCAGCTGGCCTGTCCTGTTGAAGTGCTGGCCTTCCAGAGCACCTGCCTGTAAAAGACAGAAAGGAGAGGAGAGTGGGGGTGGGGGGTGGGGAGAAGGTTACGTAAAGAGGTCTTTGACCTGTAGAGCTTAGTATAAGTAAGCGACCATCTGTAGTATAGAAGAAACTTTGTGAGTGTGGGCAGGCTTTTAAAATGAACTGTTTGGCATTATAGGCAACTATCTGTTCTATAGAGGAAACTTTGTCAGCAGGTTTTTAACCTCAGCATATCTCCCTCTCTTTCTCTCTTCTTCTCTCTCTCTCTCTCTCTCTCTCTCTCTCTCTCTCTCTCTCTCTCTCTCTCTCTCTCTCTCTCCTCTCTCTCTCTCTAACTGCAATACAGAGGAAACATTGTGAGTTTGTAGATCTTTTGCATGAGTATATAAGGCAACCATCTGCAACATTGAAAGCTTTGTGTGAGTAGGCCTTTAGCATGAACGGCCAAATAGATAGGCAACCATCTGCAACATTGAAAGCTTTGTGTGAGTAGGCCTTTAGCATGAACGGCCAAGTAAACAGGCAACAATCTGCAACATTGAAAGCTTTGTGTGAGTAGGCCTTTAGCATGAACGGCCAAATAGATAGGCAACCATCTGCAACATTGAAAGCTTTGTGTGAGTAGGCCTTTAGCATGAACGGCCACGTAAATAGGCAACCATCTGCAACATTGAAAGCTTTGTGTGAGTAGGCCTTTAGCATGAACGGCCAAATAGATAGGCAACCATCTGCAACATTGAAAGCTTTGTGTAGTAGGCCTTTAGCATGAACGGCCAAGTAAACAGGCAACAATCTGCAACATTGAAAGCTTTGTGTGAGTAGGCCTTTAGCATAAACGGCCAATAAATAGGCAACCATCTGCAACATTGAAAGCTTTGTGTGAGTAGGCCTTTAGCATGAACGGCCAAATAATAGGCAACCATCTGCAACATTGAAAGCTTTGTGTGAGTAGGCCTTTAGCATGAACGGCTGTGTATTCCAGGCAGATGGCCCTGAAAGAGCAAAAGAACGCTGGCCAACAGATTATAGTTTAACCCTTTGACTCCCATACCCTGTCTACCAGCATCCTGCATTGTCAACAGTGCAAGCGAAGCAAACGCTTAACCCTTCGACTTCCTCATCCTATCCACCAGTTTCCTATAGGAAGCTAGTGGATAGGGTGAGGGAGTCAGAGGGTTAAGTTTTTGCTATTGGTGGATAGAGTGCAGAAGTCAAAGAATTAAATCCAATTTAAAAATCCACCTCTTTTCCCGACAGGAAGCTGGTGGATAAGGTGAGAGAGTCGAAGGGTTGCAGGAAGCTGGTGGATAGAGTGAGGTAGTCGAAGGGTCAAGTTTTTGCAGTTGGTGGACAGGGTGTGTGAGTCAAAGGGTTAAATCTGGGAACCTAAAACTAAAGTACTCAAAGTGTCAGGACCACAAAAAAAATCACAACCATACAAGTATACAAACAAACAAATCAATTTTTCAACAACAACAAAAATCACTAAATACACGACACAGCCAAAGGGCAGGTATATCTCACAAATTTTTCAACAACAACAACAACAACAACAAAAATCACTAAATACACGACACAGCCAAAGGGCAGATATATCTCACAAATTTTTCAACAACAACAACAACAACAACAAAAATCACTACATACACGACACAGCCAAAGGGCAGGTATGTCTCACAAATTTTCAACAACAAATAACAACAAAAATCACTACATACACGACACAGCCAAAGGGCAGGTATATCTCACAAATTTTTCAACAACAACAACAAAAATCACTACATACACGACACAGCCAAAGGGCAGGTATATCTCACAAATTTTTCAACAACAACAACAAAAATCACTACATACACGACACAGCCAAAGGGCAGGTATATCTCACATATTTTTCAACAACAACAACAAAAATCACTACATACACGACACAGCCAAAGGGCAGGTATATCTCACAAATTTTTCAACAACAACAACAAAAATCACTACATACACGACACAGCCAAAGGGCAGGTATATCTCACAAATTTTTCAACACCAACAACAACAAAAATCACTAAATAAACGGCACAGCCAAAGGGCAGGTATAACTCACAACTGGATAAGGAAATCAATTTTTCAACAACATCAAAAATCACTTACTACACGGCACAGCCAAAGGGCAGGTGTAACACACATTTTTCAACAACAACAACAACAACAAAATCACCTTCCACACGACACAACCAAAGGGCAGGTATAACTCACAACTGAATAAGGAAATCAATTTTTCAACAACAACAAAAACAACAAAATCACTTAATAAACGGCACAACCAAAGGGCAGGTATAACTCACAACTGAATAAGGAAATCAATTTTTCAACAACAACAACAAAATCACTTAATAAACGGCACAACCAAAGGGCAGGTATAACTCACAACTGAATAAAGAAATCAATTTTTTAACAACAACAACAGGAAATCAATTTTTAACAACAACAACAGGAAATCAATTTTCAACAACAACAACAGAAAATCAATTTTTCAACAACAACAACAATCACTTAATAAACGGCACAACCAAAGGGCAGGTATGACTCACAACTGAATAAGCCCAGCTAGACCCACAGGTCCCCTGGTCCTTAACGGGGGTGACGTAGCCTTTGGCTCGCCAGTCCACATGGTCCGGTAGTGTTGCGTTGGGTCTGGGTGACAGCAATGGGCAGAAAAAACCATGGGATTTGCCAGCCGTCTGTGTGTACAGCTTGTTGTACTTCCTGTATTCTTCCACCGTCTGTCAATCACACATACACGTACACGCGCACGCAGACACACGTACACACACGCACGCACGCGCACGCATACACACATAACACACACACACATACACACACACATACAACACATACACACACATATACACATACACACACACACACATAACACACACACATACACACATAACACACACGCAATAAGTACACACAAACAAACACATACATACACACACACATATACACACATACCACATATACACACATACCACATAACATACACATACAACATACACAAAAACAAGAAAAATATACGCACACATGCACACAGGTAGGAAAAAAACATACACACACACACACACAACACACGCACATTCAGATACACACGCGCACATGCACGCACACACACATTCAATACAAACACACACACACACACAGACACTCAACACACACACACACACACACACACTCTGTCACACACACAAATCACACTCACACACACACACACTCACACACACTCACACACACACACACACACACACACACACACACATCCCACACACACACACACATACACACGCACACTCTGTCACACACACACATCACACACACACACACACACACACACACACACACACACACACACACTCAACACACACACACACACACACACTCAACACACACACACACACACACACACACACACACACACACACACACACACACACACACACACACACAGCCTTGACTGAAAATACCTGTAATGCAAAACATCTCGTCGGGTTTCCCTTTTCCTACCCCAAAATCTTTATCAAGAGCTTGATCTTCTTGTCAAAGTTGCCTGTGTCTATCCCACCATCTTTATAAACAGCTTAAACATCTTGTGAGATTTTCCTGTTTCTGTCCCAACATCTTTATAATCAGCTTAACCTTTTGACTCCCGCACCCCGTCCACCAGCATCCTGCAGTGTCAGCCGTGCTAACAAAGCAAAAACTTAACCCTTTGACCCCCTCACCCTATCCACCAGCTTCCTGCAGGAAGTTGGTGGGATAGGACGAGGGAGACAGAGGCTTAGGTTAAGTGGGGGTTTTTGCAGTTGGTGGGTAGGGTGCGGAAGTCAAAGGGTTAAGCATCTTGTCAGGTTTTCGTTTTCCTATCCCAACATCTTTCATCATCATCATCACCATCATCATTATCAAGTGCCCTGCCACATGGCGTTGGCGATCATCGCCCTCCATACGCATCTATCTCTTGTTGCCGCAAGCACATCTTCCACCCTCTGTGTCCTCAGTCACCCTACAAGTCCTCCAATATTTTTTTTCCTATGTCTACCTAGTGCTCTCTTTCCCTCCAGCTTTCCTGTTGTAACCAGGTGCTCTAATTCCCCTTTCCTCATAAAATGGCCTATAAATGTTGCCTGTCTTTTCCCTAAACTTCCTTATGAATGATCTTGTGTCTGCCTCCATCAAGCCTGTCTCGTTTGTTTTCTTTGCTGTCCATGGAACTATCAACATTCTTCTTAGAAACCACATCTCGGCAGCCTCTGGCTTTGCTTGTTGACTGTCCACGCCTCACAACCGTATAACAATATCGGTTTTATATAACATTCAAGAAATCTCTTCCTGATGTTAACTGATAGGCATTACATCTTTACAAAGAGCTTAAACATCTTGTCTGGTTTCCCTTTTCCCATCCCAACACCTTTATAAACAACTCAAGGATTTCCTTTTCAGATCCCAACATCTTTACAATAAACATTTTCTCAGATTTTCGTTTTCCTATCCCAACATCTTTATAAACAAAATTCAAGGAACCAGAAAAAAAAAAACACGAAAAAAGAATAAGAACGCGTATTTAATACAACCAGACAAGATAGGCGCCTGTCTTGTTTGATTATATTAAATACGCGTTCTTATACTTTTTTTTTTTTTCGTGTTTTTTCATGGTTTCATCTTTATGAACGGTTTAAACATCTTGTCAGGTTTCCTTTCCCTATCCCTCCCCCTTCCCACCTACTGTCCAGTGTCAAACCACTGACCATGTCTGCAAACCGGTTGACCCCCATGTAGTAGGAACTCTGCTTGGTGAGGTACAACCGGTTGTGTTGCTCAATGCGTTGCAGGTTGTCCATGAAGATGACCTGACGTGCCTTCTCCTCCTCATCACTCTTATACTCCTTTCCTGCAAAAAGACACACGACAAAAAAAACTTAAGTTCAACAGTGTTTTCTGGGTGGCTTCTTCCAGGGCTCGCTAACATGATTCTTGCACTAAGATTACTACATGAACCTAATCTGATATATGCTCGTTGACTTTTTTTTTTTTTCGATCAGTTTCAGTTTCGGTTTCTCAAGATGGCGTCTCCTCGCTCGGAATGAATTCCATATGCACTAGCGTCACAGGTGCCACGTGTATGTTGATCGTGGCACATGCCTGAAAGCCAGCACATAAACCCATGAGCTGGCCAGGTCCTGAGGCCCTACTCAGACTATGTTTTACCTAGTCTATGTCTTAAACTGGTATTTTATCAGCCTACCGTCCCACTGGAATAATCTTGGTTAAATGTCAATGACATGTGTATGTGCGTATCTTACCTTCAAAACAGGAACATATTTGTAAAGTATATAAACAAATAAATAATCTAAATGTAAATAGATAAATTAAACTAAACGGTAAATAAATATTTCGTTTTTCAATCAAAGATTCTTCAAGGTCGTAGTGTACCTTGAAGAAAACTTGAAAAAGTACATCTGGAACTTGTAGAATAGTGTATACAAGAGAATTGGTTACAATGGCTCGGCCATCATGATATCGAACAGTTACATTACAGGTATAATGGTTGTATTTACTTTCAGAATGTTCTGTTCATATGATGCCTAAAAAATTAATCAATGGTTAATACATCACATAGGAAAAATAACAGAATAAAAAGAAAGTACTGTGAATGTGCCATTACAAAAAAAAAGAAGAAGAAAACTAAAACAGCAATTTATTTCAATAATTGATGATGTTACTTGAGTAGGGTGTGAAATGTCCAAAGATTTCTGATGTAACTCAGTTACGCCGCAAAACTCTCTTCTCCTACTTGTCCCTGCTTCAACTCTGTGTGGGTGTGTATATGTGTGGGTGTGTGGGTGTGTGGTGGGGTGAGTGGATGGGTGTGGGGGTGGGGGGTGAGGGGGTGGGGGTGTGGTGCGGGTGTGTGGGTATGCGTGGGTGTGGGTGTGTGTGGGGATGTAGGTGTGCGTGGGTGTGGGTGTGCGTGTGTGGTGGTGGTGGTGGTGGTGGTGCATTGGTTTAACGTCTGTTCACTTAAGTGATTTGTGTGTGTGTGTGTGTGTGTGTGTGTGTGTGTGTGTGTGTGTGTGTGTGTGTGTGTGTGTGTGTGTGGTGTGTCGCACGCGCGTGCGTGTGTGTGTGTCGCACGCGCGTGCGTGAGTGTGTGACGTCATAGGGAGATGACGTCACGACACACTCTTTCACATCGCCCCTCTCCCCTCTCTATTACCATGCTCCTTCTTGAACTGGTTCCATGTGACGTCATAAGGTTCGTAGCTCAACCTGAAGTTCGTGTGCTGGACCTCAAACCGTTCCACAACGCTGGGCTTGGTGTGGGCCACAGCCACCACACACAGCAGTAACAGTCCCGAGTACATCTCGATGCCTGCTGTCTTCTGCTGAAATCATACAGGCCAGTAGTAACGTAGTGGTAACATAAGTTTTGGTAACATAGTGGTGACACAGTTTTTGCTTTTGTTTGCAAGGTTGGCAGTGCAGGTTGCGGGTGGACAGGGTGCGGGAGTCAAAGGGTTAAAGACCCTCCTCAGAGATGTTGCTCCGGACACAAATTTTCAAGTTTTTACGAAGAGATCAATAGATTTCATCTTTATACGGTTATACGTACCCGATAAGGGAAAGATTATATACATGTATATGCCTATCAATTAACATCAGGAAGAATGGAATGGAATCTTTATCTAATGTCTGTTCACAATAGTGATTTTAGACACACACACACACACACACACACACACACACACACACACACACACACACACACACACACCACACACACACACACACACACACACACACACACAGGGGGAGGGGGGGAAATGGTTGGGGACGGGGATGGGAAGGGGTAGTGGGAGTTTTTGAATGTAAGAAGGGGAACAATTACAATTAAGAATTCAGAACATTAAGTTAACAGTGTCAATTAATAACAGACAACAATTAATTAACTCTTCATAACAATCTGCCAACAGGGGATCTGAGAATCAGCTGGACTACCGAAATAATATCATTATTTTTGTTGTAAAGGATATCTCCAGAGTCAGTACATGAAAAATCGAGATTGTTATTTCTATATGTCGTAAGTAAGATAGGACATTCAAAGAGCAGATGGTGAACAGATAATGCTTTTGAACAAATGCATACATTCTGTGTATATTTTGTTTTCCAAGAGTTAAGCCTTAGTTTGTATATCAAGGACGCTAGCTGTCTGGGGCAGTTAGGTATCAGGCTTTGGGTATTGGAAAAATTTATATAAAGTGAACATTCTAACACAGAACCAAGTTCATGAACTGACAGTCAGGAAGAGAGTTCTTGAATGTTATATAGAACCGGTACTGTTGTACGGTCGCGAGGCGTGCGACAGTCAACAAGCAAAGCCAGAACAAGATTGAGGCAGCCGAGATGTCGTTTCTAAGAAGAACGTTGACAGTTCCATGGACAGCAAAGAAAACAAACGAGACTGTCTTGATGGAGGCAAACACAAGTAGATCATTCATAAGGAAGATCAGGAAAAGAATTAGGAAAAGACAAGCAACATTTATAGGCCATTTTATGAGGAAAGGGGAAATGGAGCACCTGGTCACAACGGGAAAGCTGGAGGGAAAGAGAGCACCGGGTAGACCCAGGGAGAAGATACTAAACGGACTTGCAGAGTGGCTGGGGACAAGGAGAGTGGAAGAGATGCCTGAGGCAACAAGTGATAGAGACAGAGGGAAGTCCATAATCGCCAACGCCATGCGGCAAGGCACCTGATGATGATGATGATGATATCTATTATACATATATAGGCCTATATATATATATATTAGTGGTGTGTGTGTGTGTGTGTGTGTGTGTGTGTGTGTGTGTGTGTGTGTGTGTGTGTGTGTGTGTGTGTTGTGTGTGTGTGTAGATATAGATATACATATATATTTATAGACAGATAGAGATATAATATACATAATTATGTTTGACGCCAAAAAAAACACCGACTCTCACGCCAACAAAACACTGACTTTGACGCCAAAATAACCCCGAGTTTGACGCCGACAAAACACTGACTTTGACGCCAACAAAACAGTGACTTTGACGCCAACAAAAACATGACATTGACGCCGACAAAACACTGACTTTGACGCCAACAAAATCCTGACTTTGACGCCAACAAAACACTGACTTTGACGCTAACAAAACCCTGACTTTGACGCCAACAAAACCCTGACTTTGACGCCGACAAAACACTGACTTTGACGCCGACAACAAACAGACGTTGACGCCAACAAAACACTGACGGACGCCGACAAAATACTAATTTTGACGCCAACATACACTGACTTTGACACCAAAATAACCCCGAGTTTGACGCCAAAAAAACATTGACTTTGACGCCAACAAAACACTGACTTTGACACCAACAAAAACATGACATTGACGCCAACAAAACACTGACTTTGACACCAACAAAAACATGACATTCACGCCAACAAAACACTGACTTTGATGCCAACAAAAACACTGACTTTGACGCCAACAAAACCCTGACTTTGACGCCAACAAAAACACTGAATTGGACGCCAACAAAACCCTGACTTTGACGCCGACAAAACACTGACTCTGACGCCAACAACTCACAGACGTTGACGCCAACAAAACACTGACTGACGCCGACAAAACACTAATTTTGACGCCAACAAAACACTGACTTTGACGCCAAATAACCCCGAGTTTGACACCAACAAAACACTGACTTTGACACCAACAAAACACTAATTTTGACGCCAAAAAACACTGACCTTGACGCCAACAAAACACTGAATTTTGACGCCAACAAAACACTGACTTTGACGCCGACTTTGACGCCAACAAAACGCCGACTTTTCACCAACAAAACACTGACTTTGAAACCAATAAAACAGTGAATTTTGACGCCGCCACATCTCTGACTTTGACACAGACAAAACACTGACTTTGACACAGACAAAGCACTGACTTTGACACAGACAAAACACTGATTTTGACGCCAACAAAACACCGACTTTGACGCCGACAAAACACTACTCTGACGCCAACAAAACCTTGATGCCGACAAAACACTACTCTGACACCAACAAAACACTGCCTTTGACGCCGACAAAACACTGACTTTGACGCCAACAAAACACTGCCTTTGACGCCGACAAAAACTGACTTTGATCCCAACAAAACATTTGACTGACGCCGACAAAATACTGACTTTGACGCCAACAAAACACCGACTCTGACGCCAACAAAACACTGACTCTGACGCCAACAAAACATTGACTCTGACGCCAACAAAACATTGACTCTGACGCCAACAAAACACTGACTCTGACGCCAACAAAACACTGACTCTGACGCCAACAAAACATTGACTCTGACGCCAACAAAACATTGACTCTGACGCCAACAAAACACTGACTCTGACGCCAACAAAACACTGACTCTGACGCCAACAAAACACCGACTCTGACGCCAACAAAACACTGACTCTGACGCCAACAAAACATTGACTCTGACGCCAACAAAACACTGACTCTGACGCCAACAAAACACCGACTCTGACGCCAACAAAACACTGACTCTGACGCCAACAAAACATTGACTCTGACACCAACAAAACACCGACTCTGACACCAACAAAACATTGACTCTGACACCAACAAAACATTGACTCTGACACCAACAAAACACTGACTTTGATACCAACAAAACATTGACTCTGACACCAACGTAACATTGACTCTGACACCAACAAAACATTGACTCTGACACCAACAAAACATTGACTCTGACACCAACAAAACATTGACTCTGACACCAACAAAACATTGACTCTGACACCAACAAAACATTGACTCTGACACCAACAAAACACTGACTCTGACACCAACAAAACACTGACTTTGATACCAACAAAACATTGACTCTGACACCAACGTAACATTGACTCTGACACCAACAAAACACTGACTCTGACACCAACAAAACACTGACTTTGATACCAACAAAACATTGACTCTGACACCAACGTAACATTGACTCTGACACCAACAAAACACTGACTCTGATACCGACAAAACACTGACTTTGACACAGACAGAACACTGAGTTGAGACTCATTTCCTTGTGAGTTTCACACGTATGTAGCAAACACAACCTAAAATCCTCACAAGCAAAACAGTACCATCGGAGCTGCTACGACACAATTCCGATGAGACATCACACATACATACTACGTACAGTAACCTGCAAGGAAACCAAACTTACACTTCCGTGGTGTGTTGGTATGATGAAGCTTTGGTTTCCATCCCCCTTCGTTTATAAAGCAACTGTCTTGGTCTTATCGTGTACCGTGCGGGTTAACCCTTTGACTCCCGCACCCTGTCCACCAGCATCCTGCATTGTCAACCATGCTAGCAAAGCAAAAACTGAACCCTTTCATTCCCTCACTCTATCCACCAGCTTCCTGCAGGAAGCCGAGGGTGGTGAGAGTCTAAGGATTAACGAGTTACGGTGTTAGTTTTTATTAACCCTTTGACTCTCACACCCTGCCCGCCGGTGTCCTGCATTGTCAACCATGCTAGCAAGCAAAAACTTAACCCTTTGACTCCTTCACCCTATCCACCAGCGGAGGAGAAACTCCTGTCAAGCAAGTGTTTCGGCAATGAACTCCTGGCACTCTTAGGGGGCCGGGCCGGATCCAGGTCATGACTTCTGGATGCCCTTCTGCTATGAAGCTGGTGGACAGTGTGAGGGAGTCAAAGGGTTAAGTTTTTGCAGTTGGTGGATAGGGTGCGCGGGGGTCAAAGGGTTAACAGCGAACGACGCCTGAACACGCAATCTTCTTGTTGACACGTAGACCTATCGCCTCTTTCTATCGTCCCCAAACAGAGTCTGACACTGTATCTACAGGTTTATGACCGGTCATTCGGCCAGACAAGTCACACAGTCCACTTTATGGCTTTATAGCCAGCAATTCGAATAGAGACAGCAAAGAAAACAAACCAGACAATCTTGACGGAGGCAGACACAAGGTGATCTCATTGATAAAGAAGATTAGGAAAAGACAAGCAACATTTATAGGCCATTTTATGAGGAAAGGGGAATTAGAGCACCCTGTCATACAGCAGGAAAGGTGGAGGGAAAGAGAGCACCAGGTCGACCTTGGGAGAAATACTGGACAGCCTTGCAGGGTGGCTGACTGAGGACAGAGAGGGTGGAAGATGTACCTGCGGCGACATGGGAAAGGACCAAGCTATACAACATTCTCAGCACAGTTTAAGCTATAGAGCATCACTCTCAAAATAAGCCTCAATAGCTAATATCAATGAATTAAACCCAAAGATTTTAAACAAGCACGTCGGCTAAATGGGAATTAGCAGGCATGATAAAATGTGTTCGCTTTTATTAATCTTCTCTGTTCCAACTCACGACGGATGTGGCTTGGACCGAAGGCCACGCTTGGACGCAGCGCGTGTGACGTCATGGCTATCACCATATCAGTGAATTGGGAAACCCGTTGTTTGAGGTCTTGCAGTCATTTCGTTTAAATCGCACGAATAACTGAAATACGAGCAGTCGACCAGAAATAAGATATCACGGTACTCGTTAGCTACTTACGTCATTTATCCAGGTAAATGACGAGCACTGACCAGAGCAACGGTGGGGGGGGGGGGGGTATCTTTGGTATCGTATCACTTACCACATTTAGGCGCAAAGCCAGATAACAGCGACAGTACTGTGCCCATTTCCGAGGTGTGCTATATTAAAACTGGTCTTCTCACTGTCTCATCTTAAAATCATTGTTGTTCTGATGGTGGCACCATAGGATTAGATAGGTCCCCCTTCTCCTACTTCCCTGGGATGGTTATCCCCGTCGGTAAAATCATCTGAGGTGGGTGTCGACGTAAAAACTGAACCAAACCCATTTCAGTCCTTTATGCCGGCTCAGGTTAGAGTAGATAGAGCATTAGTCGCAAAGGATCGGAATAAAACATAACAACGAACCTCATGAGCTCTAAAAGAGCTGTGGAGCTGTTAGCCAACATTTTAAAACAATCTACAATGAATACAGGTTAAGTTACAGACAAACAGCGCAGACGGGTAAATAAATAGTAAGCTTGCCACATGGCTCATACCGCGACACGTCGTTTAGATCAAAACAGACTTACTGCCACGCTGCATGTTTGTGGACTTCACAAATCTAGCGTGATAATCATAGACGCCAGTTGGAACTGTAGACAATAAAAAATTTTAAAAACTAACTTCAGAACTACCACACATAAAAGGTGACAGTCACGATCGTTATCGATAGTCCGTTGCGTCGTAGGACTTTCATGTGACGAAGTCGCTAATACCTTTGTATTGAGCAGAGCGAGATCGATGGGCGTGTGTTGGTCAGCGCATGCGCAACTGGTCAGTTTTCCCTGCTGCTTCGTCCTGTCTTGTCTTGTATTAAATATGCGTTCTGATTCTATTCTCGCGTTTTTTCTGGATCCTGTTTGCTTGAACGCGGGCAGTCGCGCTTATTTTGGATTAATTATAGCCTAGCCTTGTATCTTTCGAACCGGACGGCCAAATAAGTACCGCAGCAATTCGGCACACACAATCTGTGAGCAAGCCATTGTTCTGAGCGCGGAGACGTCGTCTTGAGAAACTGAAACTGAAAACATTGTCTGGGAGTTTCTGCGGGCAGCTACATACTGTCTATTATGCAGTGTTTGTTTGCCCTGTAGGCCTTGTGGAATAAAGATAGGGAAATGACTTGAAGTGAATTTTTTTTAAACAGAAATGATATCAATGTATACAAATAAGACAATTATTGTTCACATAAAAACAACCTATAGCTTACAAATTATAAGATAATATTCTAATAAATGATGGTTTTATCATTTACGTCAATATTCAAGAAGCATGTAATGAAGAAATTCTGTTTTCTACGGGGAGAACATTGGCATTAGTTGTTTCCACTGAACATTCAAAAATGGACAAGTGAAAGTTTATCTTGGCATTATATACTCAATTTTGAATCCGTGGTTTAGCATTCTTTGGAAAGTATGTACATTCGGAACTCACTTGTCTACTTTGCATTTATGTGTAAATAATTTTGCAAGAAATATTATAAGATCAAATACTCTATCTGTTTTTTACCTTCTGATAAATGCCGAACAGCACCAGATTTCGTGTGATTTTGATGTTGAAGGTATTTTCCCATTTTGTGTTGATTAGTTTTTTTTTCTGTTAAATTCCAAAACTTAGGGACACAGTAAAAGTTCCACAGAAAATGTTCAAAAGAATCTCTTGCATTATTACACCAGTACAATTTGTCGTAGTTGCTGTACCCATTGTTTTTAATATATATTGGTGGCGATAACCTGACCAACTATTCTTAGTTGCAACCATTTTAATTTGACATCGTTTACTTTATGAATTTTTAGAAAAACTTTTTTTCCACGAGATGTTAATGTTTAGTGAAGTGAAATGAAGTGAAGTGAAGTGAAGTGAAGTGAAACCAGAAAAAAAAAACACGAAAAAAGAATAAGAACGCGTATTTAATACAACAGGCGCCTGTCTTGTCTTCTTGTATTAAATACGCGTTCTTATCTTTCTTTTTTTTTTTTTTTTTTTTTCGTGTTTTTTTTTTCAGGTTCCTGTTTGCTTGAACGCAGGCAGTCACACATTGATTTGAATTGAGTTGAATTATGTTGAGTCACTCGACTGAAATTTTCTACTCGAGGTGGATGCGTTTTTGTCCTGCACAATAATTGTAAGTCTGTTCAATGTTCGCTTTGTTAAATTTACAGTGCTTCCAGCATTGTCTTGTGATCTCCGTACCGTTCGTCTCGTTTTCTTGGTAACTGTATTCAATCGATCTCTGTCTGTCTTTGAGACATTAATAACCCAGCACTTTAAGGGAGGGAGAACATATCTGTAAAATCTCCTGCTTGACATGAGAGGTCTTTGGCAAAAAAAAAGTCATAGCCTTATTATTATTATTAATATTATCATCATCATCTTTGTTATTATCATTACCATCATTATTGTATATTATTGTTGTTGTTATTACTATTACCATCATTATTATTAT
>CM060311.1:26009587-26022087 GCA_030674185.1 Monoplex corrugatus | reverse complement strand
GTGAGAATCTACCATTTTAGTCCCTATTTTTCAAAAGTTTTGCCTGCTCTGAACTTTTTTTTCAATGTCACAATGACCTTGAGGAGTAGAACGCTAGATTATTTGGCGACAGACTAGAAATTTACAATCGATTTCTCTCTCTCTCTCTCTCTCTCTCTCTCTCTCTCTCTGTGTCTCTCTCTGTCTCTCTCTGTCTCTTCTCTCTCTCTCTCTCTCTCTCTCTCTCTCTCTCTCTCTCTCCTCTCTCTCTCTCTCTCCCGTTTGTAACCAATGATTTGATTTTTGTGACAGAGTTGTTGCAAGCTTCAAATCATACGAAACGGCTATTACAAAAATTGTCTAACCAGCTAAATAAACAAACTAGCTAAATAAACAAACGTTCTGTTATTATACAGACCACGGAGCCGTTTATGTGTGAAGAGCAACAGCCATAGACTTTGTGTGTGGCTTCGTCTCGGGATATGTCAACTCCTCACCTTGCCGTTTGGCTTGCGAACAAGGGAAGTAACTGATGACTGGGGGTCCAAATGGATGATGCGGCGGATATACAGCCGCCACCACCATCCCTTGTCACCCCACCCCCGCCTTTTTTTTTTTTTTTTTTTTCTCCCCGAAATGGCTAGCGTGTGATGTCGGGAACTGGAAGGTGACTGTTTGGCGTGTGGTGAAGCATTGTGGTTCTGGATCCCATCCAGTAGCTTAAGAGTGTTTCTTGATGACAGAGCGCAGGACCGCTTGTGTGTGAAAAGCAACATTGCTGTGAAAGTAGAAAAGGAAGTTAAACATCAAAGAGGAAATGATGATGATGGCAAATGATGAATGATGGCAATAAACACTTCAGAACTGGCTATAACACTGCAAACACAGCACATTTTACAAAAAACTGCAGGTAAGTGGATAACCTAGCGAAAGACTATAGTTTATCAATTTATTTGGTTGGTTGGTTGGTTGGTTGGCTGGTTGGTTGATTGGTTGGTTGGTTGGTTGGTTTGGTTGGTTGGTTTGGTTGGCTGGCTGATTGGTTGGTTTTATTTACATTTTTTGTATCTATTTATGTGTGTGTAATCTATTTACTGTTAGATACAGACATTGATGCTCTCTGACACACACAGCCGCACGTACATTGCACACGCACACACATACTCAAACGCACACACACCCCACACACACACACACCACCACACACACACACACACACACGCACACCAACACGCACACATGTGTATGTGTGTGTGCTCTCTCTATCTCTACCTCCCTCCCTCTCTCTGTCACTCTCTCTCTCTCTCTCTCTCTCTCTCTCTCTCTTCTGTCTCTGTCTCTGTCTCTGCCTCGGCCTTTGTCTCTGTGTATGTCTCTGCCTCTCTCTCTCTCTCTCTCTCTCTCTCTCTCTCTCTCTCTATCTATCTATCTATCTATCTCATATATATATATATACATACACATCTCCTCTCTCTCTCTCTCTCTCCTCTCTCTCTCTCTCTCTCTTGTGTGTGTGTGTATGTGCGCGCGTGTATGCGTGTGTTTTGTGTGTGTGTGAGTGTATGTGTGTATGTGTGTCCATCATTCTTATATGTCAGATGTGTGTGTATGAGTGTGCGTGTGTGTGTGTGTGCGCGCGCGCGTGCGTGTGTATGTCTGTGTGTGTGTGTGTGCCCGTGTGCGTATGTTCTTTCTTGTTTTTGTATTTTTTTTTGGGGGGGGGTTTGGGTGTTGTTTTTTTTTCCTTCCTTCGTACTTTCGTTCGTTTCCTTCTATTTTAAACTTCACTGTTCTACGAGCTAATGGCATTCATGAGATGAAAATAAAAAACAAAAGAAACAATCACGACAAGGAGAAAACAAACAAACAAACAAACAAACAAACAGCAGCAACTTAACAAACATCAGGAACGAACGAACAGGTGAGGAGGCGGAGTGTCGGTGGACAAGCAAACGAACTGAACAAGACATTATGTCAAGCAAATAGCAGATAAAGAAGCTTTCTTACGTTTTTGATACATACTGGGTGTCAGAGCTTCGCCTAGCAGCTAGAAAGGCACTGGCGAGATCCAGAAAGACTGCTTGTAGTTTTGTCCAACCCGTCGCATGTCAACGCCAATCTTGACATACATTTGTAAGCCAAAATGCCGTATGCAGCTGTATTACGTTTTGAGAGCTATCTGCTTAGAGATTCCGACAAATTGGATGCAGTGCAGAAAGCTGTGTGGTTGGTTTTGCTTGTGTTGCCTTTTGTTAGACGTTCCTGTATGCAGTTGGTGGTTGAGTTTGTTGGTTTTGGTATTGGTTGGTGTTGGTGGTTGGTTGGTTTGGTTGTTGGTTGGTTGGTTGTTGGTTTGGTTGGTTTGGTTGGTTTGGTTTGGTTGGTTTGGTTGGTTGGTGTTGGTTGGTTGGTTTGGTTGGTTTGGTTGGTTTGGTTGGTTTGGTTGGTTGGTTGGTTTGGTTTGGTTGGTTGGTTTGGTGGTTGGTTGGTTGTTGGTTGGTTTGGTTTGGTTGGTTGGTTGTTGGTTGGTTGGTTGGTTGGTTTGGTTTGGTTGGTTGGTTTGGTTGGTTGGTTGGTTGGTTGGTTGGTTGGTTGGTTGGTTGGTTGTTTCTATTTTCTACTACATCTTAATGGCCACAGAAGCTGGAACAATTTTTACAATTTATGATGATGGCGGTGAGATGAGAATGATTACCACTGAGTTCTGGAATTCCAGCTAGGGTCGAGACTGCGTGACATGGCTGTACTCTGCGCTTATTATCATAATATATTCTAAGGTCAACCAGGCCCGAGAGATACAGACACCTGCGGTGTTGGTCAGGAGATTGGAGCAACACTCTTAATGACGCATCCATAAAGTGGATGAGACTCGAGTGTGTGGTCCTAGTCTTCCCAACGAGCCCATAGCACGCCCAGCTCTCGGTAGGAACTGAGTGGCACCGAAATTTCCCACGATGATAATTGAAAGGACCGATAGGGATTCGAACCAAGAAGCTTACAATCGCTTAGTCCGTGAATTAACCGCTACACCACGGCGACTGGTTGAGTTAGGTAACTTAAACATTTCTGCCTTTCTGTGATGAGTAATTCTAAACTCTCATTCATCAAGTGTGTTGATAACTGATTGGCTGGAAACTCTTTCACCAGTATACAATTTCTCCAGTTTTCGGCTGGAAACTCTTTTACCAGTATACAATTTCTCCAGTTATTGGCTGGAAACTCTTTCACCAGTTTATAATTTTCTCCAGTTATCGACTGGAAACACTTTTACCAGTATATAACTTGTTCCAGTTATCAGCTGGAAACACTTCCACTAGTATATAATTTCTCCAGTTATCGACTGGAAACACTTTCACCAGTATATGATTTTCTCCAGTTATCGGCAGGAAATATTTTCATCAGTATGTAATTTCTCCAGTTACCGGCTGGAAACATTTTCATCAGTATATAATTTTATCCAGTTAAAAGCATGCTTGGTGAGCGAGCGTTTGTTTAGGTTGTTCAATCCCAGCCCCAACATTAAAAACTGGCTTTTTTCGCTGCCCATCTTAATGTTTCCACAATCTGGTCGTGTCAGCTTAATGTTTCTTAACTCTTTCACCGCCAAGTTTCCCCAGAAACGGCACTCCTCAGTGCCAAGTATATTTTGGGCAGCCAATTTTGCAGCGCAGTATGCATTTTTAAAAGCTATATCTCAAAGACTGTTAAAGATTTTCACTTACTTTTTTTGCTGTGTAAAGGGCAGATGTTGTATTTATATATGAATGCTTGCTTTGTTTATGTGCTTGATTGATTATTCCACAGATAATCTTATTATAAAGAAAAAAAAATTTTCATACGGTTTATTAGATGTACTACTGACCTTATTTCATGAGTTGTGCACCAGATATCATTATAATAAATGAGGAAAAGCAATGGTAAATCTACACACTAAGTCAGCTGTCTGCTTATTCTACTCGGGGTGGTAGACAATGTGTGTCGATTTGCGCCATTTTGGAGAAAACGCTTCGGAGAAAACGTGACGTAAGTTCTGACAGTTAACAAGGCCACACTTCGGACTTACTGCTGAAAAACTAGGTCGCTGGGTAATTGAAAATAGCACAGTCGCCTGCATTCACCAGTGGAGCTGACAGAAGCTTTGTACCCGTGTGAAAAGTTATCGTTTAGCATGACCCTCCAAGTCGCACAAATGCGACCATGGGGTCGTACGGGAGGTCGCTTGATTGCGACCATGGCGGGAAAAGAGTTAAGTTCCTCTTCCCCCTTCCCCATTTCAAGACCTTCCTAGCCCATAGTGTTTAGCGCAGGCTTGGGGAGTCTGTCGGATAATTGCTGGCACACAGTTGGATGGAGCGTACTGGATTTGTATGAGTGCGGTAAATTCCTCTTGAATAAACTCCAAATTCTTATTCCAGTTATCAACATACTTGGAGAGCGACAGTTGAGGTTTATATATTTTGACCTTACGAAAATATTTTAAGCTGATCAATTAAGGTTTCATCATCATATCATGATGTGCCCTGCTGCATGGCGTTGGCGATCATGGCTCTCCACACGAATCTACCCCATGTCGTTGCAAGTACATCTTCCACCCTCTCTGTCCTCAGCCACCCTGAAAATCCGTCCAATATTTTCTCCCTGGGTCTACCTGGTGTTCTCTTTCCCTCCAGTTTTCCTGTTGTGACCAGGTGCTCTAATTCCCCTTTTATCATCAGATGTCCAGTAAATGCTGCTTGCCTATTCATAATCTACTTTAATAATGATCATCAATAAAGGTTTATTGATCATTAAGTGAGCTAAAAGGCGACAAAAATCTCTAGGTAGGAGCTCACAACCTTGCCATCTCATGGAGCTTATGTGTTGGCTTAAAGCTTGTGCCATGATCTTTTTTGGATTGGATCTTCTCCATCACATGGTACCAATGCGTCAATACATATGGAATTCATTCTGAGCGCGGAGACGTCATCGTAAGAAACTGAAACTGAAAGTAAATATAAAGCGACAAAAATATTCTTAGGTATGCAACTATCAAAATACTTGGTGAAAGTTTAAAAGTAACTATGATGTGGTTTTACCGGAGACTACTACGTGTCAAATGGACAGATAGAAGAACTAACGAAAGTGCCCTGGAAGAACTTGATACCACCAGAAAACTACTAGCAGGCATCAACAAGAGAAAACTAAAATACATTGGCCATGTGTCGTGCAACAAGAACACGGACGTCATGGCAATCATCTTTCAAGAAAAAACAGTGGCAAAAAGGAAGAAAGGGAAACCCCCAATCTCATAAATCGAGAACATAACCAACATCAGTGGCCTACATATTCAAGAAATTGTCCACAGAAGTCAAAACAGAACGGCCAGTGGTGTCCAGGTGTGCAGCGGCCAACACCGAACCCGGTGACGCCGACAGGTGAGACAGGTAACTATGAATTGGTTAAAATGTTTCTTACTGATCGATTATCAACATACTTGGTGAGTGAAGAGATCAAAGCTAACTGATTATATAAACTGGCGGAAATGTCGTCTCTTGATTTTTTTTTTTTACCTGTCCTTACATATGTGCCACCTCGGTGGCGTCGAACCCACGCCGCTCATTCTGCCGCCATGTTTCTGAAATAATCAACATGTGTGCAGACCTGCCATTACCTCCACCCCCTTCATTTGTTTATGCATATAGAATATCACATATGCACGTTTAAATCATGTCGGTGCTGCTTGTCGAAACATGAGTACTCCCACATGCAAGCAGTGTAATTTTGAAAACAAAGGTTGAAATATGATTTCACTGCGTTTAATTTAAGCAACAGTAATTTTGAAAAAAACAAAAGAGGCTTTCAGCTGACAACTGCAACCGTTGGAAAATAAAGAACCCTTATCATTGTCCGCAGGACACCAGCAACCCCAGGTTCATTCAGATAAAATCCCACTGCCATGAAACCCAATGGAGCCAGAAATGTTGAGCCACTTTGAGACCCCCCACCAGAGAAGTTCTTGCACTGCAGTGCTGGGTTACTTCAGTGGAGTTTAGTAGTGCCTGTTCTGATCTAACTTACTCAGACACTGGCTACTAAACCCCCTATATACGACAATATTCGCTCAGTCGATGATCAAGACTGAGTGAGATTCCCTAGCTGATCAGTTATGAGCTGAATCTAACTTTAAAGGAAAAAATATAATAAGCATTCTTCTTCTTCTTCATCTTCTTCTTCTTCTTCTTCTTCTTTTTTTTTCTTCTTCTTCTTCTTCTTCTTCTTCTCTTCTTCTTCTTCTTCGCAATTCTTCTTCGCATTCTTCTTCGCATTCTTCGCAATTCTCTTCGCATTCTTCTCTTCGCAATTCTTCTTATTCTTCTTCGCAATTCTTCTTCTTCTTCTTCTTCTTCTTCTTCTTTTCTTCTTCTTCTTCTTTCTTCTTCTTCTTCTTCTTCTTCTTCTTCTCTTCTTCTTCTTCTTCTTCTTCTTCTTCTTCTTCGCAATTCTTCTTCTTCTTCGCAATTCTTCTTCTTCGCAATTCTTCTCTTCGCAATTCTTCTTCTCTTCTCATCCTCCTCCTCTTCTTCCCCCTCTAACTCCTCCTTCTCTTCTTTCTTCTTCTTCTTCTTCTTCTCCCCTCCTCCCTCCTCCTCCTCCTCTCTTTCTTCTTCTTCTTCTCTTCTTCTCTTCTTCTCTTCTTCATCATGACCATAGCCCTGACATGGTCTTAGTGGTCGGCTGGGCAATAGGCAACATGAACTGAACTGAATACGGCCTTTGTGACAAACAGCCAGGAAGGCTTCATCTGAAACCGGTTTGGGGAATGCAAGATTATATACAAGGATGAAAGGGACCGGAGGAGGGGGGAGGGGGGAGTAGGTCGTGGGAAGGTGGAGAAGGAAGAGAGACTTGCGTGTGGGGCTGACTGGCACAGTTGATAGAACCTTGGCCTCAAAAACCTGATGTTTTCGAGGTCAATTCCATTCCGATAGTAATCAGGTAGTCAAGTGGGTAAGACGTGTGACTTCTAACGGAAAGGTCTATGCTCGATTCTGCCTTAGTACCTTCCGCCTAATGAGTAAAAGATGGATATATTTTCAGCTCTGTCGCGTCAGCATATGTGCAGACCTGCAAGTGCCCAAACCTTCTTCGTTTATTTCAAACAGTGATCATGCCATATTAGTATTGTTTTACCATCTCACTTCCCTTCTGACAACACAGTTGCCTCCCCTCTCGCCATTTCTTACCATTACTCACGAATACATTTTGATTTCATTAAAGTCCTGTTCTCCCACTGGACGAAGCGGCAGGGAAGTTTTAGTCTTACTCTCCTAATTTTTGCATTTGGTTTTTGTTCGTTTTGTGATCTTACGTTTACGCTTGATTAAAGGCCAGTTGGACGAAAATTTGCGTCTGTCTTGTCTGGTTGCATTAAATACGCTTTCTGGTTCTATTTTTGTGTTCGTTTGTTTGTTTGTTTTTTTCTGGTTCCTGTTTGCTTGAACGCGGGCAGTCCCACATGTTTTGGATTTCTTTTTTTGTCTGGGAACGCAGAACATCTAGCATGCATGTTAACCTTTTGACTCCTTCAGCCTATCCACCAGCATCTTGCTTTGTCAACCATTACAGCAAAGCAAAACGTTCACCCTTTGACTTCCTCAGCCTATCCACCAGCATCCTGCTTTGTCAACCATGACAGCAAAGCAAAAAATTCACCCTTTATTCACCCTATCCGCCAGCATCCTGCTTTGTCAACCATGACAGCAAAGCAAAACGTTCACCCTTTGACTTCCTCGGCCTATCCACCAGCATCCTGCTTTGTCAACCATGACAGCAAAGCAAAAACGTTCACCCTTTGACTTCCTCAGCCTATCCCCAGCATCCTGCTTTGTCAACCATTAAGCAAAGCAAAACGTTCACCCTTTGACTTCCTCAGCCTATCCGCCAGCATCCTGCTTTGTCAACCATGACAGCAAAGCAAAACGTTCACCCTTTGACTTCCTCAGTCTATCCACCAGCATCCTGCTTTGTCAACCATGACAGCAAAGCAAAACGTTCACCCTTTGACTTCCTCAGCCTATCCACCAGCATCCTGCTTTGTCAACCATGACAGCAAAGCAAAACGTTCACCCTTTGACTTCCTCAGCCTATCCACCAGCATCCTGCTTTGTCAACCATGACAGCAAAGCAAAAATTTAACCTTTCACAGGATGAGGAAGTCAAAGAGTTAAATTTTTTGCTGGTGGTAGATATGGTGCGGGAGTCAGAACGTTAAAGATCCCGCTAGTTACATCAGTATCATGTGGCTTATGGAGACATGAAAACACCCTCATGACACTTCCCACTTAAAATGGAGTATGCAGACTGTGCAGCAACATACTGCTTGCACAGTGTGAGCAAAACAGTGTGCATACGCGTGGGCATCCGATGAAAAAAAAAAAAAGAAAACAAAAGCAATACTCGGAACATTAACAAAAATAAATAAAATATAAATTCATATCACATTTTTGTCACAGCCATCCATGAAAGATGACTGGTTCGATGCATTTCGTGTTGTTTAAAGCCCCACCAACTGCCAAGAACACCATCACCACCACCCACCTCCCGTGGGGATGCCGGGGGATCTTTCAGTATAAATAATATCCCCATCTTCTGGAAATTCTGTGCTAGAAATTTCCTCTTTCCTGTCACTCTGTTTGTTTCTGCCTTTTTTCCTTTGCTTTCTGTCTTTCTTCTCTATCATATTCCTGTCTGGCTGGTCCATTCACCTATACGTGTTCGATAAAGTCTTGCGTACTTTCTCTTAGGATTGATAATTAGGTACATGTATTTTTGGCCCTAGAAAATGTGATATGCGGAAGCAATTTTAGGTAATTTTGGCCTGTTTTCATATAGTTTAGTGTAATATTTAAATTTGTATTCAGGTTTGTTTTTTACACCCCCGGTGCGATAAATTGGACGGAATGGTCAACGCCAGGGGGCATCTCCTTAGATTATGTACGCCAATGCATTGATATGTTAACTTAAATTCGTTTTTCTGCTGAAGTATTCTGTATGGTTTGAACTGGTTATAGCCCTGATATGGCTCTATGCAGTCGGCTGGGCTTAGAACGAAAACAACAAATAACATATAACCTTTAAGGGCCACATCAGGGCAAGAAGTCTGCTTGGCGCAGAGCTAAAGCTCCAGCTTTACAGTCTGCTTTCACAACTTGCACGGTTACAGAATCGCTCCCGAGAATGACGGCATGCATCAGGCCAACAATCCAGGAGAACAGTGGCAGAATGGTTCAGACCTTCGCCTGCCAATAACTAAACTCGAGTTTCCAGGGTTCGCTCTCCGTAGAGGCCTCGACTTTTCTCCTCAGTTTGACCGGAAAATCGAACTGAACGTCTAGTACTTCGGAAGGGGACGAGAGAAACAAAACAAAAAACGAGTCGGACCCGTGTGCCTTCTGGGCTGCACTGGCTAAAGATCCCACAGCAGTTGAAAATCGTGAAGAACACGGCATTCGCCCGGTTTGCCTTGGTATAAAACATTGGAGAGACAGGTTGGTTTTCCACGTTCCTACCCTTGAAGGACAATTAGTCATCTTGCCTTTCTGAAGTCTGGGTAAAAAAAAACAGCTAAAGGTGGCGCTGCACTACGGCGACGCGCTCTCAAGGAGAAGAGCAGCCCGAGTTTCACTTGGTAAATCCACTGTGACCAAACAAATGAATATGGATATGAATATGAATATGAACATGAATAGGAATAGAGCTGCTTGTGGGTACCTGATCGTGTTCAAAATTAGGGAAGAAAAAAGATAGGCCATAATCGCCCCCCCCCCCCCCCCCCATTACGCTGTCCCCTCAGAAAAACGTTGAGGTCTCTACCACCTCACTCCCCTCCGACAACGTCAGGGTTATGGGACAAACCTTTCACCCTTTACCCCATCCAGGACAATTGAGTCATTGTCATCATGCTGTCTGAGCTGTCTGGGTGTCTCTTTCATAATAATTCTCCGGAGGTGAGTCAACCTGGTGTGATTAAAGTCCGTTTGTGCAATGGTGTTTTAAGTGGTTTATTCTGTTTTTCTCTGTCTCTGTCTGTCTATCTGTCTCTGTCTCTGTCTCTGTTTCTCTCTCTCTCTCTCTTTCTCTGTCTCTCTCTCTCTCTCTCTCTCTCTCTCTCTGCTTGTCTCTCTCTCTCCCTCTCTCTCTCTCTCTCTCTCTCTCCCTCTCTCTCTCTCCCTGTCTCCTACCCCTCTCTCTTTCTCTCTCTCCCTGTCTCTCTCTCTCCCCTCTCTATCTCTCTCTCCATGTCTCTCTCCTCCTCCTCCTCCTCCTCCTCCTCTCTCTCTCTCTCCCTGTCTGTCTCTCCCTGTCTCCTTCCCCCTCTTTCCTTATCCCTCTCTCGCTCTATTTCTCTCTCTATCTCTCTCTCCCCCTCTCTCTCTCTCTTCTCTCTCTCTCTTTCTCTCTCTCTTCCCCCCCCCCTTACTCTTTATCTAACTCCCCTCGCTTATGGATCTCAGACAAATCAAGCCATGATAATGTAAAACCTGTTCATTTCTTTCCTCTAATTGTATGTACTTATATCATTATTTATGTGTGTGGGTATATGTTCTTGTGTGTGTGTGTGTGTGCGCGCGCGCGCCTCGTGCGTGTGTGTATGTGCATGCGTACGTGTGTGTGTTTGTGGAGGGTGGGTGGGGTGGGGGTGTCCGGAGAAATGATGAATTTCGCAGTGCATATAAATTCTAAAGCAACTGTTTTGATTTGTGTCAGTGTATATCAGCAAAGATGGTCAGATTTTTAGTCTGGAATTTGTTTTGCAGAAAACTACTGCATGATAATGAGGGGCTGGCTGCCTGTCCTTCCTATGCGCTTGTTCAGCTCAGCATCAAGGGAGAGGAAGTCAAGAGATGGTACACAAAATCGTGGACAACAATATACTTGTGGTCACCTATTTTTCTGTCAGGTGGAGGGTCCACATTTTGCCCCATGGACTTGCGTTTTTGTGAGGTTAATGGTGAGACCAAAGTCTCGGAAAGCGTCTCTGAAACGACTAAACCCTTTAACTCCCGCACCCTGTTCACCAGCATACTGCATTGCCAACCATACGACCAAAGCAAAAACTTGACCCCTTGATTCCTTTATCCTAAACACCAGCTTCCTGCAGGAAACTGGTAGACAGGGTGACGGAGTTGAAGGGTTAAGTTTTTGCAGTTGATGGATGGGTTGCTGGAATCAAAGGGTTTTGAGTCACTGAAGATCTTGTTCTGAGTGAGTAGCAATGACTGCGTCGTCTGCGAAGAGAAAATCTCGGAAAAGTTTTTGATGAAATTTGGACTTTGCTTTTAGCCTCGAAATATTGAAGAGCTGTCCGTCTGACGTGATCCGGAAGTAGAAGCCTTCCAGAGCAGATCCAAAGGCGTATTTCAATAGCACATCAAAAAAAAAAAAAACAATATCCCATAGGGTTGGTGCGAGGACACAGCCCTGTTCCACTCCGCTGCGAATGTCAAAGGCATCTGATTTTAAGAAATCGAAGACCAGGCTGCCCTTTATATCTTTATGAAAGGATTTTATAGTGCTCATGAGTCCAGGTGAGAGGCTCTTAAAGACACTGTCCCTGCCGATAAGGTCAAAGGCCTTTATGAGATCAATAAAGGCCATATACAGCAGTTTTCTTTGTTCCCTGCATTTTTCCTGCAGCTACTTGATGGAGAAGATCATATCAATGCGAACTGCGAACTGGATCCTCTTCCAGGTTCTCTCTACTCTGACTGTCTCCCTACTCTCCTCCCATTCATCACTGACATCATCAACACTTCTCTTCAAACTGGAACTGTCCCAGATTCTTTCAAGTCTGCTATTGTTCACCCTCTCCTCAAGAAATACAATTTAGACCCAAATGAACTGAAAAATTACCGGCCTATCTCTAATCTCTCTTTCTTGTCAAAACTGCTTGAAAAAGTTGTCCTCAACCAGCTGAACTCTCACCTGTCTGCCAACAATCTTCTCAATCCTTTCCAGTCAGCCTACCGCCAGTGCCATAGCACTGAAACTGCCCTGCTACACATTCTCAACAATCTCCTCCTTGGAACTGATACTGGCAAAATCTCTCTCCTCACACTCCTTGATCTGTCTGCAGCCTTTGATACCATTGATCATGGTATTCTCTTTCTAGACTTCATCATACTTTTGGCATCTCTGACATTGCTCTCTCCTTTTTCACTTCATATCTGTCAAACAGAAAACAAACTGTTCTCATTAATGGCACTTACTTTCAACCTGCATGCCTGACCTGTGGTGTTCCACAAGGATCTGTCCTTGGCCCTGTTCTTTTCACTCTTTACACCTCCCCCCTGTCCACCACCATCAACTCCCACTCTATAAAACACCACTTCTATGCTGATGACACCCAACTTCTAGACAGTGACACACCAGACAATATACAGCGCCTCTTGACTCGCACCACTGAGTGTTACTCGGACATTAAGAACTGGATGACATTCAATAAACTTCAGCTTAATGACGACAAGACAGAAGCTATCCTC
>CM060311.1:25997087-25999587 GCA_030674185.1 Monoplex corrugatus | reverse complement strand
AGGTGTTGTGCTCGTTTTGAGATGGTTGTTGTCCTGACATGGCTCTGCACAATACCTGGGCTTTAGACAGTAATGGTGAGAAGAACAGCTGTTAGTGCACGTTTGTGGGTGCTAAGGATTTCATAGTATTTGCAATGGCAAGAGTCGAAAGACATTGTGATTTCGTTTAGTCCTCTTCTCACGCTGGACGAAGCAGCAGGGAAGTTTCAGTCTTTTTCTCTTAATTTTGTATATGGTGTTTGTTTGTTTGTGATCTGACATTCACGCTTGACAAAGGCCAGTTGGCCGTAAAGTTTGCGCCTGTCTTGTCTCGTTGTATTAAATACGAGTTCTGATTCTATTTTCGTGTTTTTTTTCTGGTTCCTGTTTGCTTGAACGCGGGCAGTCACACTTGTTTTGGAAGGGCGTAAAGGCATGATTGATGGACGCCAGTAGAAGAGCACGTAAAAGTATTTGAAGTCATTTACGAATTTCGCCGAGGTTTGGATTGCGTATATGAATCTTTTTGTGCCACCACAGGGAAGTTCATCTGATTGTTGTATGTGAAGAGGAAGATCATTCACGAATATAGAAAACTGAATGGCTGCTTGGAAAATAGAGAGAAGGAAAGGCAAGATGAGTGTGTGAGAGAGAGTGAGACAGAGAAAGAGAGAGAGGGAGAGAGAAGGAGGGAAAGAGAGACAGACAGACTGGGTATGAGAGGGGAAGGAGAGGGATAGATGTAATGAGAAGGAGAAGAGGGAAGCGAGAGAGAGGGAGAGAGACAGATGGTAAGTGAGAGTGTGTATGTGTGTGTAAAGGAGTGCGTGGGTGTGTGAAGAAGAGAGAAAGAAGAGAGAAAGGAGAGAGAGAGGAGAAAGAGAAAAGAGAAGAGAGAGAGGGAGAGAGAGGAGAAAGAGAACAAAGAGAGAGAAAGAAAGAGAGAGACAAGAAGAGAGAGAGAGAAAGAAAGAGAAAGAGAGACAAAGAGAGAGAGAGAGAGACAAAAGAGAGAGAGAGACAAAAGAGAGAGAAAAGAAAGAGAAAGAAAGAGAGACAGAGACAAAAGAGAAAGAGAGAGAAAGAAAGAGAGAGGGAATGCAAACGTTTTGTTACATAATCCTTCGTGAAAGGTTGTGAACAAAAAGACAAAATGAATTATACAAATTCCCGTCAATGTCATATTCGTCATTGCAAACAATTTAGCTTTAGCTCTGTGTGATATTCTTTGTTTGAAAGTTGTGTGTAAATAAAGCATATCATTATTTTCGTTATAGACAAAAGACACAATGTGTAAATAAAGCATATCATTATTTTCGTTATAGACAAAAGACACAATGTCTAAATAAAGCATATTATTATTTTCGTTATAGACAAAAGACACAATGTGTAAATAAAGCATATCATTATTTTCGTTATAGACAAAAGACACAATGTGTAAATAAAGCATATTATTATTTTCGTTATAGACAAAAGACACAAAATCATCTCAAGGCACACGGATTATGATAAAAGCTTCTAAGTGATGTAATGTTGCCTCAGAGCAAAGAGAACTAAACAGGGAAATGCGAAATGCACTTCATCTTTTGTTTCTGTCGAGCGTGAAGGACGTAACAAATCTATGTCAGTTGCCTTTTTGAATCGCAAGCAATAGATCACCATGTCATATATACCAAATATAAATCGTGTCAAGGTATTCTTGATATATGTATTAACAATGTGGTAAAACAAAATATCGTTTGATAGAATTATTTGATTGAGAGACAGCGAGTAGCGAGCGAGAGAGAGAGACAGAGACAGAGAGGGAGAGATAAGAGAAAGAGAGAGATAGAGAAAGAAAGAGAGACAGACAGACAGAGAGAGACTCAGACTCAGACAGTTTAACGTACATCAGCCTTGGGCCACAATACAACAATGGGATGGGTGGGGATGGGTGGGGATGGGACTGGGGTTTCATTCATTTCCAGCGTATTTTACATTTCGATGTAATCCACAATCTGGAGTAATCCCAAACACAAATCATCCGTGATACATAATATTACATTTACAACACCTGTCTGACTATATCAACATCATAATAATTTCCTATAAATATGATTTTAGAGAGAGAGAGAGAATTACGTTTAAGTGGTTAATTCATGTTTAGGCTATAACCCCATATGGAGAGGTACACGCATACAACAATTACAAAACATGATGAATGAATATGTCAACGATGCTGGCAACACATACTGTGCATTGTGGAGTCACAATGGCTCGCAGTGAATCTGGAAGGAGCTTCACTGTCAAACGTAGCGGTAACATTATACATGAAGAAAATGATACATGTAATATCCCAACTTCCGGTCTAACAATGGAAATTGAGGCAGTCGCGCATGCTCTAAAATGGTTAGCTTCACTAGATGGTAAAACGAAAAGAAAAGTCAAGCCTTCGTCATGGTTTTTGTTTGTTTGTTTGTTTGTTTTTTGTCGGTTTTTTCCTTTTGGTTTTTTTGTTGTTGTTGTTGTTGTTGTTTTTATT
>CM060311.1:25987087-25992087 GCA_030674185.1 Monoplex corrugatus | reverse complement strand
CAATAAGAAAGACAAGACGTGCAAGCCATTTAAATAATCATCGTTTTAATACCAAAAAAATATACATTAAATGAAATAAAAATTCTGTGACTTCTCAAGGTCATCCTGACCTTGAAGAAGTATAAATTCAAAAGAACAGGCTGTTTGTTTAAAAGCAACACGTTTCAATTCCGAAGGAACTGCTGCACGATTTTCGCACTGAAAATCTGCTGTAATAAGACAGACAAGATGGTCAAGCCATTCGAACAGTCTTCATTTTTATACCAAAACTATATATTAAATGAAACATTAAATGAAATCCAGATTTTGTACTTTTCAAGGAAAGAAAGAAAGAAAGAAAGGAGGAGGTTGATGGAACAAAAAGGGAATAATAAGACAAGACAAGACAATGACACACACACACATGTACACATACATAACACACACACAAACACACACACACACAACACACACACACACACACACACACACACACACACACACACACACACACACACACACACCACACCAAACAAACAAACAAACACACAACACACAAACATACACACACACACACACGCACACACACACACATACACACACACACACACACACACACACCCAAACAAACACACCACACACACACACACACACACACACCCCAAACAAACACACACACACATACACCCCCAAACACACACACACACGCACGCACACACACAAACACACACACACACACAGTCTCCGGTCAGTATGAAACAATCTCCCTTTTAAAAAAAAAGGAGGAGGGAGGAGAGGGAGTACATGGAACAAAAAGAAATAGAACAGGACAATACACTGCCTTGTCTTTTCATTTTATGTCGTAGACCTTTCTATGCCCCATCACCTGCACTGTTGAACACTTAGCAGGGTGGGTGGTACAGTGATTAAAACACCCACCTAGGATGCCAGAAATTGGGGTCCGAATCCCTGTCGGACAAGGATTTTTCAAATACTCCCATCCTCAACCTTTCGACTTCCGCACCCTATTCACCAACAGCAAAAACTTGACCCTTTGAATCCCTCACCCTATACACCAGCTTCCTAAAAAAAGCTAATGGATAGTGTCATCATCATCATCATCAGGTGCCCTGCCGCATGGCGTTGGCGACCATGGACTTCCAACCATCTCTATCTCTCGTTGCCCCCAGCATCTCCCCCACCCTCTTCATCCCCAGCCACTCTACAAGTCCGTCCAGCATTCTCTCCCTGGGTCTACCTGGTGCTCTCTTTCCCTCCAGCTTTCCCGTTGTGACCAGGTGCTCCAAAACCCCCTTCCTCATAAAATGCCCTATAAATGTTGCTTGTCTTTTCCTAATCTTCCTTATGAGTGATCTACTTGTGTGGGAGGATTAGGAGGAGTGTGACAGCATGCGTTTAAGCGCATGTGAAAGATCTCACAACAACAAAAGAGTATAGTCCTTGGCAAAAGAGTATAGTCCTTGGCCTCCATCAAGACTGTCTCGTTTGTTTTCTTTGCTGTCCATGAAACTCTCAACATTCTTCTAAGAAACCACATCTCGGCTACCTCGATCCTGCTCTGGCTTTGCTTGCTGACTGTCCACTGAGAGAGAGAAAGAAGCTAATGGATAGGGTGAGGGGGTCAATGGGTCAAGTTTTCGCTTTGCTAGCATGGTTGACAATGCAAGATGCTGGTGGACAGTTTCACATGCACTGACAATCACGGATTCCGTATGATGGATGATATCCAAAATGATCATACCATAAAATGAGCGTACACCTGAACGCGCTGGTAAGGTGTTGTTGTTGTTGTTGTTGTTGTTGTTGTCGTCGTCGTCGTAGTCGTCGTCCGTCGTCGTCGTTGTGTTGTTGTTGTTGTTGTGTGTCGTTGTCGTCGTCGTCGTCGTCGTTGTTGTAGTTGTTGTTGTTGATGTTGTTATTGATGATGATGTGGTGGTTGGTGGTGGTGTTGGTGGTGGTGGTGGTGGTTTGTTTCTGTTATTGTTTTAGTTTTAAGTGGGTTGAGGGAGGGTTAGGAGGAGTGGGACAGCGTGCGTTTAAGCGCATGTGAAAGATCTCACAGCAACAAAAGAGTATAGTCCTTGGCAAAACTGTGCATGCAGCAAATCCTCATTCCTAGGTAACAACAACGAAAAAATATGTGTGTGTTCGTTATTTCCTTTAATCAAAGTCTGTTGAGCTGTGTACTTATAGACGCAGCATTCACACGCTGGAATATGCGAACAATCACAGAAAGAGACAGACAGGACAAAAGAGACAAACACAAACAGAGACATACAGACAGACACAGACAGAGACCGAGAAAGAGTCAAACGGACAGAAGGACGGACAGACAGACAGACAGAGAGACAGTAGGACAAGCAGACAGGGGGCATTCACACACTGATACGTGCATAAAGTCAAACCAAGAACAAGAACACGAATACGTTATTTTCGAAAGTAGTGGCATAAGCACATTCATTCTGGGTTGTTGTTTTTTTTCTTTTTCTTTTTTTTCTTATTTTTTACATCCACTGCTCGCCCCCCGAAAAAAAGATCTACACTAACACAACACAATACTCACAGATTCTTCATTAACATAAATTAATTATGATAACATAAAAATATCAAAACGACTCAAAATTAGAATATTCGGGAAGGGAGAAAACTGACCCTTGAATATACTTGAGTACTCAAAGAATGGTGGTATTAGGTCCCATTGGTCAGGTCTTACAGCTGGTCCTCGCTGCTCTACATAGGTAGAAAGAAACTCTAGGGAGAGCTAGACAACAGAAGGTCTTCAGAGAAGTAACCCCCTTTAGACAAGTGTTTCGGCCCTGAACTCCTTACACTCTCGGGGGCCGGGTCACATCCAGGTCATGACTCCTGGATGCCCTTCTGCTGTTGTCTTTTTTTTTTCCACGCCGGGGCGATTCTTGCGCTTCAGAACTGCGGTACGCGGTTTTACCAATGTGCTAACGGGGCACACATCATCTGTAGAGAATTTAATCCTTATGAAGTTCACTTTTGGTTCCTCCTTGCCCAAATCCAGCTTGAGCTCCTTTCTGCTGCCTCTGCCATCGCTTTAAGGGCTCTAGTCCTCTTCTTCCCAGAAATGGCGAGTTGTTTCATGAGATCATAAGCGGAGGTGCCCACAAACCCTCTTGCCCCGACCTCTATGGCGAAGATTTTGACCCGCAGACCTGCTTTCTTCAGGGTGCTGGCAAGACCGGCGTATTTTTCGGACTTGTAGATATGTGCTTCTTCCATTCTACTTTCGTATGGCACAGTGAGTTCTATCAGAATCACTTGTTTCGAGGAGTCAGAGTGGAGAGCGATGTCTGGTCTCATGCCTGTCTTGCTGATGACATCTGGGTAATTTCTCCACTCTGGGAGGTCTGCTGTACACTCCCAGTCGACTGCTCCATCCAGAAGACCCTTTGGCAATGTGCTGGTTGTCATAGCAATTTCGGGTCAGACCTGTTTCCCTCCTGCTTTGTAGAACGTTGTCATAGCATTGGTGCGTTTGGGGTCATGGTTTTTTCGCTAACCACGTCTGTGATCACTTTCAGAACTTGGTTGTGCCTCCATGTATATCTTCCTTGGGCTAGCGCTACTTTACAAGAGCTTAGGACATGTTCCACTGTTTGTTTCTTCTGACAGAGCGGACATGCTGGGTCATCTGATTTCCCCCATTTCACTAAGTTTGCATTCGAGGGGAGCAGGTCATTATCAGATCTGAGGAGGAAGCTTATCCTTAGAGGAGCCATGTGCCACATATCGTTCCAGCTGAGACTTCTTTGGAGTGCACTGTCCCATGTTGTCCATTGCCCCTGTTGATCTTGCTGGACTGCCTTCTGCACTCTTTTGACATCTTCTTTCTTCAACTCCTGTATGATCATGTCTCTTTTTTCCTTCCTTTTGGCTTTGGACCACCACTGCATTTTTGTTGCTCCCAGTCCCTGTCTGTTGGTTTGCGTGTGTCCAATTATTTCTTTGATGCTGAGGTTTCTCTTGGCATTGTTTACAGCCTCTTGGACTTTCCATTTTTTGCCAGTTCTCAGCTTTGGCTGAACTGATCTCACGATATTGTCTTCCGATTCCTCCAGCATGCTCAACAGTCTTGCTTTTCCAACTTTGTATAATATAGGCATAAAAACTTCAAGGTGAAATGCATCACTAAAGAAGACTGACAGACTGGCAGACAGACAGTAAGAGAGAGCGAGCGAGAGATAAACAGACCGTAAGACAAACAGACATGGTGCATTTATATGCTGTGGACATGCACACGAAAAGAGAGAGAGAGAGAGAGAGAGAGAGAGAGAATACATACTGACAGACAGAGACAGAGACAGACAGATAGTAAGACAGACACGGTGCATTTTACATGCTGTGGATTTGCATACAGAGAGTGAGGAGAGGGAGAAAGACATAGACATACTGACAGACAGACAGAGACAGGGACAGACAAACAGACGGAAAGACAGACAGACATGGTGCATTTACATGCTGGAACATGCATACAGAGAGATAGCGAGAGAGAGAGAGACACATGGACAGATAAACAGACAGACTGACAGAGACAGACAGACAGTAAGACAGACAAACATGGTGCATTTACGTGCTGTGGACATGTATACAGAGAGACAGTGCGCACGCCCGCGCACGCGCGCGCGAAGAGAGAGAGAGAACATAGACAACGACAGACAACAAACAGACGACAAAAGAGAGACAGAGAGAGAGAGTGCACGAGATAGAGAGACAGAGACAGACAGACAGACAGACAGAGAAAGAGACAGAGAGACACAGAAACAGAGAGAGTCAGCGACAAAGACAGAGAGACAGACACAGAGACAAAGAGAGAGAGAGAAATAGCGCACGAAAGAGACAGACAGACGACGAGACAGGGACGCAAGAAAAAGAGACAGACAGACAGACAGGCAGACAGAGAGACAGACACAGAGAGAGACAAAGAGACAGAGACAGAGAGTGCACGAGATAGAGAGACAGAGACAGACATA
>CM060311.1:25979587-25982087 GCA_030674185.1 Monoplex corrugatus | reverse complement strand
GTTTTATTTTTGTTGTTGTTTTTTGTGTGTGTGTGTGTGTTGTTGTTGTTGTTGTTGTTGTTGTTGTTGTTGTTTTCTTTCTTTCTTTCTTTCGTTGGTTGGTTGGTCAATTGTTTGTTTGCGTTCTTTGTCTTTTGGGTTTGTCAGGGTGTGTTTTGATTTTGGGTTTGTTTTCTTTTCTTTTCTTTTCTTTTCTTTTCTTTTCTTTATTGGATGGATCTTTTCCTTTGTGTTGGGTCTTGGGGTTTGTTTGTTTGTTTGTTTGTTGTTTGTTTGTTTGTTTGTTTGTTTGTTTGTTTGTTTAACGAAACCCAAAACCACGCAAATGTAGTTAAGAACCATATCACATAAACAAAATGAGCGGCCGCAAATGTTTGGCCAAGTGGCCTTTGTCAAACGTGTACTGAAGACAACAGAGTACACAAAACTCAGAAGACAAAAATACGGAAAATGTGTTATATTTAGTGCATGTCACATGTTTGTATATTCTTTGTTTCTGTTGTTTTAATACACCATGCATTTTTCTAATCCATAACCAAAACAGGATCGGGATTGAAATCATAATATTTCTTGTTCGGGGGAATTTTGACGGCGTCATCTTCAAAACTTATTGTTCTTTTAGGTCCTTTCTTTGAATACACGATACCAGTTTGGAGAAAAAAATTGCAGATCAAATTTTTAAAAATAAATAGACAATTAATCAGCAAACAAATAACCAGACAAATTAGTACAACAGCGAAATGCTTGTGGAATATTTTTGTATCACTTGGAAATAGAAAAGTAAATGTAAACAGTGAAAAAACAAACAGGTTTTGTTTGTTTGCTTTCTTTTTTTTTTTTTTTTGTTATGATAGACAGGAGTTTTGTTTGTTTGTTTTTTATGTATGTGTGTGGTGAGAAGGAGATGGTTTTTTTCCTTCTTTTTATCTGTTTCTGAGATAGGTACATATGTGTCTGGATTTTTTGGTTTGTTTGTTTTTTTGTTTCTTGTTTTGTTTGTTTGTTTGATTTTGTTTTGTTTTTTGTTTTGTTTTGTTTTTTGTTTTTCTTGTTTGTTTGTTTGTTTGTTTGTTTTTTCGTTTTTTGTTTTTGTTTTGTTGTTTGTTTGTTTGTTGTTTGTTTTTTCGTTTTTTGTTTTTGTTTTGTTTTTGTTTTTGTTTTTTGTTTGTTGTTGGGTGTTTTTTTGTTGTTGTTTTTTGTCCATGAGAAAAAAAATACTGCATGAACAAATTTTTGTTCACGTCTCTGCTTATCCAACAGAGCTAAGCTGTTTGATGTTAGTTGATAGTTCTGTTATTACCTTGTAACTCAACCGTCTTTATTCACTTCACATTCATAACAGATCGCTTATTCTAGTTTATATCATTTCCTCGTTCCATCTGTATATGGTTGTTTAGTTGGTTGGCTGGTTGCTTGGTTGCTTCTTGCTTGCTTGCTTGCTTGCTTGTTTGCTTGCTTGCTTGCTTGCTTGCTTTGTTTTGCTTCGTTTCGTTTCCTTTTCTTTCCTTTTGTTTTGTTTTGTTTTGTTTGTTTTGTTTTGTGTGCCGATTGATCCCTTGACTTTTTGTTTGTTTGTTTGTTTGTCTGTTTGCTTTTTTCTTTTTCTTTTTTTTTTTTTTCTTTTGTTTGCTTATTTGTCATTTTGTCACTCCGTTAATTGCTTTCTTTCTTTCCTTTACGTGTATAGTGGTTGACTGCTGTCTTCATCCCTTTGTAGGAAATCCGTATTTACTCACTAAATAAAAAAAAAGTCAAATCAAAGCTTTTGTGTTAACCCTTTGACATTCCCTGAGCCTATCCACCCACCAGCTGGTGAAAACAAGCTGAAGGAGTCAAAGGGTTAATGTTAGCGTGCTGTCCACAGGAGCTGGACAGGGAAACGGCGGGCCGGGCAGCATGATGGCACAAATCATGGGCATGCCCGCTGAGGCCGGTGGACACCCTCCCAGAGGACACCCACCACTGGACGCCATGGCCACCGGCCCTGGACAGACCCTGCTGGACACTGCAGACATGGGGCAAGGGGGCTGGACCTACCTCTCTGACGCCCAGCTACCCCACGGGCCGGCACTTCCTATGATGGAGCAGCCACCGTCACCAACGCCATCACCGGCACCGTCGGGCGGGGCGGGGTACAAATCTCCTCCCGGTGGATCGTCCCAGCTGCACATCATGGAGAAGCTGAGCGGCCCGTCCAAGGCGAGCGCCGTGCCGGCGACACCCAGAGAGAAATTCTCGCCGGTGGGTGTGGCAGCCGACTACACCTACTTCGCCAGCAAGTTGGCGACGAGCGGCCGTAGTAACGGGCCTGGCCCTATGGATTACCACTCTGTGCCTATATCCGACATCGGTCACATGCTGTTGGAGGCGCAAGGCCCCAGGGTTCAGCCCGGCAAAGACCTCCACTATCATGACGTCATGCCCAGTCAGGGATCTCCGCCTACGCACCAACTCTCCAAAACGTCCAGCATGACCAACGGAAGGGGCGTTCCTGTAAAAG
>CM060311.1:25972087-25974587 GCA_030674185.1 Monoplex corrugatus | reverse complement strand
AAGTCACAAGCCTACGCTGGCAAGGCATTAAGATTCTACCTACTGTTTGACTATCTTTCCTATTGCCTATCTTTGTGTCAGTCTGTCATCGGAACAGGGTAGGCTACACTGAAGTGAAATCTATATCTGTAATTTGCAAAATTACAGCAAGATTGAGGCTAGGCAGCCGAAATGTGGTTTCTCAGAAGAATGTTGAGAGTTCCATGGACAGCAAAGAAAACAAACGAGACAGTCTTGATGGAGGCAGACACAAGTAGATCATTCGTAAGGAAGATTAGGAAAAGACAGGCAACATTTATAGGCCATTTTATGAGGAAGGGGGATTTGGAGCACCTGGTCACAACGGGAAAGCTGGAGGGAAAGAGAGTACCAGGTAGACCCAGGGAGAGAATGCTGGACGGACTTGCAGAGTGGCTGGGGATGAGGAGTGTGGGGGAGATGCTAGGGCAACGAGAGATAGAGATGGTTGGAAGTCCATGGTCGCCAATGCCATGCGGCAGGGCACCTGATGATGATGATGATGATGATGATGATGATGATGATGAATTTGCAAAAACGTGGAAACACATAAAAACACATTCAGCCGTCCCGCCTCCTTGCCCCATTATAATAAACTGACCACACCAACGGTCGTCATGATCAACTTTGTGTCAGTCGGTCATCGGAACAACCTAGGTGACATTGGCCCCCCCCCCCCTCCCGTGGGGACGCCGGGGGCTCCTTCAGTATAAATAGTATCCCCATCTTCTGGAAATTCTGTGCTAGAAATGATTAACATATATCCTACAAACATTCTACACAAAAAATGGGTGTCACCGACACAAACAAATGCCAAGAGGTAGACTACATCGAACATGCATTTTACACTTGTCCAAAACTAAGGCCCTTTTGGAAGAATGTAAAACAATACGTATTAACAAAGCATGATATACATATTGCTATGAATGAATAAAAGCACTTTTCGGTATAACAAAAAGGGAAATAATCCCGGACATAAAGAAAAACAAGGTCAATAATGTATTACTGGTAGCTAGACTCTTTGTCTCCAAATTCAAATATGGCAAATGCAAAATCTAGAACTTATATTTGAAACTGAAGTACGACTAAGAAACCTAAGAGCAAAAAGAGCGGAATGTACCGTTAATTAACCTAGCCATCCAATAATAAATACAAACTATGGTATGGATACAAAGTCATACGTAAACAGCCCCGACATACAATTACAAGTATGAAACAGTGATGAATGTTTTGTTGTCCATCTTGTAGATTGACAAGTAGATAAGTTGTGCTATGAACTTTCATCAAAAAGACTATTGTTTGCTGTTACTAAATAATATGTCATATCATTGGTGCCTTCTCACTGGAGGAAAAAAAATAAAGACAGCAAACAATCAACAACAACAAAAAGAAATTTCCTCTTTTCTGTCACTCTTTGTTGCTGCCTTTTTGCTTTCCTTTCTGTCATTTCTACCTGTCATTTTATGCCTTAATGCTCCATTCACCTGTATGTGTTCCATAAAGTATTATGTACTTTTTTTTAGGATTGATAATTGGGTACATGTACTAATGCATTTTTGGCTCTGGGGAGGTGAGATATGCGGAAGCAATTTTAAGTAATTTATGCCTGTTTTTATATATGTTTTGGTGTCCTTATGTATGCTTATATTTGTATTCAGGTGTGTTTTTTAAATCTCCCTGTGCGATAAATTGGACGGAGTGGTCAACGCCGGGGGCATGTCCTTAGATTATATGCGCGAATGCACTGATATGTGTACTTAATTTTCTTTTCTTTTTTTTTTTCTTTTTCTTTTTTTTTTTTCTTGTTGGAGTTTTGTATGTTTTGAAGCGGTTATGGCCCTAATATGGCTCTACGCAGTCGGCAGGGATTTAAACAATAATAACATAACATAACAAGTAACATTGCAGTAAAATCTGTATCTCTATTTGCAAAAAATGAGGAAACAGATGAAAGCCCATCCAAGCCTTCCTTTCGCCCCCATTATAAACTTACCACACCAACGCTCGTCATGATCACCTCACAGAAACCCACCTCCAAGCAGCACGATACATAGTCTCCATCCACCCTCCAACACGACTTGTCAACTCCATCACCCCAACTCACCTAACCCACCATCCTCCAACCCCGATACGAATATTTAACCCAAAAAAATAACATTATCGTCATGTCGAGCTTGCTCGGCTATCCATGACACGTTTCTTCCATCCTTCTCTGTCAGACATTGCAGTAGGTAGTTCATCATACTGACAGCCCGTGTCATCGATCAGTTGGTCGATGAAGGTCTTCTTTGGACGTCCTGGTCTTTGTTTGCCGTGGCTGGGTCTCCATAGTAGACCATCCCCCATTAGTTCTTCTTTGCTACGCCGGCAGAGTCCCGTGAAGCGCAGTCTTTGTTGACGTATTGATTTACTGATTGGTGGGATCTTACCATATAACAATAAGACAATAAGAGTCAACAATCCATCAGTTGAGACAAGAGAC